>PVIR01000308.1:58882-199151 GCA_004026965.1 Petromus typicus
TAAACCCTAGGCCTTAGTCCTGACCTACATTCCCAGTCTCTTTTTTTTTTTCCTGAGTTAGAGTCTTGCTAAGTCACTAAGTTTTCCAGGTTAGGCTCAAACTTGTATTTTCCTGTCTCAGCCTTTCAGAATCCTGAGATACCGCCCACCAATTCCAGCTAAGAATTCTTCAACCTCTCAAGTCTTTGTTTTGTCATTTGTCAAGTGACAGTAATAAATGGTGATAATAACAACATCAACCTTGCAGAAATGTTGAGAATGAAGTGTCATGATATTAACTAACATTACAACTAATGAGATCTGTTATCAAATTCATGTTATTTTGTGTGTGCCTTCTTTCTTTACTTTCTGATTGGAAGTGGCAAAAGTAAAAGTGTTGAGAGTGTGTCACAGTGGCCAGTGAAACTGATAAAGAGTGCAGGGCTGTAGCAGGTGACAAGACCTGGCCCCCACAGACCTTCAGCAGTCTTAGAGAGAGCTCCCACTCAGGGCAGGACTTTTCCTACAACCCTCACATAACAAAAATTAGGAAAAATTTAACAAGATGGAATTATAGTTGACACACGAAGAAATGACTCACATAAAATCCAATTCAAATCATATTTACCAAGAAAATGAATTTATATTTTGAAAATGCACAACGTAGAGATTCTAAGTACTATATTAAGCATTAAAAATGAAACACAGACCGGAGATTTAGCTTAGTGGTTCCAGCACCTGTCTTCCAAGGGCCTGGGTTCAATCTCCTGGTAACCACATACAATACTGGGCATGGAGACTCACGCCCAGCGGTAATCAGTACCACATACCACAGTGCCGGGCGTGGGGGCTCACGCCTGTAATCCCAACACTGAGGAGGCAGAGGCAAGAGGATTGCTGTGATATGAGTTTGAGGCTGAGCTCAGGGCCAGCCTGAACTACAAAGCAAGACACTGTCTCAAAAAAAAAGAAAAAAAAAAAAAGAAAAAAGAAACATATACAAAGGCAAATGCTAGAGTTGTGACCACAAATTTAATTTTTCCTATCAAATATGAATCAGGTATTAGAAATTTATTGATCACTGATAATAGTTTCAATTTGACTGAAGATACAGTTGATTAAATATGAAGGAACAGATTAACCTGTGACTGGATAAAACTCTATAATTGAGTCTGCTAAAAAATGTGCACATCAGGAAAAGAAAAACTATAAATACCTTACTACTAAATTTTTTGAGGCATCATGAGATTAATACATTAACTTTGGCCTCTACAGTTACAAGAGGTTTTCAAGGTGATGGCCATGAGCTTCCAGACATTTATTAGTACAGGGAATTCTTGAAGTGTGTATACAGTTTTGGTGGACTTTTTATTTTTTATTTGCACATAAATAAAATTATACAGATCTTGAGCCAACAGATATCTATTTTAGTAGTCTGTGTGATTTTAGGGAAACTTATTTAATATGTCTGAAACTCAACTACTCAATCAAAAATAGAAGAATAATTTACAGTAGAACTGCCGGGAAGATTCTACACTTCCATGTAAATCCTGGCAGAGGGCAAAGGTACTAGAAAGCTGAATGCACATGAGTTTTCCTTCTTTCTCGTTTTTCTCTCTGTATTTTCTCTTTTTCACTTACTCTATTTTAAATTTTTTTCTGGAAATTATTGTTTTGATATTAAGTATGCTGATTCTTATTTGACAATTATGGAGGATGAGATACAAAGTGTTTGTGATTGTGAAGTTATTTCTTTAAGGGTACACAGGACATAGAGAAGAGTGTGTGTGTGTGTGTGTGTGTGTGTGTGTGTGTGTGTGTGTGTGTGTGTGTGTGTGAAATCTTCAGATTTTAATACAGAGGGAATAGAGGGGTAAATAAGCAGGCAGGAGAAGGACTGAATGCAGTTAACACAAAGGGCAATTTATCACTTGATACATATTTAGAGTTGCTTTCCAATATATGAAGAGGAGAAAGAGAACTACAGACACTAATGTGAAGAACAAAATGTATCTGAGTGCACTTATGTTTGTAAGCACCTGTGAATCTGGTGTGTGTAGCGGGATGAGGACAGACAAACGGACGAACAAAAACATTCTCCTCTTCCTCTGCCCTGCAGATGTGAGTCTTTTGAACTGTGCTTTCCACATATTTCTTGGATTATCACATCTATTCCTGTGTTCACACTGTATGCTGGTGAAGTCATAACTGTAACGCAAACTGGATTCTATCATCCCTGTGTGTTGACCCTACTTTCAAACCCTTACATTTTCCACCAAACAAATTCTCTGACATTAAAAATTTGATTACTTGTATTTGGTAGAAAATTTCAATTTATGCATTACAACATCTCATAAACTGCAATGCAGTGCCACCAGTGAGAAGCTGAGACTTGGTAATCTATTTGCATTTCATACCTAAGGAATACATTATGTCGAGTGACCCATCACATTAGAAAAAAGCCAGCTCACAAATGGCTCTTAAAGTACTGTTTCCTATTTCCAAGGAGTCCCCAATCTATGACAGGTTGACTTCAATTAGAGCTTTCTGACTTACTATGAGTGTGAAAATGAGATGCATTTAGTAGAGTTATTCTTTAAAGGTTTTGCATGTCATTTTGCTTTGCTCTAGTGTGCTTTTGTCTATGTTGTTGTTGTGGGGAGGTACAGAATCTTGCTCTATATATCAGAATGCCCTATGTAACTCAAGCTGGCCTTGACCCTTGAATGATCCTCCTGCCTCAGCCACCATGTTCATCACAATGCCTAGCTGCTTCTTTGGACTTGGAATTTCATCTTTTCCAGAACAAGTGATATGCAGTACAATATTTACTTGTAACGCTAGGCAACAATAACCAGGTGAACAGCTGGTACACTAGTGTAGTCTGTGGTTAGGGTACAGTGTTCATTAAGTTAGGTATATCCGGTGCATTTTCAGTTTGCAATGAGGTTATTGGGACATAATTCCAATATGAGTTCAGGGCATCAAATGTCTATAAGTGGTGAAAAGAATGGCGCACGGACTTCTGCCTGTCACATAGCACATGCACTACTGGCCTGAAATCCCGCCACATGCCCCTCACCGTCATGTCTTCCTTACTATGAACCCAGAAACAATGGAACCAAGGGCCGTAGACCAACACTGTGAGCCAAAATACATCTTCCTTCCTTTGATTTTCTTAGGTATTTTTCCACAACAAAAGAAAACTAGTACGCTGTGTATCACTCTCTGAATCCATTCTTTCTTTTTCTTGAAGGCTTATCTTTATTTTAAATCCCAAATTGTGTATTCACTGTTCCTACCATCTTTTAGTAATTTATTCTATCTCCCACAACAATGCACAATATTGTGCTAAATGTCCTCTAACTTTATATACATAATCTAATGTGGTCTGTATTCTTTTGCAACGTATTCTCTCTGTTCAGTAATATATTAGTAAGATTTATCAATGTGGCTAAAGCTAACTCTGGCTCACTCATTTTCACAGCTGTTTTGTATTATATTGTATGGATGTGTCAGTCACACTTTGTTTATTCAGGTCTCTGCTATAAGTCATTGAGGTTGACAATTCTTTACCAACATAAATGATGCCTCTGGGCTAGTAAATCATTGGATGACAAAGGACTTATCTTTCATATTGATTTCACTTTTTATCCATACCATATCCATACATTGTTTCTAGTTCTTTGTTATAAATACGTGTAGATCATCATATTTTATGTATATTCACATCTTGCAACTGTGATTTTAAATTTTATATAAAAATTTATCTGACTAGTTTTACTTACTACTACATTTTGAAGACCTATAAGGAATTAATATTTGTCATAAAAATTATTCCAACAGTATGAAAGGACATACATGTAATAAGAAGATGCCAGCATTTTCCACCTGCTAGTGATTATTGCCTATTAGCATTTGGTGGGCATTTTGCCAGGCTCTCCCTTTACCTGTACCTATACATTCAAATATATGTGTGTTATATTAACTTGAAGTCACTTGTTTGCTAGACACAGAAACTAATTCCCAATTAGTTTTATAAAGAGTTTATTTGCCCACATAAGCAGGAAATTCAGTGGAAGTGTTCCGTCCACAGCTCACATTGTAATAAGGGAGATTTTCCTCCGCCTCAGTCCCCTGGGTCTTCTGGTCTCTGCTTTGATCTTTCTCATTAACTAAAAGCAACTTAATACTTGCAGAACCAGATTTGATCATTAACATTACCAGGTGAGAATCCTTCAGACTGAGCCACTTGGTGAGTAAATGTCTGTATGGGTCACGTACCAATCACCATGTCAGAGGAAGAAAATTCTGTACCATATGCCCAATCTAAGGCCATTTGAAAGATACATTATCAGAAATCCAGAACATGGATTAAAAAATATAAAGAGAAGCCAAACAACTGTTCTGCTCCACATATGTAAATACAAATGCACATACACTTTGGAAAATATTTCATGTATGTTATGTGACACAACTTTGTAGATAATTTTCCATTATGTACACCCTTCTTACTAGCACAAATCAACTTGCCAAATTCTTTGTGGTGATGGGAAATTATATCATGGTATCTGCATGGTACAATTTATTGAACCTTTTGGGATTGGACTTTAAGGTTTATTTACCTTCCCACTAGTATAAATCAGGCTATGTGGATATCTCTGAACTAGATATGTCTTAAGCCCCTAGGTTACATAGTACTGTGCTTGGTACAAACCTTATGTGGAACACAGGAGTTCTGGCTTTGTGGAGTTTAAAGATAGCAGAGACGGGTATTAATTTCAAAACACACATACAGGTAATACCACTACTGAACAGAGCCACATGGTCCTGCAGAAGCATTAGCACAGCTTACGTAGTGAGGAGCCAGGGGAGACAGACACTCCAAGTGCTGCTTTTACAGCCCCAAAGCCCAGAATCCAACAGTGCCTGCACCTGAGAGGCCGGAGAGTGTACAAGAGAGAACTGTGCACCAATCTTTTCCCACATCCATGGCCATACTGTTTTCCTGCCCTGCAAATGAGAGGGAGAAAGAGAGCCTCGCTGCCTTCGCCTGTGCTGTGGAATCGCAGGGCCCGGATGGCCCTTCTGCCTGTTTTCTGGCCACTCTGCTCCTCTGTGACACCCAGGCCTCCCAGGGCAGCAGCAAGGGCGTCAGACCACAGCCTTTCTCGGGTACAGGAAGCATCTCTGGACCAGACTTGAGGCCCCGTCTGTACAGATTGTTAAACACAAGAATAAAACCAACGGAAAGTGCCATGTTATGACAATTCTAAATAATGTGAGTAATAAAAACTTCTCGCAGAAATGATGTTTTATTAGCCTAAGTTCCAAAGAATGGCTTTGTGTATTAGTTCACCAGGACTTCCATAACACAGCATCTGAGATGGGTGGTTTAACAAAAGAAACTCCTGTCTCAGTTCTGGAAGATCGGAGTCCCAAGCGTGACACCAGCTGCACTGATGTCTCCTGAGGCCTCTTTCTGCAGCCTGCCAATTGTCTTCTTTTTGCATTTTGACACTTCCTTTTCTGTCTGTGTCCTCATGTCATTCTCACAGCAGCACTATCGTACTGGATTAGGCTTTACCCTAAACAACTAGTAACTCACACTAGTAAGCTCCGTTACCTCTTTAATGATCCATTTATAGTCTCATTCTAAGGTACCAGTGGTTCAGGGCTCCAACATATGTAACTGGGACAAGCCCAATGTGGACAACTACATGTGCTTTTTGCTCATTTTATTAGTACACTTAGGAGGCTTAAATTAGCAAGGATTTATGATTGCCATTTTGTAAGCATATTCTGCAGGAAATAGTTTGAACTGTCTAATTTTTGCAGGGCTCATTACCCTACCCCCATTCCTGCATTTAAAGAGCACATATATAACAGAGAATGAAAGTACAGTGATTATTTTTTAAAAGTTACAGAACTTAGTTACTTGAATACTAGGACTTACGGAAATCCTTAAACAGAAAGTTAACATTTGTGTGTTTAAACTATTGAATAACAACATTTAAGAGATACTAGAACAAATCTAAAAGACATGAGTAATATGACAATATCTGCAAATATGTTATTGCAAATTGCTTTTTGTGAAATAAACTTTCTGATATTAAAATTTAATAAAATTCATTCTTTGATCAAGTACTTGTAAAATACATTGACAAATTTGTCTCATTTACACAAAAAGATTAGTTTTGACAGTTGTCAGGTTATCTGCACCATTTAAAGCTTGAGAACAATTGTAATGATTTTATTCATTCTGACAGTAAGACAAATAAGAATTTTTCTTTTTTCAAAACATGTTAATGTTCTAAAAATTAAGTCATTCTTTGTAGTGTAATATTTATTTTTAATTTTGATTTCTAAAAATTTTAACTTTTAATTTATTTCATAGTTTTTTCATATAGGAGTGGGTGATTAATGTTTAAAAATCACCAACTGTTTGTATAAAATACACCAACTTTAGCACTGCACGCCATTCACTTTATCTATATTTCTACTTACCATTGTCAGCTATTAAGGAATTTAATTTATTTTCTCCATAGAATATTGAAATCAGAATCCTAGACACTAAGGGTGGCCAACAGTATAGGTCAGAATAATGCTACATTGTCAAAGAAAAATATTTATAGGCAGTGTTATGCACTAGAAAAATGAAAGGTCATCTCACTTAATCAGATGCTTACCATACTTAGTAAGAGCAAGCTGCTGGCGTGAGTGGAGAAACCCAAAGGAAGATGGATGTTTTTAATTTTCTAGAACCTTTGGATCCAGGAAGGAGATCAACCATGAACCATGAAGAAAGCAGAGGCACCGGAGGGCCAGCAGAATCAGCTCTGCTCTTAGAGGGGTTCTAGTCACAAGTCGGGATTTGCCACCTTCTAACTTTTTGACCGCAGGGAGATCACTTACTTTTGAGTCTGCTTTCCAACACCTAGAAAATGAGGTGATACTCTTGCCTCACAGTTGTACTACATCCTGCACTGACAAAGCATCCAATAAGTATTAGTTAAAATAAGTAAGATATAGCAAATTAAATATAGACAGGCTGATTAAAAGGGGTGTTTTTACTTGTAAACATTTCTATAAAAAGACTACTTCAATAAAAAGCTCAAAATACATATATCTTCAATTTGAAATTTTTGAAAAAAAATTAAAATTAAAGGAAAAAAGGAGAAAAAGTCTTTTATAATCCTGAAACATAGAAAGACTGCTATGAGCATTTTAGAGTGGGCATTTCCCACATACTTAAAATCATCAGATATATATCACCTCACTAAGCAAATACACTGTGAATGCTTTGTTATCTTAGCATGCTATATTTTCCTATAGCATGCTTTGTGCATATACCAGAGTTTTCTTTGTTATTTTCTTGTATTTTGATAATAACAATTTGTTTATATTTTTAATATAGTGTCACAATGAACTTTGTGTATCTCCTTAATATCTGACCAAGATAAATTGTTATTAGTAAAAATGTTTAAAAAAACGTTGCCACACTTATTTTCCAATTTTCCTTCAAAATTTGGGTTGATTTTGCTCAAATTTTCATTAAGATGACTTTTAAAATACGAACAGTCTTTTCCTTTAATTATTTTTTCCATTTTAAAAAATCTTTATTGGTACATTATGAATACATATCACCATCACATTCAGCATTGAGAGTTTGTACCAGAATATGACATGACTTGATTCTATTTTCCCCCTTTCCCCGTGCCCTGCAACCTCCCACCCACTATGTACATAATCTTTGTTTCCTTTTTTCTTTATTACTATTGTATTCTTTTTCACCATTTTTTATTTCTGAGGTGGAATTGTGTTTTGTATTATTAGTTATCACTATTTCCTTATTTGAAATGCTGCTCGCTGTGCTGCCGGATGCCTCGGTTAGAGCGTTCCAAGTCTCAGTTTTGCAGGGTCTGTTGACTAACCTCAATATTTCATTCAGACTAAAATCTAAATGCATCTTGCTTTACGAATTTTGTTCCTTTTTGTCCACTTACTCTTTTTGGTATCTGACCCCCAATTGTGTTTCCATTTTGTATCTTTAGTTTTGTTCTTGGTTTTGAAGCTCCTAATCACAAAATCTGCTGTGGATGCATCAGTGGCTCTCTGTAACGAAAAGCAGAAGAGTCGCCTGCTACCTTCTGCCTGGTAGAAAGTGATGGAACAAATCTGATGCGTGTTATCATTGCCAAGGATTCACTACACACGATCATGCTAAATTATAGTGAAAATTCTTGATCTCAAAGCTGTGGAACTGTAATCTTAGCAGACTGAGTTCTCTCTCGTTCTTACAGAGCATTTGACTCATAGATGAACTTCATCATTTCTTTATCTTCTAAAAGCCTGTAGAATAAACAAACATACTTTCTATTCCTCCCATCCCAATAGTGTCCATTAGAAAGAAATAAAGCCAAGCCTATTTTCAACCAAGCCCACACTGCCGGGAGTTTCCTCTGCCAGGCATTGCTCTTCCCCTACTGCGGCCGCCCACGAGCACCAGTTCTGTCCCATCACGCGAACAATGACTCATTCTCTAGTGCAGCAGGACAGCTCTGAGGAAGGCCGTGCAGGCCGCGCAGCGCGCAGGTGTTTTTCCCCTTCCTGTTTGGTTTTTAGTGTCTTGTGGCGGCCTCTGTCCTTCCCCTCACCGGTGCTGGACATTCACCTCTCGTCCTTTTTCCTTCACTTACTCTGTTGTTTTTTTATTTTTTCCACTGTGGATTGTGGTGGGTTTGGGAACAATGTTTCAGGAACACAGAGCTTTTGAGGGAAATGTAAATTGGAGGCAGCTCTGCACCCCGTCATCTGTTTTCTCATCAGGAGAGCTGAACTGGCTGGCTGCTGTGCTGGCCGAAGACATGCCGAGTTCAGAACTAGTCCCTGTTCCCAGGCCCTGCTGCACAGAAACGGGGCTTTCTGAGGAGGGGGCGCGAGGGGAGGGCGCGAGGGGAAGGGCACTTGGAGAAGCAGATGCTCTTGGCTTTGGGAGGAAAGCTGCTCTCGTCGGAGTTTAGCAGGCTCGCAGACAATCCCCAGCTTTGGAGAGAGACAAACAAAAAACAATCTCTTAGTCTAGTGCATAAATGCAAGAGGCCCGTCTTAAGTGTGCGCGCAGGACTCTAGCGGGCTGAAAATGCTGTGCACAGCTAAAGTGAGGCATTGTTTAGGTTTTAATGAAGGCAACCAATTTTTAACAACAGAAGTTCTGTCGCAGCCCCCTCGCCCCCCACATTCAGTTCCTCTGCCCCTGCACCTGCTTTCATGTTTGGCTTCTTGGCACTGATGTTCACAGAGACATCAGCTGGCAGAGGCAAACTGCTAAAAGCTCCCCTGCAATGCAGCTTTGCGAATGCCAGCCCTTTATCCACCGGTGCATGCCAGCTTAGCGCAAGGTCTCCCTTCCTCCCTCCAACCCGAGTCCCCTCAGAGCCCCAGTTTTACTTCCAAGTGACAATAAATGACCCAAATCCAGCAATGTTCTGGCCCTTTGACGATCCACTCAATGTGGCCACATCTCTTTGCTGCATCTCTTTGCTACACTTATAATATTTTGATCCAAAGAGTGTTGAAGAAAATTTAGACGACAATGCCGTTTCTTCCGTTCAATGAGAGCTATTGGCCCACGGGCTCATTTCTGTCTCCTCAGCAGATGGCGGGATAGTTTCTTGAGGTCTCTTTGACTCGAAACAGCCTTTTTGTTTTTGTTGCTTATTGAGAACCAGTTGCCCCAAATTCATTGCATAAAAACACCCACTTTTCAGTCTTCACTTAGCCCAAGAGATAAATAGCGACTTAGAGAGGGGGCTGGTGGACACGCTGGGAAGGCAAAAGGGCTGCTGGAAGTTAAGTATTCTGCACAAGCCTTTGCAGTTTCAAACACAGTGGCTTTAAGTTCCCATTCCCACAGCAACTCAGGCTGTATACTGAGAAAGTGTGAGAATCTGTGAGAAATTCAACATATATTTATTTTTCTTGGAAATTAGAGAATATCTTCACAGTGTACACTCTGAAGGGCTTTTGTTTTGTTTTGTTGTGTTTTTAATGATCTAAGCCATCTGGGGAGTTGATAAAGAATGTGATTTTCACAAGCTGAGCTCGCAGAGCCTATTACTAAATCCCAAACCTTTATCCAGCCTACAGATAAAACCCGGGTGGGAAGCTTCCCTTCCAGCTCTGCAATACTAAGATCCCACGTATGCCAAATGCTTTAGTGTCTGGGTGGTAAGAAAAATAGAGAACTGACTCAGGGAGCTTGGCCCAAAGACTCACAAATGCGCGTTACTATTTTTGTTATTGTTTTTAGATTTGCAGAGGTCACAGATTTCCAGAAAATCTGTCTGGAAACTAAGTCAGCACCCTATATTTGGGTCTTTTTTGATCAAGGAACAGGAACTAGCCTTTGCAGCTATTTCTTTGCCATGTGCTCCTCAGATGAGAAGTACGAAACCTATGTTACTAGACGCAGTGGTCCCACACCACGGGAAGCCCGGCGGGACATGCAGGCCATTGGCAGGAATTGTGGCCTTGGTCAGATGGCTGAGCTCGTGAGGCTGTTGACAAATCTCCCCTTGGACCTCTCTGGCCCTGTGCTCAGCAGTGGGGCTGCCCAGGTGAATACAAAAGAAAAATCAGGAACTGACCACTGACCACTGACTCCAACTTCAGCTTGCCATGGTTTTTGAATCAACCTTCTCTTCCTCCTGAGCTCAGTTATTATTTTTTTCTGTTTCTCTGCTACAAAGATCACACTGGGAAATGTTCATAAACATCCCTAGTCAGAAACCTGACAGTGTTTCCAGGGTTTAGGCCATCAGTTACTGTTCTCTGTGAAATACATTGGCATGCTAATCGGTCAATCAATAGATGAATAATACCGGTATGAAGAAATCACCCTGAACAAAGGAAAGACGCATTTGTGGTGGGAGTTGTGAAAACAAGCTCATCCGAAGTGATCTCAGGGAAATCACATTTGGGCAGTGAGCACGTGTGTAAGGTTGCTCACTTTCACGAGGGTTTTCTTATTTCACAAGGCCAGGGAGCTCGCTCCACACAGTAGCTCGATGTGTTGCCAGTTATGAAAGGAGCAGCATCATATGGGCATGAACCATGGGACACCAGGGTCCACCCAACGTCAAGGACCAACTTCTCTCCTTCTGACTCTTCACTTCCTCAGCTCCAAAGTGGAAATGAAGTTGTGCTGACCTTTGGGAAGTCAAAGTCTTGTTAAAAACAAATATGCTACATATACTTCAGATCGTGATATAAATATTTGTCATAATAGCTATTTTTTGGATTAGAATACTTTGTAACCACACAGGTCTACACAGTTGCAATAGTAGTTATTGTTTACGTCAGAACAGTATTGGTTGTGCCCTGCTGAATCTAGCCTTCCTTCTCTCTTCCCCAAGTCGGCGAGCGACACCATTCAGAGAGTTGCACCAGCCTTGGCACTTCCTTCTCCCTCACATCCCACGTTTGACCTCAGATTCCACGGATGTATAATTACTTTAAGCCAAAAGAATTTAGGGCAATCTATTGCTCACACTTCTGATTTAAAAGACTAGAATTATCGTTATAATTGTAAATATAATTTACAAGCTTTTTTGTTTATTCATACACCACTGTACTCCAAAGAATTCACAAATCTACCAACGAGCCACTCAGAAGGAGGTGGGAAATAAAAGGATTGAACTAATGGTGGGTTCCTGAAGTGGAACCAAGAGAAGATTAATCCCAAAGCTTGGCCTGAAGCCCTTTCTAGGGGTGGATCAAAATGTAACTTGAAACTTTACCAGACACAGTATACCATTTAAGAGATGAAAGCAAAGATATCATCTAAAAGAAACACATGCATTCTAGATATTGTACCAGAAATTTCTTAAGATATTTCCCAAACATGTTTTCTATTGCAAACCATAATAAGCACTGTTACTAGGAGTATCCATAAAACAGCATTTCGTGGGGCTTTTAAATATTGCTGTATTTGATACTGAAGACATTAAAATTATGTAAACTAGGTCCTGCTGTCAAGGAGTCATTCAGCAAATTAGCTGTAGCAGGCAGAGCTGTGCCACTTACTCAGACAAGTGGAAGGAGACAATGGTGCTATAGCCAGGATGAAAAAGTGATCAGTCCTATCAGGAGTGGGCCCAAGAAAGCTTTCTGGAAGAGGTAGCATCTGACTTGCTTTTTGAGCAAGTATTCATCAACTGCCAACACTGTGGCAGGCAAAAATGTTACATGCTTCAAATTCTCTCAGAACATTTTGGTGGGAAGGACTCTCACTCCCTGCTGCCCCCTGGAATGTGAACTTTCAGTGAGGGAGCCCTATATCCACTGCCTTCTGGAAAGAACACAGACACTGCTCCCAGCTGCCAGAGGCCTTGGGAAAGGAAATGGACAAGAAATACTTTTCTAGGGAGGCCTGGAGCTGTCTTGACTCTAAACAGAGGAAGAAATGACTAAATTGGGACTGAGTAAGATCTTAGTGTTTGGCACGTGGGAAAGCCAGTGTACATTATGTACATTGTTCAACACCAATTGAAATAAGTTAGAAATTATACAAGAAAACTGCCTCTTTGAAACAAAGGAAAGAATATACAGGAGAGATGGAAAGTGACTCCTGTCTGCAACTGTTCAGAGATGGAGCTTCGGAGTACTGCTTCTCAGTCCAGACCATTAGGTCAAAAGAGTCAACACTCAGAGAAAGAAATCCTTGTTCTCTGCCTATATAGATAATGTTCTGTTTCTCTGAGCATTTTCACATGCTAAATTCTTCATGAAAGCCACAGTCCTCAGTCAGTCAGCACTCTGCAGAGGACACCAGGTTATTCTATGTGTGAGGAACTACAGGTCAGTCAGGAAGAAGCACAGAAACACTCGGGAGAGATTCCACTAGTGTGATCTCCATGAGGTAGGGAGAGGAATGTCCTCATAGAACAGTAAACAGTATTGAAATATGATGTAGCCTTTGACAGCTGCTAAATGCACGACATCGACAGTGACTCATAGAACAAATAAAAGGAGAAATTCCTGGAGTAGGAAAATCGAGGGAGATTTTCTAAAAATTGAGATCTAAGAATAGAAAAATTTGGATTCGAAAAATATTGGGCAATGGCATGCCAGATCAGATGAGCAAAGATTATACAGGTGTGGAAAAAAAAAAAAAAACTACTGAGTAACATGCTCCTGTCACGATCCAGAAAATCGACCATTAATGCAATACCAAACTGTTTTCATTGATCCTCTCTTCCTCTTCTAGCTATCGCTCCTTCTCTCCCTCCTTCAGTGTCTCTCTGTTTCTGTCTCTGTCGGTCTGTCTGTCTCTCTCTCATACACACACTGATAAATTCCTTAAGAAATCTCAAACTTTTGAGAATCTAAATGTAAAGAAATAATACAAAAGAGAACTGCCTATCTTCATAAAATGTATCTGCATATCTACCTATGTACATTCCTTCAAAGACAAAAATATTACAGAAGTAAAACCATTAAAATAATAATCTAGGTAAAAATAATAACCTATTACCAAATATGTTAGTGTTGGTGAGATAAAACTGATTATCAGGAAGATGAGCAAGAAAAGTATTGCATTATTTTGTTACATACAAACATGATTAGCAGTGCTACATTCTAGCCAAAATAAAAAAATTAGTTTAAAATGAAATACAACAGTTTTCAATTTTTCCTTTGAATACATTGGAATATATTCTCAAATTCCAAATATCGTGTGGTAGATGAAAACTATACCACAACTGGCACTGACAGTCTTCATTCCACGTGCACCCAAGCGTGCGCTGTGTGTGGTGGGTAACAGAATTAGTCCTGGGATCCTCGGCATGGCACACGGATCCAAGAATACAGGCGAGAGAAATAACCCTGGAGCTTCTGGTTAAGATGCTGCCTATCAAAACTATAGACTTAATTAATAAAGGGGGCCTGTGTCCATCACCACTGTGTAGCAAGACAGTAGGGAGAAATGTTAGTCTCTCTATTAATATTATACTTTCTCTCCTGCTTACCTCCCAACCGTCCTTGAATTATATTGCCTGAAGGAGAATGTGGATTATAATTACAGGAATGCAGTAGTAACACGCGTTATTCATGATGCATTTTGGTTTCTAACTCACAAGGGAAGGGCTGGCTGGGAGCGAGGCCTGGATTGGAGGAGGCGGAGGAGGAGAGAGAAGGGAACGCGCTCCTCCCCGGGTGCTCCCCCGGGATGCAGGCAAGGATGGAGCTGGTGTGTCAGGTCAGGTGATAACTCTTGCTCATGCAGTACAGAACTAAATGAAACTGAGAGAAAAGACAGGAACATGCTGTCTGCTGTCAGCAGTGTGAGGAAGCAGAGTTGAACTCTGCCTGGTAACACTATGGCGATCTGGAGAAGTTAGTGTTGGAGGTGAGGGCTAGTGAATATGATTTTCCATAGATAGAGGATGTTAGAGAGAGCATTTTGCAGATTTTAGAGAGTCAAGATTAGGTTAGATGTAGGAAATTTTTAATAGACTAAGCAGAGCACAGCCAAAAAGGGGGGAAAAAACTAATACTTTTTAATTCAACTCTCTGCAATGTTGAAAGATACAAGCAAAGTGTAATATTATAACAGTGGATAATGATGATCTCATTCCGGATTAACCTGTGTGAATGACAGCAGGCCGTTTCCACTAACCAGGAAGCTCCCAGCTGGGGCGGTGCCAGTAGCTTTCATCCCTGCTGTTTTCCCTTATCCCCTTGCTACCCACCCTACCTGGAGGTTTATAAAAGCTGCTGGGTTTTCAGACCTGTTCTCTGCCCCCCAACTCAGGGGAAGCACCTGATGTTGAAGTGTCTTTTGCATGTTGACTCTGGAAACACAGAGGTAATGCTCTGATCTGTGGTTCACTCCATCAGTGACACAGAGGGAAATTTCAGGGCATGTAGGACAGTGGAACAGTAGATTTAAGTGCTGAAAGGTACCTTAAAGATAATCACATATTCTGTTTTTAAAGACTAGTAATGTCAAAGCAGATTGGGAATTTGTTCCAATCTAAGGGTCAAAAGTGAAAGACCTGGACCTTACTCTAGTCTCTGTTCTTTGGTGCCAGTGAAAGAAACGAGCAAAGGTCTAGCGATTTAGTTCAGTGGTTTTGGCACCTGCCTTGCAAGCGCAAGGGCCCAGGTTTGATCCCCAGGAACCACATACCACAATGCCAGGCCTGGTGACTCATGCCCATGAGCAATCAGTACCACATACCACAGTGCTGGGTATGATGACTCATGTCTGTAATCCCAGCACTTGAGAGGCAGAGGCAGAATGATTGCTGAGTTCAAGGCTGAGTTCAGGACCAGCCTGAACTACAAAGTGAGACCCTGTCTCAAAAAAATTTTTTTAATTTAAAAAAAAAAAAAAGGAAATGAGAGCAGTGCTCCACTCAACAGTTAGGGTAGATTTTGTAGGATGGTGCCTCTTTGTGTCTTATTTTTCCCAACTTACTTTTCCAAATGAAGTGAAGATCATAATCTCATGTACTAACTAGTGGGCAGTCTTAACTTATTTTCCTTGAGCTCATAATGTGTTACACAGAGGAGTGATTAAGGAACTGGATGGGACTCAAATTAAATGAAATCAGGTCATACTGAAATTATATTATAACTAACCAATGTCACATTGAAAAGTGTCCAGAAAAAGGAATAATCATCCCATATTATTTCCATGCACTTGGTGAAAACCATGAGCATGCTAATCAGAGAGCTAATAAAATGTCCACTGAGCTATTTTTAGAAAGCATGGGTACAGAAAGTCAAGATCCCAAATAATAAAAGCTTGGGAGAACCTATTCAGAATTTTCAGCAACATATTCAAAATCAAAATGAATATAACTATAGAGAAATAACCTTCACTATTGTTAATATAAAAATTATGCCTGCCAAAAATATCAATAAAGTTGAGTTAATCTTGCTTGATTTATAATGTGATGTTCTACAGAAGGATATACCAAGCAATTTGGAACTGAGACAAAACAAATCATTGCTGGGAACTGAGACTAAATTTCCAGAAAAATGTGGAAAAAGAAGAGGTAATTCAAAACAAGGGCAATCACAAGACTCCAACATTTGGGAACTAATGTACCTCAAAGTGTTGTCTATGAGCACTGTGATCAAAGATTTGGTTGTGCAGCAATTAAAATAACAAATTATTGACAATCATACAAAACACAAAGAGGAAAGGACAATGAAATAAATTTTACAAGATAAATTTTCAAGAAACTTAGAAAAGATTTACACCAATTATTATGAGATTTAAAACCAAATAGTAGGATGGCTCATAGTGGAAGATATTTCCAAACATGAATTAGAACCCTAGAATTTCTAAATTTGGAAAAACAGATAACATTATAATTGCGATGTTCTGTTGATTTATCAAAATAAGCTCATATGCTTATTATGTTCGTCCAAGTGCAACACCTCACTGGCGAGGGTGCCCACCTCCTCCCGAAGCCCAGGCCCTCTCCAAGGCGGGGCTCTGGGATCCAAGAGCTGTCTGACATGCAGCCTATGCTTCCCCTTCCAGATTGTACTTGAGGTATGCAAGATCTTGAGAGTTCTTCCCCAAAGTCCTAGAGTCCACTTTGCAACTTGTTCTGCTCTCCTTTCAGCTTTCTATTAAGAGCTCGAAATATGCCAAGAGTGGTTTGAGCGAATGAAGGAGCAACAGCTGACTGCAGTTTCTCTGTGCGAAGGCAGGTGACAGACAGTGCCCTGCGCACTGGCTACAGTGTCCCCTAGTGCCTGGGCACCTCCTTACAGGACAGAGGCCTCAGTTAGCTGTGGGCTGGGTCCCACCTTGAAGCTTCCAATGCTCTTCTGAAGAACTCCAGTGACCCTACTTCTCATAAGTGAGGTTACTTGGCCTCCCAGATGATTCCATAGTATTGCATTCAAGACTGAAGTTAGGGCAGTATTTAGTTTAAATGTTGTCAGCCAGGTGTACATATTCAAAATATTTAGACAGATGGTGTGCAGTCTTACTCGGGCCCACAAACTCCTGTGGGCCAATAAACCTTAGACCTATAGTGGCCTCTCCTCAGCTCCATGAGATTTTTGCAATCCAAGACTATCTATTATTTCTCTGGTACCTTTTATCCTACTGACAAATGCTTCTTCATACTCTTCTGGGGATTCAAATCAAAGTGAAATAAAAATGCAAAGGTACCTATTTCCAACAGTTAGTTTGCAGTTTTCCCAATTTCCTTGATTTTTCCTTGACAGAGATCCATATTATTTCAAACTTAGACCCGATAGCTTCTAGTGAACAGATCACCCTGACTTGACTTGTGGGTACACCTTCACTGCCTGTGACTTGTACACCACATAGTCCCTGCAGAACCTCAGGAAGGGTGCGGTTAAAAACTTACAGGCAAAGCACTTTGAGTCCCTCTTAGTCTGAGTCTCCCAGAAGCAAATCAGCACAGGTGTTCGAACTTTAACTTTGTATATTTCATATTTCAGGAAAAATTTACTGCTTTTCTTGCATTTTAAGGGAATGTTGATAATATGTTTTCAGTATAGAGTCTTTACACTTTACTCAAGAAAATGGGCTCTCCCTAAATCTCCCATATTCCTTCTTAAGTCACCTCCCTCTCAACAAAAGCTTCAAGAGCTTTAATTCAGTTACCATTCTTTTTAATAAAGCCACACCTAATTCCCATAACTACATGAAGCACTTGTAATAAACACTTGTAAGAAGATTTTTATTTATAAAAAATAATTATATGATTATAATCATATAATTCTGTAGACATGTCCCAATTCCATAAGAGTGAGTCTTCATTTTTTAAATTTACATTGAAAAATAGTGATGGTATTTCTCTCCCTCCCTCCCTCCCTCTCTCTCTCTCTCTCTCTCTCTCTCTCTCTTGTCCCCTTTTGCCAAATGGTGAACATCAGCTACTCCTTTAATATAGGAACAAGTAGCAGAAGATTAATGAACACATTCACATTTTTGTTGTCAGTTGTGATGTTGTCCTGATGGAACTGAGGTTTTTTAATATTCTATTTGTTCTCAGAGGATGTTAGAGATGAATTTCCAAAATTTCCATTCAAATAGCTGTATTTCTACAAAATTTGCTTAAAGAAAGCATTTCTTAAATTAAGAAATGATGAGAACATTTAAAAGAACTCCAATTCACAAATTTGTTTTTAATTCTCCTTTGCTTATGATTTAGGAAAAGTACCGGGTACGATCACTATATATAGTGAATGTTAATATTAAAGTGTTTTGTTATACTAAATGTCACGTTGCCATTAATTTCCCTCAAAATATTTCCCCTCACTTCAAACACATTTATCTCATCATTCTTGCTACTTTCTAAAGCAATTCTGGAAGTCTTCTTTCATGTCTGTATAAAGAGTGATCAAAGGTAGAGCGTGTGCTGCTACTGAACACCGTCCGATGGAAAGACAGGCTCATGAGAAAATTAGAGCGTGTCCTCATATGTCCATTCACCAGATCTGGCACCATGAGACCTTCAGTCTTCCCTAAAGTTAAAACGACAGTGCATATACCTAGCAGGGCAATGGCTGGGTCAAATGGGACCATCAAGCCTAGCTTTTTTTTCTTTTTCTTTTTTTTTTTAATTATCTTTATTGGTACATTAAATATACACATCATGATTGCACTCCATAATGGGGATTTGTACCAGTATAAGACACAACTTAATTCTCATTTTTTCCCATAGCCCCACCCACCCTACCACCCCCCCATATATATAAAATTTGTTTCCTTACTTTTTTGTTACAATCTCAACATTTTTTGAGGATTCTCCAAACTGATCTCCACAGGGGTTGCCATAAAAAATGATAAGTTTGAATCATTTCTACTTAAATGGACATACCTTGAGGATATCCTCATAAGTGAAATAAATAGGGCACATTTAGGTACATATCGCATCTTTTCTCTGGTATGAGAAAATAAAGATGTAAATGAATCCTAGCATTGTATGTTATATATTGTGCAATAGAAAATGCTCAATGTAAAATAGGGTGAAAGGGGAAAATGTCAAGATTGTAACAAAAAAGTAAGGAAACAAATTTTATGTATATGGGGGGATGGTAGGGTGGGTAGGGCTATGGGAAAAAATGAGAATTAAGTTGTGTCTTATACTGGTACAAATCCCCATTATGGAGTGCAATCATGATGTGTATGTTTAATGTACCAATAAAGATTTAAAAAATGACAGTGCAAGATACTTTGAATTAGTTCAGGCCACTGAACTAACTGTAAGAGTGCAACTGAAGACGCCTGTGAGAAAGGACCACTGGCACTGCTGCAGGAACTGGCAAGGATGGTGGAGAAGTGTGTCTAAAGCAAGGGAAAAATATTGAGAGGGTTAATGGTAGGTAGTCTGTCTTCTATGCAATAAGTTTTCGCTGACCCCGCATTTCCATAACTACAAACGGAGTAGTCATCTTCACCCATAGAGGTACCGTGGCATGCATCAGCAGTGCCATCTAATGTGTGTGGCATCTACTTGGTAAACAGAACGACCCCCGTTTCTGTTCCCATCTCTTCTTGTGAAAGATGTTACTCTGAGTTGTTTAGCCCTACAGTTTAAGAATTAAGCTTCTGGTCCCCTAAGCCATTTCTTATGTCTAAATTGATTTTCTGGCCATGGGTTTGGGTATTCTGTTACTAGTATTGAAAAGGAAGTAATTTCTTTTTTGTATATCATTTTTCATCTTCACTCTTTTTTCAAAAAGAAGTAAGACTTTCCTTTCTTCTCTACAACAACTGGAAATTGCAATCAGAGACAGTTACCATCCTGACCTCATAGTGGTCAAATCCCACTGTGCGGAGCACTGAGGGCGATCTGGTCATCGCAGCCAGCAGCACGCACTGAAGCTGGCCCTCCTCTCAGACACGCTCAGCGCCTGTCCCAAGTCCACCTGGTGGAACCCAGAGAAAGAGATATTATTGCATGCTGCTTTCTCGTTTTATGCTTTTACTAAATCATGACATCTCGATGCTATCCCTTTCACCTAATACTATTTAAATTTTCTCCAGCAAAGTAGAAAATTCTGAGGCTACACAACAAAGGACGCTCCCACATCAGTTTGAAGATAGAAGAGATCAGCTCTTCAGGTCTCGTGAAGCATCACAATATCTCCAGGGGTGAAATTTTATTGGTATCTCACTTTAGCAATGGCATCCAAAGTTTCCAATGAGACCCTCTGACTATGAGTTCATGTGAAAGTAGTCCCTCAGGATGCATCCACTGTCTTTGTGAAAATTATGCAAGATATTAACAAGAAGTTATATGAGTATGGGAATCTGAAATCTTAAACTAAAAGTATTTTATTTTGTATTAATCACAAATGAAGGATGAGCATGACATTGTACTTTGATGCATGATATTCTGATTCATTTACTTAATAGTCAGTGCTGATCCAACAGAAAGTAACATTGATATTTTGCTTCTTCCCACTTCTATCTATACTGTTAAAGGGCAGGAGAAGTGACAACTATGCACCTTTTGGAACCTTATTATTTTTGGAAAATGTGACTCTAATTCTTTTACCTATATAATCTTTATCTCCACATAACTTACCAATTAAATAGCTAATTTGTCTTTATTGATGTTCTAAAACTCCTTAGATTTTTATTCAGAAATAAGGAAATATAAGCTGGCTTCTCTTTCTTTCTCCCACTTTAGTGATACATAATTGGCAAAAAAAAAAAGTGTATTCACTTTAAGACGACAATGAGGTATATATATATATGATATACTTATTAACAATGTTATGTGTCATTCTATTTTTTTTGTAATGAGAACACTGAAGATTTACCCTTCAACACATTTAAGTACATAACATCATTTTTAAACCCAGTGTTATGCTCTCTTACTAGAACTTCTGACTGTGTTCACCCAGCATCATTACAACTTCATACTGTCTGACTGACTCCTTTCTCTCTCCTTCCTGCCAGCCCCTGACATTCACCACTCTGCTTTCGGTCCCTGTAGATTGGGGGACATTAGAATACATGTAACTGAGATTAAGTACTGTCTGTCTTTCTCTCACCCTCCTATTTCACTTAGTCCTCATCTTTGGAGAATGTTCACCATTCAAGCAATCACATATGCACCATGTTTTTATAAAGTGGAGATTTTGTTTGTACATTTTCTTCATCCTCTCATTTATGCTGCTTCCATACCTTGATGACTGTGAATGAATATGAGAGTGTAGAGATATCTTTTGACATGCTGATATTTTGGATATATTAGCCAATAGTGAGATTGCTGCATCATACAATAGTTTAATTTTTGTGTGGCTTCCATACAGTTCCCCATGATAGCAGTACCACTTTATATTATCACCAATGCTACAGAGTATCTTTTGTCCAGATTCTAGGCAACACTTATCTTTACTCTTTAATGGCCAGGCTAAAGGACAAAGGGTGGAAGGTGATCCATCCAAATGAGACTATAATACGAAATATTATAACTGTAAGTAATTAAGTAATATAGCCAAGTGTCACTGGTTTTTCTAAATTTGGAAAAATCAAAATAGTCTTCATCTTCAATTGACTTGACCAAACAAACAGAAGTTTTTCTCATATTTCTTATCCCATGTATTTCTGAAATTCTTTTAAAGAAATTCATATCCATTCTTTGATCTTTTAGATTGCTCCTTGTCCCTATGATGGAGTACTCTGGATCATTTCTACTGTGCTGGGTATTCAGCCATCTCATCATGACTTAACAGATAAGCAGGATGCCGGCTCCTTTCACGTAACCTCCACCTTTTATTAGAGTGGTGTTCTTGAAGGTGTCTGTGGGTGCCAGCTTTTAGAACTCGATAATCAAATACCAATGTAATTCCAGAAGAATAGGCCCACCAATCTTGAATAAGCCTCCTTAGAGCTTCAACACGATTTTCCATATTAAGTGTATACGTTGGAGTGAACATATGTCTCCACGTCCACCTGCTATGTTCAATACAATGCTACAGCGAGAATAATACAGCTCTTAAAAAACAATCAACTTATGAGGGTAGTTTCCTCAATTCCTATCTAAAATTGAAATCATTTTAGAATGTAATTTAAAATTTCACAGTCCACCCCTTACCTGCTGGCTTCTCTGGTATGAAACACACAGAGGCGCCTTGGAGACTTGTCCGCCTCTTCAGAGGAGACCTGCCAGGGAGTTCTGGCTGTCACTTCTACAGATGGTACCCACGCCACAAAATCTGTGTACTGCTTGCCGCCCTGGAATAAAACGCACTTGGGCAAAGACCCTTGAGAAAGCTGGGTACCAAACAGGCCTGTGAGACTTGTGATTATCACAGGGCAAGATGGTACTTCCCCACAGTGTAACCTGTCGGGCCATTTATTTGCCAATGACACAGGCATTTTAAGAGTAAATTAATATATATCACAGTAATTCAAATATGTATTGTCCCTCTATATTCAGTGTTGTCTATTTTTTTTCTAACAGAGTCTAGAAATTCTGGTCATATGAGCAAGTTGGATGTATTCATATTTGAACTAGTTTGTAACTTACTAAGAGTAGGAATTGAACAGTATAGCATTGGAATGGAGACATTTCCAAGCACTGAAGAGGATGACAAGCCTAGTGAGGATGATCCACCTTCTTTTGTGAAAATTATGCACGATATTAACAAGAAGTTATATGAGTATGGAAATCTGAAGGTGAAGAGATTGCAGGTAAACTATGTCCCACAGGTCAAACGGACTCAATGATGCCTGCTTTTGTAAATAAAGGTTTATTGTACAACAGCGATTCCACTCATTTACATGCTATCCATGCAGGCTGTGGTGCTGTAACAGCAGGCTTAGAGTGCTAGTACACAGACCGTATGGACCGCAAAGGGGCAAAATATGTAGCCTTTTAAAAAGAAAGTTTGTGGATCTCTCTGACAAAAGACGTAGGTACCTTTCCTCTGAAACGACTTTATAAACTTCACAAGATAGAAAAGACATATAAATACCTATAAACTGAAATACAGATTTGATTATCTAATGCAGCTCATTGTGCAAGGGTCAGTCAGCATGGGGTTCCGCAGACGCACACACGGTGCGCAGCCCCTTCTATTGTAGCACAGTTCCCCACGACGTCCGCTCTCAGCCATCCTGAACGTGACAGACACATCCCACTGCCCGCTAAGCACATTGGCTAAACAAGACAAAAACAGGTTCTTCCAATCATCCTTCCCTTTAAGTGGGTTGTTGGAGAGATATTAAAATAACTGAAGCAGCCGAGAGAACCCAGCTCAGAAAACACACTAGCCCAGCATGCTCCGAGTTCAGAAGGCCTATCCCGTAGTCACCATTAATCTCTCCATACATATTTTATTTAACCTTCAGTAAATATTGTCATTGTAAAGTGCTTTGGACAGGCTAATGCATCGTGATGTTTTGTTAATGGAAAGAGAGACAATAATGCAGAATGCAATCATATGACGGGAAGGGGAGGAGGCAGATGGAGGGAGGGGCAGCCTGCAGGCCGAGCTGGGGTTGTCTGGGAGCCAGAGGCCAGAGGCTGTGTGGAGCTGACTTCTTCATTAGCAGGGCCTGGAGCCGGGCCAGAGCATTCCGAAGAGCTACAGCGGACTAGTGGACTTTCATAGCTTCCACAGGCCCACCTCTCTCTCTCTCTCTCTCTCTCTCTCTCTCTCTCTCTCTCTCTCTTTCCTCTCTCTCTCTCTCAGTATTTGTTATGTGTTCCCATGTTGTACCATATATTTCTTTTTTCTTTAGAAAGTTAAGATACACAAATCGGAAATCTCTTTCCGTTCTGGTTAATCACACAGTAACTTTCCACTTAGTTATCTGCTGTGTTCCCTAGTGAGAGTTGCACTTGGAGCGCAGGCCTTGGCGTTAGGCTGTTCCTCTGGTGTGGGCGGCAGGCGGGTGAGTCTGGCCGGGCCCTGTCTCCGGGTGACTTGTGGATTTCCGTCCTGTTCTGTTCAAAAGCCACGCACGGGGGTGTTTCCCCGGCTCCCTCCCCGCCTGCTTCCCCGCCCCCCTCGCTGTTGTCCCGTTTCCCACAGCACAGGCCCCACCGGCCACACTGGCGCCCGGTGGCGGTGCAGGTGTGCGGAGCCCTCTCCATGTCGTCGCCACAGCAACCCGCCGCGCTAATCTGCTGCATATGAAAAGGAGCAGCAGAAAGAGAAAAGCCATCCACCCCCTTCTGCTCTGTCCAGGAGAACTAAAGGGGGACGCAGGCTGAGCATTCCTGCCGGTCCCCAGCCTGTGCCCCGGCAACAGGCCCGGCAACAGTCCCGAGCCTTCGGGCCAGGCCGCCCGCCCCACAGGAGCCCCTGGTCCTCTCGGGCCTGAGGGGGGAGGGACCACGAGGCCGTCCCGCGGCTCCCCCAGGGAGGCACGTGCATATGCGTGTGCAACTTGCACGCCTGCGTGCCTGAGTGTGTACCTGCGTGTAAGGAGACTCAACTCCAGCCACCGTTCGGATGAGCTGCGCTCATATGTTAAAAGAACAAAAGGCGCAGAGAATTTTCCTCTCAGAGGGTTTTTAAAGCAGCAGGTCGGCCTCAGCGGGGCGGGGCTGAGGCTCGGCCCTCTGCTCGCTGGCCACAGCCGCTCTCTCATTTGTCTCGCCACCCTCGTGTTGATGCAGCTGGATTTGACACTGCTTACCTCAGCTATTTCTTTCTCTTGGTTGAAAGACAGAAGGCTTCCTTGTGATCCCAGCCTTTTCCTATCAAATGACACTCAGCCGTGGCTTGGGTGACTTATTTACTGGCACTGGACCAGTAAAAACAAAAATGAACGTTCACAACTAATAAATCCTCCAGCCTAGATAGCTCCAGCACCGGTGGAGGAATGACATCGAAAGCTCTGCCTGATACCACAGGGCTCCGGGGCGGTCTGGAGCCTCCTAAGTCAGAGACAGGAGAGGGCCTGAACCAAAGCGGAGAGCAGAAACTCTGTGTGTCTAAGTCTCGGATACTCCCGAAACCTTTGAGTCAATCACGTGCTATTCTGTCTTGATCAGAGATTCTAAAAGCGGAAACAGGAGACTATTTGAGCCCCTGCAGCAGGAGAAGGCTGAGCTTGCCACCTCTCTCTGTTCTTCCTGGATGTTAGACCACACCCATCCCTCCACCGTACCGGGGGCCCGGCCTGGCTGAACTGGAGGACAGAATCGCAGCTTTCTCAGCTGCACTGAAAGAAATTATTTTTATAGGGGACATAAGGTCAAGAATGTTTAGCAAACAACACTGAATGTCATCTACTCCTAGATAATTCTCCAAGGCCCTTCCTCCTCCCAGGCCCTTAGTGAACGTCAGGGCGTCTCTTTAAAGCTGGTGTGATAATGTTTTTATTTATTTTGGAATTGATCTTTTGGACTGAGGAATATTTTCTATTAGTATAAATCCAGAAAAATCTAACCACAAAACCACTGGCTTTAGCTAACATTTCCGGATTTTCTCCTCCTACGATTCACTTTAATTCAATGAAGACCCATACTTTCTTTGATTCAACTATGTTGGATTGACTTTCAGAGGCTGATAGTTTAGGCTTTCCACAGATGGCTCAAACTTTGGGGTAGAAATATAGTTAAACATTGGGGAAAATTTTAAACATAACCTAGAAGTTTAGCCTGCATATTGCTAAATATCTATTTGGAAATGTGTCTGTTTGATTGTACTCTTCCTTTTGAACTTTGGTTTTGTTTTCATAACCCTCAGAGTAATAGTGATGGAGATACTTACCTAATGACACACTGAACCACACCTACTAGTAGTTCTAGTCATTAGAATCCAGAATCCAAAAAAAGACACATCGGTTTTGTTCAGGTCAGGTTTGGTTTTGGTTTGCTGCTGTCAGGTAATTTGGCTCTGATGTCTTCCAAGTACATGGGAAAATACCTCTGGGAAGTAGGTAATGAACTACTTGCTTTCCAAAGCACCTGATACAAAAATGTCTTGGAGATCCTGCAGAGCTTTATGAAGTTATTAGCTTTAAAGGCACTTCCTTTGCTATTCCTTTAAAAAGATAGTTGGGATAAAAACTAGCGAAATGAAATATACATAAGCTAATTTTGCAATTTTAGAGTGTTTAGACACTGTCTACTGATAAAATAGCTTTTCCAAATTCTTTCATCCATCCCCAGGAAAATAATTTAATCTCTCTTTGATTGAAAGTAGCTGTATTATTTCCTCTGTCATTGAGATACTGTGTATAGTCCTTGTCTCTCAAGATCCAAAGAGAATCAAGTATTTTTCTGAGTGTAATATTGAGCTCCATAGGAAATAAAACATCCTGCATTCATATCATCTTCATATATTGTTTAAGCTTCTAAAACCATAATTGAGATTCCTCTTTATTCATCATTATGTCAATATTTGGGGAGCACCTGATATATGTCAGACACTGTACTCATAGAATTCAAGGAGCTTGCAATTTAGATGGGGAGATAGGAACATAGTAAATAAAAACTAACTTTCATACATTGTATTAATGAGCAAGGTGCTATTTTCTATGCATTAATTCATTCCAGCCTTAAAATATCTCTATGATGTGGGTAATAGTGTTTACCCTGAATTACAGAAAAGAAGCAAAGTGCAGAGATTATGCATCCAAAGTCAAATGCTACATTAGTTTTAAAGTACAATAATGCCTCGGTTCATGAACACTTCTGTTTGCAAACAATTCAGTTTACACACAAGCACTCAGCAAAGCTTTGCTTCCATTAGTGAACTCCACAGGAAGTGAAGGAACGAGACCACAGCCATCTTCCCTAGAAAGGTGGAACTAATTAAGTTTCTGAAATGAGGGGCAACTGTTGTGTTTGGAAAATATATGACTTTCATGTTTGTAGTTCACTGAGTTCATTGTCCTCAAAGCACAAGACTTCTGGTGGAAGCATGGAGGGAAATGATGCTAACAAAGGAAATTTAGACCCTCCGGACTAAGTCCTGAGGTCATCTCATGCTCTTCTGTTGTCTAGGGACTTTCATTTTGGTGACAGATAATGTCTTAGAATAAAACATTCAGGTCAGTATGTAATGTCATAATATACACTTGCAGAAAAAAGTTTAAGTTGTTTTGAACTTAAATGAACTAGTATTTCTGAAGTGCTTAGCAGAATGTTCTTATAAGTACATTAGAGTTTTTAATAGTTTTTTAAAAAATAAATGAACTTAGGTAGAGACTATGTGATAAATTGAAAACAATGCAAAAGTGGAGTTATAACTCTAATGGCATGTTAAAGAATTGTGACAGAAAAAGTATCCTAAGTCTCAAGAAATAAAACTGAGGAAGTAATTATAAAAGACTGATATCAAGAGACTCCTCCTGCTGCACCAAATCTACCTGGGTGATAAGGGTTAGACCAAGGAAGAAAGAATGATGGCATATCGATGCAAAGTTCCAACACAATCAGATGTACACAGTTTCAATTAGTATGGTAATTTCTAAAGCAATACAAAAAAATGAAAAAGCAAGCCAGGCAGTTGTGGCAGATGTTCCCATGTGCGTTCTGGGGTGAAAGGTGCTCTTGTCATTGCTGAGGTAGCAGCGGGGTTGGAGATGAGAACATTTGGAAAGACTTTTTTTTTTTTTTTGAGACAGGGTCTCACTTGGTAGTTCAGGCTGGCTCTGAGTTCAGCCTCAAACTCACATCACAGCAATCCTCCTGTCTCTGCCTTCCAAGTGCTGGGATTACAGGCGTGAGCCACCACTCCTGGCACTGTGTTATGTGGTACTGGCGTGAGTCTCCACGCCCAGTGTTATATGTGGTTTCCAGGGAATTGAACCCAGGTCCTTGCACTTGCAAGACAAGCACCAGGACCACTGAGCTAAAACCCCAGCCTGGAAAGACATTTAAGAAGCAGAATTCACAAAATACTGCTCCTAGCTGGATGACAGGTTAGGGTCATCCTGGTAGTATAAACAGAATGAGATGAGACTGTGGCTTAGACACAGATGATTTGCACAGGAGACAGTCAGAAGAAAGGGTGTTGAGTTTAAGGAGTGTTGAAATTATAGTTCTTAATATATAAGGGGTCATAAGGTAGGGAAAGGCACAGTCTGTATTCCGGGAAGAGAGAGAGATCTTAAGAGTCATGCACACAAGGGGAAGTATTTTAAGAATTAGCAGTGTATGAGAACATCAAAGAAAGGCAGTGGATTGGGGGCCCAGGACAGAAGTTGGAATAGATAATCCCAGAGGGTCGCTCTAAAGAGGGGTGCAGAAAATGAGTGCAGCCAGGGGAATTTGTGAAAAACAGAACTAAAAGCCTTTTCTTCACCCGGAAATACTGTTGCTTCATAATTTCTCCTTGTAGCTTCTAATCCATCATCAGAGCTAATCTCCATTTTGAAACCATCAAGTAGTTCACTGATAATGTCGAGCCTAAAACGTCACAAGCTTTAAGACATGTTGGCACCATCAGGCTTTTGAAGCATAACTCAGTACTTCAGCCTCACAGAGGTCACTGAGTACACTCTCCGGCCTGCAAGTGGCGGGGGCTATCAATCACTGATTAAAAATGCCGTCACTTGCAAAGGCTTGCTCAGCAGAGGTCTGAGCACAGTCTTGATGTGGAGAGAAAGCAAATCCTAATTATCACCATCATTCTCAACTTGGTTTCAAGAGACAAAAAGACCATCCTCTGTTTATCTGCCTTCCTTACTCAGCTACCACAGGAGAAGTTCGGTAATTGTTGAGGAAATCACCGTCGGGTGTGGTGCCCTTTTGTCAGCATTGAAAAGTGTATTAAAGCTTACAGGACATTATGCTTAAAAATGAATAAGTAGAAACACAACCTTTATGTGATTCATGTATAATGGGACCAGTTGGGGAAAAAAAGCTAATTATGGTGTGATAGTCAATAAGATTAAAATGAAATAAGTTCCTTACTAGAGTGTACTTTTTCCCTTATTCTCATTAATAAAGGCAATCACTTGCTGTGTTAGTGCTATTGGTCTGGAGCTGATGTTATGTGATCCTTCTTTGTTACATAGGTTGGTGGTCCTGGAAAATGTGTATGAGATGTTTGAGTTGACTCCTCAAGGAAGCCAAAATCTCACTTGCATATTTCAGGGAAGAGCAAGGAAATGTGAGGGAGGAGAGGAGCACAATCTACTCTTAGTCCCTGCTCTGTGAGGTGAGATGATACAGAGGGAGAGGCCCAGGCTAAAGCCTGAAATAAAGTTGCTTTAAAGGAGTGGTTCCTTGAAGGGGCTGATTCTGTCACCTGGAAACACATGATAGTGCTTGGAGATAGCTTTGGTTGTTATAGCTGGGGACGACGGGGGGTGCTATTGGAATCCAGCGGGAAAAGGCCAGAAGCCTCGCTAAACATCCTGTGGCACAAGGAAGTCCTGAAAACAAAGAGCTAAATTGCCTGAGATATTAATAGTACTGAGGTTGGGAAGTGTCTCGAGGGTGGAAAGCCACAGGTCCTGCGGACTAATCCTGACACTGTGTGTAGCACCTAACATGGAAGGGGACGCTGTAGGCAGTTAAAGGCTCAGCCTGAACTCTTGGAAAGAAAAGTTTTAGAGTCACACGTACACTGTTGGGAGAAAGAAACAATTCTTTGAAGCCATTTTTACTCTAGTTTTAAGTGCCAATCTTGACCACAAAGGGGGAGACCTTTGAGGAGTTCTTGGAAAGTCTTTTCAACTTGAAGCCTGTATGTTAAGCCTCTCAATCACATCGCCATCTTGACCAGACAAACTTCGTGAGAGCCGCAGTTCCACCTCGTCCTCCCTGGATGGTGAGATCCCGGCATTCCCAGAGTGCTGCCATCTACAGCCCTTCCATGTTGCTAAGTGAACACATAAAAATGTCCTAATTCATCAAACAATTTTTTTTTATTTTCATGATGGCTTCATGGTGCACAGATCTCCTCACAGACTAAATGATAAAACACTGGCAAGGCTCAGCCACTGTATTTTAATTTTATAGATTTACTGTCTTAAGTGATAAAATGCACAATTCTGTGAGCTTTCAAGGATACACATTTGTGAAGCCATCATGACAAATGAGATGTCCATCAAATCCCAGATTTACTTTTTCCTCTTTGTGGTCCCTTCCTCTCCGGTGAAGTAATTGTTCCGATCTTTGACTGTATCTTTATTAGGCTGTCTTTTTAAAATTGAGTTTGTAAACATTTCTCATACATTCTACATACAATCATATCATCGTGCTTTGCAACAGTGTTATCCAAGACTGTGGTATTCTTCCTTCTTTTAGCGTACTCTGTGAAAAGAAGCTTTTAACTTTTATAAGGCCCCAATATATTTTTCCCACATCAATCACACTTTCAGTGTCATGTGTAAGACATCTTTGGCAGACCTTTTTTCATAAAGATTTCCTCTGTGTTTTCTCCCAGGACTTTCAAAGTTTCAGTTTTGCATATGGAGTGAGGTGTGGATCAAATCTCTCTGTTTTTTGGCTTATGGATTCCCAACTGTTCTAGTATCATTTTTTAAAAGACTATATTTACCTTACCTTTGTATCTTTGTAAAAAACAAATACAAAACAAAACAAAAAACCAAATCAGTGGTGTGTGTGTGGGTGTGTGTGTGTGTGTGTGTGCGCACGCGTGTGTTTGTGCTTGTATGTAAATATATACATGGCTTTTTTTTCCTTATGTCATTTTCCACTGCTATGACAAAATGGCCAAGAAGATGGACTTGCAAGCAGCAAAAGTTTATTTCATTGTGTGGCCATGGAGGGTTTCATTCACAGTGGCTGCACAGCAGTGCATCATGCTGGGAGCATGTGTTGGATGGAGTCTGTTCACTTCACAGCTGCCAGGAAACAAAAAGAGAGGAAGGAGAAGGGGTCAGAACCCCCTGTGCCCGTTAGGGGCGTGCCACCAAAGACCTACCACAAAATGACCCTCCAGTCAACAACCGCCGCCTCCCAGGTGTGCCGGAGCTGCCCACTGCGCCTTCATACATGAGGCTCTGGGGGCATGCAGATCCAGAGTACTCCATTTCTGAACTGTCCACGCTACTTGTCCATCTTCACACAACTATTGACACATCTGTTATTACAGATTCACAATCCATCATGAAATAAAGTGGTGTAAATTTCCCACATTTTTCATTTTGAAAGTTGTTTGACTGGGGCCGGGGATATAGCTCAGTGGTTCCGGCACCTGTCTTGCAAGCACAAGGACCCGGGTTCGATCCCCGGTAACCACATAACAATACTGGGCATGGAGACTCACTGCAGCAGCAACCAGTACCACATACCACAGTGCCGGGCGTGGTGGCTCACACCTGTAATCCCAGCACTCGGGAGGCAGAGGCAGGAGGATTGCTGTGATGTGAGTTGGAGGCTGAGCTCAGGGCCAGCCTGAACCACAAAGCGAGACCCTGTCTCAAAAAACCTTTAAAAAAAAAGAAAGAAAATTGTTTGACTGCACTTAGACTTTAATGTTTCTATGTGAATTGTCATTTTCTACAAGCAAGCTTGCTATGGGCTTGATTAGGAGTTTGTAGGAGCTATCAATAAATTTGAAAAGGGAAAGAAACTGATATATTTTCCAGGGTCATCTATAAGATGCAACCACTCAAATCCTTTCCTCATATGGAATAGCACTTCTTGCCAGACTGAAAATATTTAGAGAACTTAGAAAAATATGTGGCATATTGTAAGTGCTGTATCACCCCTTCCAAAGACAAACTCCATTGCCTACAGAATAAACTCTTAAATTCTTGCATTTCACCTAATATGCATTATTACTTGGACTCCTCTCTTGTTGCTTAACATTACTCTTTCCCTTGAACTCTGCTTTCTCATGAAACCAAAGCACTATCTGTTCTCCAAATATTCTATTAGCTCTGGCCTTTGTGCATTTTTCCATACTCTCTCCACTGCTAGAAACAGTCCTTTTCTCTCTGTTGAGCGTTCGGCTTTCCATTCTAAGCCCACCTCAGGTATTGCAGCTCCATGACACAGTTCTATAGCACTGAAGCCAGAAAGTAAAAGTCTCCTTTCTCACTGAGTCCTGGTAGCATCTCTATTGCATTACAATTATGCATTTACATGTTTTTCTTCTCCCTACACCCATTTCCCAGAAGAGAGTATGAATACCTTCAAAATAATGTCCAATGTAATTTATTTTTATAGGTTTGGTGTTTTTATTTTTATTTATTATTATTATTATTATTTTACCTTTCACAGGCTCTATAGTGTATGTGCCGAATAAATATATGGAAAAATTCATAAACTTTTATTCCACATATGATGCCTTTGAAATATATTTCTGATAAACATTCCTACTTGCTGCCTGAATTTGCGCTTTTGTTTCATAAAATAGAGGGAACTATTTCTGTATTGGTCCTATCTGTGATTTTTGGTTTTGTTTTTGCCACTGAAGCTTGGGCTTGAATAACAGTACTCCGAGACAATAAAAACCCTTAATTTCTGCCCAGTAGGAAAACAAAAACCAGACAGAATTGTAAAAGCATCTGGCACGAAGCTAAAAGGGAATCCCTCTCTTCTGTGCTTTTGGCTGCAGCCAACGTGGGGAAACAGAGAGGGGGCAGTTTAGCACTAGCTCACCCCGGGCACTGCCAAAGAGCCTCAGCAAGAGAAAGGGCCGCTTGTTATGGCCGAGCTCAGGAAAAGGAGTGAAACTGAAAGGAGGCACTCAAATAATTTTCTTCCCAACCTCAAAGGGCCACCACAATTCCCTTGTGTTTCAAAGGACCCCCACGGCCAGGAAAAAAGATTTCAGCCTGTGGAAACAACCCCTTGCCAGCAGCAAGAGTCTCCCCACGGGAGAGGCTGGCAGGAAATACCTCTTGCCTTGCAGGGAAGCTCCACACTTGAGGTTCTCAGAGATACATGTTTGTGGTTTACCTAAAGGTGGGCAACTTCTACTCTGGACCCACACCTTAAATAATTAGGTTTCCCAGGGGAACATTTTGCAATTAGACTAAAATGCTTACCATCAAGTATAGGGCGTGCAGCTTTGACAAGAGAAAATTTTTCATAATTCAGGCCTAGAAAAAATTAACCTTAATCCAGATGTGAGAAAAATAAATTGAGAACATAAAGTATTTTCAGTCTAGTCCCATGATAGGCCAAACCCAATATTATGGTGAGCCAGGCCCCTTCTTTGGAGTAAAGTACTTTCCTGCATGAAGTAAATAACTCTTTCTTAAGCATGAAATGTTACTCTCCAGAGGGTATTTTAGTTGCCTAGAGTTACTGTAAGATTGAGATTATTTAGCAAATTTGAGTGAAACCTTATTTCTTTCCATCTTCAGGCTCTAGTCTAAATCGAGTTTAGTTTAACCAATGTTGTTGTTTTTTTTTAATAACAAATATTGTTCAACAACAAATATTGCTCAATTTGATTCTTCTTCAATGATATGTTATTTTACAAATCAAAAAAATTTAAGTCATATTTTAAAAAATGATTAAGCCTCAGAAAGATAAAACATCCAAATGTTGAAGCTGATATTCTAAGTAAGAATCTTTACAACTATCTTTTGTAGGTAAGAAGGTCAGGTTTCTTTCACTTGTTGAGTCCCACTGAGAAATCAACCAGTGTCTAGATAGTGGGTCAACTGTGCCATGCTGCGTATCTCCTACCGGACAGGACATTCTTCAGCCTCTGAAGAAAGTGCTATCCACTCACTTATTGGTGATGTTTTGCTAAGGACTATACAAAAGAAGTAAAAAGTTTACAACAAAAAACTCCAAATTCATGTGATGTAGAAATCATGGAATTAACAATTTATGCCAGACTAAAATACAGTGTAATGGAACCGTAGTAACACCATAGCACTTTTGCCCCAGCTAACTGCATACTATAGATTCTGCAACGTGGCTGTGTCAGACTACCAACTCCTAGCTCACTTTACATTTTAATTACTTGCAACACAGAGTCACAAAGTCAAGGACCAACCAACCCACCTGATTATGGATGAACCCAAAGGTTTGGACAGAAGGTAAACCTCCAAAGACTGGGGAGCTTCAGGCAGAAATAACAGATTGGCTGGCTGTGCTGGCCCCAAGAAAAGTCATGGTTATTGTAAATTGCAAAAACAGACTGGAATTTTACCCCGAGTGACTTTTGCAGCAAGAAAGAGTTTTCAGTGCAGCACCCACCATATTTACTGACATGGTTTAATCAAGTGCCATTTAAGGAAGGGGCTGACTGTGTAGGACTGAAGATTTTTCTGTTACTCTGGCACAGTAACTGGGTAAGAAACAGCCATGAAGGACATGCTGCAAGGCTGAAAGCTGGGCATAGATTCACTGAGAAACTCCAGCTCAGAACAAGAAGAACACAGAGGCCCATTCTCCAGGGTGGTAGGTCATATATGACTGGTACAGCTTTCAGAGACAGCTACCCCTAAAGGAAAGTCCTGTGGTCCCGAGTCCCCACATGCTGACTACATTCAGTAGAGACCAGTGGTGTGATTGCTTTTCACAAGTGGGGACATCCTTGGTTTGGACAATTGCCACAGTCAGCGGTTTATGGATGGAGTGGCCACTGCAGCGGTAGGAGAGGGGCCACCTCACAAGACTACAAGCTGGAAAGCTGGCTGGAGAACTATACTGCCTGCTAGATTCCAAGAATGCATGCCCTCGAAGGAAATAACTCATTTGGAAATCCAGAGGAAGTTTTTTTCATGTCTTAAATTTTATTAAATAAACACAGAAATTGTCCCAGATTCTAACTCCTTTATGTTGTGATTAATACAGGTTTGGGTTTGTTGTTGTTGTTTTGCTAATCTAGTAGATATGCAGTTAGTTGTATCTCATTGAAATTTTATTCTGAACTTTGTTAATTAATAATGATGTTGAGCACTTTTTCCTAAGTTTATTGGCCACTTTGTAAAGGGTTTTGTAAAGGGTTTTAGCAGTGTATTACACATTCTTCTCTTGTGTCGGCAGTCTTTTTCCTTGTTGATATATGAAACATGTCTGTGAGTTGTTTGAAAAAAAAAAATCGTTATATAAGTAATGATCATGAATCCACTATTCTGTTTCAGAGAAAGTCAGTTTTGTTTTTTGTACTTGTTTTAAATTCATGAGGAATTCTGTGTAATAGCTAATGCTTCTCCACAACTTAATGAAAAGCATATTCTTCTCTCTTTTTCTCTGCAGTGCCACTGGATGACATAGCAATATATCCATGTCAATCTCAGTTTTTGTTCTTTTCTGTTTTATCCATACGCTAGTACATTGCCTTTATTACCATAGCTGAAATGTATTTTTTATAATTATCAAAACAATTCCTGAACTTCCTGTTCTGTGCCTTGGTTATTCTTAGCCCTTTTGTATTTTCAGTTCTCAAATTTCTTTCTTTCTTTTTTTTTTTTGAAGACTTTATTTCCCCCCCTTTTTTTTTTCTTTGTGGAGTTTGCAGGTTTTCTCTTTTTATCTCCTTTTTGTTTTTTTCTTTTGTTCCTTTAAATTTTCTATTATTATTTTGCTTTGTTTTTCTTTTTATTTTCTATTACTTTTAGTTAGTAATATTAATGTTGCAATAGTGCCATTTACTTAACCTTTTTTACCTCCTCATTTGACATTATCTAATTTTAAATATTTTACTCTTTATATACTCCTATCCCCCATACTATCTACCTTTACTAACAGACTATTAAGCTTTATGAATCTATAGACACTTAATTGTTATTAGTGTTGAGTACTGTTTTATTGTTAGCTGAGGTAAAGTCATCCCAATTAATAGATGTTTACTGGAGGTCAATATTTGGTTTTTCTTAGTGTTTATACTATAATCATATATCTCTTTTCTATGATTAAAAGGGGTACATTATTGGTTCTTAGGGTAAGTCAATACTCCATTTTATCTATTCTTGCTTCTGATTTTATTACTGCAGGGGTAACACAGTTTCTGTAGTCAGTTGGATTTGTCTGCATGCCAAAATTTGAATTGTCTTGCTGTCAGTTAACAGTAATGCAACTCATTCTCAGAGTTGGGTGCCAAGCCAAGCCCACTTCAGCCTCCTTCCCATGGAACAGAGAGATAACAAAACAAATCAGTAAGTTGTCTGGAGCATTCAAAGACCTTATGACTGAATAATGATCCTGATAAACAAAATGATCACTGAGGATATAAACAACTTATAAAAAGCTAACTGAATTAAGCAAAAGAATATAAAGTATGAATGCCCAGCACAGAAAAGAAGTAGAATCCATGCAGAGATACCAAACATAAATTTAGATTAAAAATTTCACCAAAGTATGGGCAGAAGAAATTATCAGTGAGAACAGAGTATCAGAACTGGAAGACAAAGTTGTTATCAATGATAAACTACTGAGAGATACCTTAGAAATAGCAAGAAAACATAATAGTTGGATGCAATTGATGCTAGATATTGCAAAGAAGACTAATCCAAGGGTAATTGGAATTAGTGAAAAATCAGAAGATAACACAAATAGCTTTAAAAAGTATTTGTAGAATTAATAGCAGAAAAATTCCCAAATATAGAAAAATAACTTAACATAAAGTAAAAAAGCCATAACAGAACTCCAAATTGTTCTGATCAGAAAAAAAAAAAATCTATGCATGACCCATCATGATCAAAATGCCAGAAGTCCAATACAGGAACAGAATCTTAAAAGCTTTTAGAGAGAAGCAAAGAATCATTTATAAAGGAAAACTCATTAGAATTGCAGCAGACTTTTTGGCACAAACTTTACGAGAGAGGATAGCTTAGAGTAAAGTACAAGGTAAACAACATCCAGCTCAGAGTGATATGTTCTGCAGAATTATCTTCAAAACTGATGAAGATAAGAGCATTAGGTTGATATAAAACCCTCAGCCAGGTACTGGCAAACAGAATGAAGTTAATTATCCAAAACATCATACATTATGACCAAGCAGGTTGCATCCCAGATATGCAAGGATGGTTTTACATACTTGAATCAATAAATGTAATACAGAAAACCAAAAGAAGCAAGGAGAAAAAGTCATGTGATCTACTCAGAGACACAGAAAATACCTGTGGCAAAGCCTAACATCCATTCATACTAACAACCCTGAAGGAAGTTATAGAACTATTTCATGTAAATCTGATAAAATCTATTTATGACAGTCCTACTGCCAATATCATATTAAATGTGGAAAAGCTGAAAACATGCTCTTCAGAATCAAGAACAAGACAAGGATGTCCACTATCATCACTTCTTGTTCAACACAGTCCTTGAAACTTTAGCCAAAGCAATCCAGTAAGAGAACAAAATTGAATAGATAAATATAGACTAGGAAGAAGTCAAAAAATTTTTTGCATCCGATATGACCCTCTACTTAGAAGATCAAAAATACCCATGAAAAGACCTTAAAAGCAATAACCAGATTCAGCAAGGTAGCAGGATACAAAACCAAAACACAAAAATCATTAACATTCCTGTATACTAATAAAGGACTCACTAAGAAAGTAATGGGGAGGTTGCCATTCATGGCAGCATTAGGAAAAATTTAATTCTTAGGAAATAACTTAACTAAGGAAGTGCAAGACCACTGCAGTGAAAAATACAGGAGTCTGAAAAAGGAAATTAAAGATGTCATCAGAAAACAGAAATATACCCCCCTTTCCTGGAAAGACATAATCAATATACTCAAAATGGTCATCCTTCCAAAATTATTATACAGATTTAATGCAATCCCAATCAAAATACCAACTGCCTCCCTCACAGATCTAGAGAAAAACAATCCTACAATGCATATAGTACCAGAAGAAAAAAGCAAATAATCCTTGGTAACAAGAGCTAAGCAGAAGTCATCACAATCTCAGATTTGAAGTCATATTGCAAAGCTACAGTGACAAAAGCAGTGTCATCCTGACATACACACAAATAGATCAAAGAAGCAGAGTGGAGGGCACAGAAATAACCCGAGGCACATCACCTAGTTGATCTCTGACAAAAGGGCCAAAAGCATATCCCAAGTGAGATAGTCTTCAATACACAGTGCTAGGAGAATTGGTTATTGAAATGAGAAGATTGAGTCTAGTCCATGTATGTCACCAGGTGCTAAATTAAAGCAAAATGGGTCAAAGATCTAAATGTTAAAACAGAAACACTTCATCTCCTGGAACATAAAATAAGTAAAATTTTTAAAGACATAAGTATAGGCAAAGACTTTCTGAACAGAACCCTGACTTACCAGAAAATAGTACTGAAAATCAACAAATGTGATAATTTCAAGTTAAAAAGACTTTTCACAGCAAAGGGTGAAGAGATAACAACCAAGAGTGAAGAGATAACATACAAAATGGGGAAAAAAAAAAAAAAAACTTTGCCAGTTCCTTCAATAGAGGACTAACATCTAGATTACACAACAAACATCAAAATTTAGTCCTTCCAAATGAAAGACTCAGTCAAAAATTGGGCAACTGAATTGAATAGAGATATCAGAAGTACAAATCACCAGTATATACATGAAAAAGTGTTCAACACTACTGGCCATTAGAGCAAAGTGCAAATTAAAATGATGCTGAGATTTCATCCTACTCCAGATATAATAGCTATCCTTCAGAAGTCAAATAACAAATTCTGGAAAGGCTGCAAGGAAAAAGGAACTCTTCTGTATCATTAGCTGGAATACAAACATCTATAAAGGTTATGGACACTAGCATGGAGATTCCTCAATAAACTAAAACTAAAAACTCTATTTGGCCCCACTGTTCTCCTTCCAAGTATCTTCCTCAGAGTTTTAAGACATCATATTACAGTGATAGTTTATACCAATGTTTATAGTAGTAAAGTTCATAATGGCTAAATCTGGGAAATGACTTATTTCTCTATCAGCAGATGGAGAGAATGTGGAATTTCATACATCATGGAATACTAGTTTACCCTAAAGGATAATTTGGAGTCATTTATATATAAATGGAAGCACCTTGAACTATGACATTAAACGAAATAAATCAGACATACAAGTCTTAAATATCACATAGGTTCTCTTATATGAGAAATTCAAAGTATAAATAAAGAACAAAATAAAAGATAAGTAGTAGGAGATATTTTTAAATAGTAATGGGATCGAGAGGTAGAGGGGGGAGGGAAGGGAGAGCAAGGAGATGACAAAGAGAAGTGAAAATAAAGAAGTATCTATTCAATCCAGTGACGAAACTAAGACATAGACAGAGCATGGTGGGGGGAGGGGAGTAGAACTAAAGCATTAAGATGTGTTATGTACATGGGACAGTTCTGCATGATAAATGTAATCATGAACTGTAAATGAGCTAATAAAAATTAAAATGAATAGTAAAATATAAATAAAACATTTAAAAACCATGTAAAAACTTGGAGAAAATTAAGCAGCTAAACATACACATGTTTCATCATGATTCCTCATCTGTAACTGACACAGTAAATCAATTAAAAAGGGATTATTTATTCCTACTATTAAAAATAATGCAAGCTGCTATGTTTTCATGTTTTTAAACACAGGTCAAAAATCTCAGATTAAAATTTACAAGACCAAATTTTAAGCTTATCAAAGACATATTAGTGAAATTCATTCAATTATTCAAATCACTTTTACTCTTTCATGAGTTTTGTTGACTTTTCTACTTGTCAGTTATTGGGAGACATTTCAAGGTCATGAATTAGATTATGGATTTATCACCATACTACATAATTTTGCCAGTTTCTCTTTATATATTTATTAGGTATATAGAAGTTTAAATTATGTTATTCCTAAAGAATTAACAGTATCTCCCTGACTCTCTCGAAGCACTTCTCATGTATTATGATTCGAATCTTATTTGTCCAGCAAAGGCACTATTTTGAGGATTTGATTGTCATCTATAATGCGAAAAGTGCCAAAATCTGTAAGAGTTGGAGCCCAGCTGGAGAGAGTTCGTCCTCTGGGCATGTGAGTGAAGGAATCCTGAAGACACACTCTCTTCCTTTCTGTCTCCTTCCCAGCGCCATGCAGTGAGCTGCTTTCCTCTACCAAATACTTCCCCCCAGGAGATTCTGCCTCATGTGAATCTCAAAACAGCAAGTCAACTGAGCATGGACTAAAACCTCTGAAACCCTGAGTCCAAATAAACCTTTCCTCCCCTCAAATTGATTTATTTAGATTTCCTCACAGCAATGAGAACTCATCAACATAGTACGTAAGACAATCTGAATTGACTTCATACATTAATGTATATCTCAATTCTGACTCTTGCTCTTACTCTGGAATAGCTATTATTTTTCCCCATTTTATGGTTCAGAATTTGAGTTTGGTGATTTAACAACTGGCCCAAAGCCAGTGTCCTTGGCCAGATTAGGAATCATACCTAGACACTGTCCTAAATCTATGTCCTTAGCCTATAATCCATACTCTCTATTTCTTCTTTCATGATACAGTGGTCCATTATCACCATGAATTTTCCATAATGTATATTCTCTGATATTATTAGAACTCTGTCAAATCAAACTAGAATTTGGCAGCTTACAGATTTCTTTGATCTTTCTCTTCCATTGCTTCTGGCCTGAATCAAAAGGCCCATTCAAGGAAACTGCCAATGTGAAGGTATCACACCTCAAAAGCAGGGTGTCGAGGGTCAAGAACACACACCCATTTTTGACAGTGCTTTCTGAGGTGGTAGTCACCAGCTTCCTGTGACTACTGATCATGGGAAAGTGGCTGGTCTGAACTGACATTTGCTGGAAGTGTAAAATAATCACCCAAATTTTAAGACCTCACTACAAAAGAAAACAATTTTTTTAAAGGACAATGTATACCACTAATTTATTATATTGATTTTACCTTTAAATAATATTTTTAAAATACTTGGCTAGTTGATGTATTTAATTAAAATTAAATTAGCCTGTTTCACCTTACTTTTTAAATGTACTTACTACAAATATTTAAATTACATATGTGGGTTTCATTTGTGGCTTTCTTTATATTTCTATTAGAGAGTGCAGATTCAAAGAGGCTTCTTGGAAATTCTAACTACCAATTTGTGCTTATATTTTATGGGCAGTAATGTAATGTGAGGGCTAAGCAACCAGGAGAATGTAGAGTGTCTTCTGCTGACTACGTCGACGGAACTCCCAAGTGTTACACAGAGCTTTGAGAATGGAGAACGAAAGAACTTCTCCCTTCACCTTACAGCATCTGTTGATTTGATTTGGCTTTAATATCCTTTTTGTTCTTCTACTTATTTAAAATGTATACATGGGCTGGGGATTTACCTCAGTGGTTCCAGTGCCTGCCTTGCAAGTGCAAGGGCCCAGGTTCGATCCCCGGTAACCACATACAACAATGCCAGGCGTGGTATCTCATGCCTGTTATCCCAGCAGTCAGGAGGCAAAGGCAGGAGGATTGCTAAATTTGAGGCTGAGTTCAGGACCAGCTTGAACTACAAAGTGAGATCCTGTCTCAAAAAACTAGAAAAATAAAATAAAATAAAAGGCACGCACATCCCTTATGTACACTCTGTAAAATCTTGAGATGTGTACTTGACTAAATTGAATTAAAAATGTCTCTATGCTCCTCTAAAAAAACAAAAAGATATTTAGATATTTTCCCTGATTACTTTTTGTTTCCATTTTAAATGTAAGTGGGGTACTATGACTAGTAATATATAATGCTTTGCATCTTTGATTTTAGCCATTCTAATAGGTAGGTTGCAGTACCTTATTGGTTTTGATGTTGGTTTTCTTAATGACTAATAATATCTATCATTTTTTCATATGTTTATTTGCTTCAAAATTAGTTTTTGGTGAAATACATTTTCAAATCTCTGCTTACTTTTTAGACTGTTTGCTTGGAATGGTGTTTTATATATTCTGAATATAAGTTTTCTTAAGATACATGCTTTGCAACTATCTTCTATGACTTGCCTATTTTCTTAAAACTGTCTTATGAAGTTTAATATAATCAGTATTTTTCTTTAATGGTTTGCATTTTTTGTGACCTAAGATATATTTGCCTAACTTAAACTCTCAAAGATTTCAGGTATTATAATAGATGTGTAGTGTTAGCTTTCTTTAGGTCTGTTTTATTTTGAGTTAATCTCACATTACATGAGATGAAACATCAGGAAGTAGTAGTGAAGCCCATCCCCAAGTCCGAAATGTCACCAAAGACTTCTTCTGTGCCCAGGTGGTACCTGAAGAGGACAGAGAAAAATGGATAGAAATCTGGAAAAGCCTTTGTTTTGCAGTTCTGGGTGTCCAACTCAGGACCTTGCACTTGCCAGGCAGATGGCAGAACCACTGAGCTAAATCTAGGCCCTGGAAATGTCTTAATTTTAAACAAAAAATGACTAATTACTTGATTGGGAAAAAAAACCCTTTTTTTAATAGTTCCACTGCAATAAGTTTATGAACACACTATAAAAAAGAAACTAATCTCTCTTCATATCTTAGCTATAGAGAACAGATTTTAAATTATATAATTATTCCTAAATATGAACAATAATAATAGCAATGTCTATTCCTAAGGCTCCAGTGTTATAAGATCTTTTATGGGAACTTAAAAAGAAGTGTTACTTTTATTCTTTTTTTAAAAAAAAAAAGAACTGTGCAATCTAAAACTCTCTCTTGGAGAGCAGACTGGTGGACAACCTTCCCGGACTGTTCTATATCTCCGTCCCCTCCTGCCAGTGTCATAGTGGGTACCAACTGAAAGAACACCTCCTTTAACATTTGGCCAGTGATCACTTTCCTGCTTTTCCTTGGCTCCCCTGGTATAACGCTGTAACAGTTGACATAACTTTACTAAAGCTTTGCAGACAGTGACAGGAAATCATCAGCAGATACTAGACACTGTGTGCTACCAGATGGGACTTACTTGTTGAATCCAGCTGTGCATTACGATAGACTGTTCATAGGTTTCTTTAGGGGACAAATACCATTTGAGAATTCCCTGCATAAGGATTTCTGCAGTTCACAGTGAGGAGACTCTTCCAAGTGGACAGCAAGAGACAAGTCAGCTTTTCTTTCATGTTAATAGATCTGCTCTTCCTGTCCAGATTTAGAATCTCCATCTCTTCTGTTCCTTGTTGATCCTGATATTGATCTCATTTGGAAGGAAATCGAAACTATCTTAGCAAAGATTGTTCCTCCTGATAACCCTCTCTTACTTAACAAAGTAGCTCAAACATTCAGACAGGGAAGAATTGTTTCTTTACACTAATGGTGGACAAATCCTGCTTGGAAAATAAAAGAGATTGTACGACTCTATTCTCAAATAATTTATACTCTAGTTAGCTTTAGAGGTACATAAACAGTTATTTCAAAGGAGTTTATTATTTCACACATCTTCAGAAAAAGTAGAGATCACTATGGCAGAAATTTGGGCTCGAATTAGAATTTGAGGCATCAAGTTGAGAGGGAATTCCAAGTTGGGGCATCACATAAGTAAAAATTGTTACTATTGGAGTTATACTTATTAGTTTACCATTATAGGGGATATCTGTGGGCTAAAATATTTTATACAAGTTCCTTGAATTGGACTAAGTGTGTATGCTTTGTCACCCACATGTATAAATCACCCCCTTAACTAGGTACCCAAAGTGAAACTGAGCTTGATCTTCAGTCAATAGAGCGATCGACGTGAACTCGTGCGACTCACAGCCCCACATCACTCTCCTTGCTTGAGTTCATCTCACTGAAATGCAGTAGTTGAAGTTTCCAAAGAACATTTTCAGGTTCCCAGTTTTCTCTAGATTAGAAAGAGCCAGAAATCCGAGCCATCTTGTGGGTTAGTTCTACCTTGGCCAAGGCACAGCCAGCCCGAAGCGGTCCTCCGCAAGGCAGCAGGCTTCGCCTCTGCAGGGCAGATGGTGAAGGTGATTTTAACTGTAGTAGTCTGAACTGGCACGAACCCTCCTCCTCATTCCTCTTCTGACTGCTCTTTACACTCGTTAGAATGGCAGGTAAGTTTGTTTTTTCCTGGCACTGCAAAGGGCACTGGTTAATTTCCTTTCAGGTGGGACATTTTTTTCCACTTGGTTTTGTTTTGTTTTAACTGTGAGTTTTTGAAAAGTGCTTTTATACGGGTTCAAATCAAGACAAAGAAAACTTTTATGCAAAATAAACAAAAGAATGTACTCTGCCAGGATTTCTTTGTGGGACATGTTCCTGGGGCTCTTTCTGAAAGGTTATTTATGGGCGGCTGTTTATCCCCTGGAGCCTGACTTCATCGCCCGGTGCAGTGAGAGGACTGTGTTTGAGGAGTGCGGCAGCCTGGCCCTGAGGGAATGGCTGGATGTCAAAAACTCAACTGAGGGACAGCAGCGAAATCAGAGATACAAAAAGAAATAGAAGTGAGTGCTGTGTCCTCAGGAATTTGCAAAATTTCAAAAGAAGTGTGTTATTGTAAAGAAAAACAAAAAGAAACAAGGATAGTACAGCATAGTTTTCTTTACTGGAAAAATGAAAACCCTGTGCACTTTTAAAGTTTTTCAAGCACAGGAATATTTTCATCTTATTACTTTCTCAGCAGCCACGCTCGCCAGTACCCTGCTCCCTCACCTGGCTCAGGCCCAGGCCCACAGGGACGGGTTAATGTTTTTTATTCTTTTAATTGAAAATGGGCGCTGCACCTACTTTTTCAAGTTTGTGGTTTCCATTCGAAAAAAGAAAAGAACACCTAGTCAAGTATTCGTTTGGTACCAGTGTAACCTCATAAAACTTAAGAATCAAAACTTGGCATGCAACTTTCTAGATAATTGCATTAGAAAACTCAAGAAATTCCCAGATAAGTTTACGGTCTTCTCCTTTCGAGTTGAACTCCCCCGCCACTTTCTTCTGGCGTTGTACTTCCTGTATTGTCAGAAACAAAGCTACATTTAAAAGGATAAATCAAATAAACCCAGCTACAAAAGGGCTTATAAAATAATCATAGTCGTGAACAGCATGGAAAGAGGACAGCCACTAAAACCATAAAGGGAATACTTCATGGACGGCCGTGCTTTAAATAAAGTTCACGTGAGCGTGTAACGTTACATGCTTTTAAAACCCACAGGACAAAGTACGGGCATGTTCGTGCGTTGCTCTCTCGCTGGACAAGTTTTTTCCCAAGTTAGGTCCGGTCTGATACTCGGCCCCTTACTCACAGTTTGCCTTGGAGGTGGTTTTTACCTTCAAACCTGTGCACCACCGAGAGGAAGGACAGTCCTGTTTCTGCCTAAACCCCAAGTGACACCAAACTCTGGCTGGATCCGGAGCCCGCGCCTGTGGCAGGCTGTCCGGGTGGCGGCTCCCAGCGCCTGGGGAAGACGCCGGCCTAGCCCTTGGTGCGGACCGCAGCTCCGGAAGGCAGCCGGGCACAACACATTACAAAGTAAATATTTGGCAGCCTCGCCTTCCTCGCGTTTGGCGAGGAGAGTATAATCGACAAAGGGGCATTACTTTTAATTGTATTTAAAAGTATAAGTCCCTGCAGACTGCAGAGCTGCGGCCACGAAGGCCCAGCCCAGCGCCCTTTGCTCCAGCGGGGAGGCCGTCACACAAGCCGGCTTTGTTTTAATTAGCACAGCAAGAAACCCTCCCCCGGCTCCTTTCAGCGCTTCCAGTTTACAATCGACCTAACCCACTCAGCCAAAAATTGTTACTAAGAAAAATTCCACAGAAACCAAAAGAAAAGGGCCAGGCAGAGCCTTCGCTTTTTCAAGAGCTTTTCCAAACTGACTCTGGGCAGAGCTGCCGGCAGGAGTGAAATGCCGCCGAGCTATTATTGCTTGAATGAGTTTCAGCTCGGAGGATGTCCCACAAGGTTAACGAGATAGTTCAGTTAAAAATAACAGCAAATTCTCCTCCCTGTCCCTCACCCCAAAGTGGCGAAGGAAAAAAGTCTACATTTATTTAAATAATATTAAGGATCCGGTTTAGAGTGACAAAGGCCAAGAAATTCAAACTTAAGGTTAGAGCCCTATCTGCAGGCCAGGTTTGCAGGGTGAATAAAGCTCGGATTGAATGGGGTGCGCCGGGTTTGAAGAGCCAGTGTGACGCCAGCGCTACCGCGCTTTTGTGCTTCTGAGACGGGCTCTTCTGGGTACTGAAGTGCTAGACACGGAGGAAGGGTGTTTAAAGAAAAGCAGGAGAAAGAAAAACACATTTAGGTGGGGATGGGAAAAACATGGTAGGAAATTATAGCCTCTGACAAACGTTTATTTAGATTTCGCCAAGAAAAGCATTTGGTTCCCTCGCTCTGAGCTGACCCTTTGCATCTGATTAATTGTGCTTTGGATGTTTTTGTGTTTTACCCTTCTCCTTTTTTACTTTCAGTACTGCACAAAGCCACAGAGTCAGTTCTTCATCTTCACTGAAATCACACTGAACCATCGTCCTTTTCTTATTAAAAAAGAAGAAATGCCTAAATGAGATGCGAATTTCAGATACTGAGATCCTAGCTTAGCAGACCCCTGGATCTCAGAAGGGTCATTAGAAATTTTGGAGGAACAATGGACATTGCAGATCAATACGCTCCACACGGTTCCAGAAGGGGTGAACCTGACTTCAGGCCTATGTTCAGTTGGTGTAAATTATCAGAGGCGCAGTTATAGATGTATGACTGCTGTACAACTGTTAGGGTTCAAAAATTTTGGCATGCATACTTCCTGAATCATGTTTTTAAGCTGAAGTATTTTTATACTAAAACTCACAAAATGTTCACAATGTGTTAAACTGCTTAGAATTCATCGTATGTGTGCTTATTTTAAAAATTAGATAAATTCTATTGTTTGGTGCTGTATTAGTGGGGTGTCATTGACATTCTCATGTGATAGCAAATAAGCTTTATTTGTACATTTTGAAGACTGATGTAATTTTTAGACAATTACCGATGTAATTTCTCCATATTAATTTTAAATATTCTTTCTCTCCTTTGTCTCATTCTAACTCCAGTTTGTTGTAGACATATCCAACTTAAACTGACCTCTTACACTCTCTACTCTTATGCCGAAACTAATATTTCCATATTCCAGACATTAATTTAATATCTTTGGAACTATAGAAAAATATTCTACTTTCTACATGTTTTTTAGTGAAAATTTTGAGTAATCATCCCAGGTTTTTGAATGCTGGAGCCAGCTTCTTGGTGCCTGCAACTACATTTGCTCAAATGTGGTAAAGAGAGTTTGCCAAAGTTGGAGGCAAGAATCAAGACGTTCCACTCACTGGTCGTAAAACAGCCCTGGGCTGGGCCAGCTAGCTTCCTCTGTCACAGAAAACTAAGGAATATCGCAAGAGTATGTCCTTGGGCAAACAGGATAGCATTCACCAACAGTTAACTGTGCTTTTAGATTGGGTAATTTGGTGGATATAATGGATTTCGTAAAGTTCTCTGTAGTATATTGCTGTCTGGTCTCTTGATAGACAGGTGGCTGAGATTAATATAGTCAAGCTGTGGCCAGAGGATAAAAACCACACAAGAACTAGACCTCCCCTGTCTGGTGTAATGGACACCACAGGCAATTTCACTGATGCGAAACACCTTCTCATCTTATCTTCTCTGATGAGAACCCCATTCTGCAGCCCTAGAAGATACTAGTATGGATTTTAAATGTGTGGCTTTAGAGGAGAGATAGGAAGGTTTCAACATCTAGCACTTTTCTAGCTGTGTGAAACATGCAGAGATTTACTATTCCTGTCTGTAAATACCATTTTGGTTGTATGTAATGTAGAAATGATAAGATCAATCCCATAAAGTAAGACATGAAATAGTGAAAAAATATAAAGAGGACGGTCAGATGGTACTAATAGTGGGAGCTATGATTATTATAATTATGATTACCACTTTGCTCTCCACAGTGATAAGCAGTATGTAAGCTTTTGAATCTGATAAGATATTGTCTTAGTTACTTTTTTCTCGATGATGACACAAAATACTTGATACCAGGTGGCGTGACAAAGGGGCATGAAAGAGAAGAGACACTTTATGGCAGGAAGAAGGCAGCAAATGGCAAGCGATCAGCAGTAAACCTTTCTGTCCGTATATTTTTATCCAGGCTTCCTGTCCTGTGGGTAGCCAGCACTCATGTCCAGGAAGGGCCTTCACTTTATCCACACCTAGAACTTTGCCAAACCGATCAGTACACTAATTTAGTAATCATGCACTCTGATCCCAGCCACACACACTTGATACCAGCATCACACATTCTTTCACAGTCTGTGAAAAGCCCCATCTATGATTGAATGAAGTTTGGGGAAACAAAACTAGATACAACCATAACAGATATTTTGCATGTTCTAAAGGCAAAAGGAACCAGGACCCAGATGGTATTCCTGGTTTTTGTAAAGTCCAAATCTAATCAAGGAATCCTTCGGGTGGCCTGACGAGGGAAACAATAAGAAGATTCCTACTGGAAGCTGCAAGTTACTAGAGAAAAGTTTAATGAATTTCGAGAACTGTGTATCCTGCCCCTACTTGTGTACACCTACAAAAGAAGGATAGTTTAGTGCAACACTGACAGAATATTCTCTTTCTATCCCCTGAAACTTCTATAATTTTGTTCTATAATTTTGATACGTTCTGTGCATATAAAACAAACTGACCACAGACAAATTCACAAGAGAAAAGGTACACAAATTAAACACACATGCACACGGAGGTCACAAGAGGTACAAAACTTAAAGAACGGCCAGATGGTTGGAGCTTAGATAGCATTCTGAGCTATAGAAAGAAGTAGAGGTTTAAAAATTCTGGAGCTGCTGGTAACAGGAAAATTCCCAGCAGGAGGTACAGTTTATGGGAAGAAGAAGGAAGGAATTTTATGGCTGTTATTGCAAATAAAATCTCTCAGGTAACAGTCCTCAAAATAGATGTTTGCTGCAAGCAGTGACAGATCTTTGGTTGCCTTTTCCTGTCAGTTAATCGTCTCTCCCTAATGAGATGGAATGGAGGCGCCAAGACAATTGCATTCCTCCTGGAGAACTTGAAGTCTGATAAAGAAACTTCAGAGAACATGTCTCTCTTGAAGAAGGAAAGAAAATGAGAGACCAGGGTAGGAGGTGCAAAAGCGGGTGGGTGCCGGACAAAGAAACTGCCTCTGCTCCCTCAGTTTAGTATGCGACGTGCTGTACTTGGAGGAGTTATCTTCTACATACCAAAATAGCCTCTAAAAAAGGAGTGGAGAACCTGCTCATGGCTAATTTTATACTTACTTTAGGTTATTTATTTATTTATTTATTTATTTATTGCTGAAGTTATGATAGGATAATAAATCTTACATGGAAAAACCTAAACACGTTCAGTACTGATCCCAAGAACAACAGAGCTACAGGAGGCTTGAGTTCCATAGCCTCGGGGTTTCCATGGATGAGTTTGGAGTAAGAACTGAAGATGAGCGATCTCCAGGGTTGGTGGCTGGCTATGGTCCCAGTCCTGTCATGTCAGACACACCCCTCTATTTTTTTTCTTTTCAGAAACAGAAATGCAAGAAATCTTGGTTGAAGATTTAACGTAGTTTTATGATCCCAATAATTACACGTGGAAATGGGCTTTGGAGGGTTTAATTTTCTGAAGACACTAGAGAAACCACCTTAAGGTCTTTCTCACTGACAAAATCATTACAGAATTAAAAGAGGTCAGTGTCTTTCTTGAAATAGTCATAGGAATATATATTTCAACCCATTTATCTTATAAACAGATGTTTAATAACTATGCCATTCTATCACAGAGACAGACACATGGAGAAAATGAGACTGTAAATTAAGAGAATCCCTTTTTTCTATGACAGTGCAATCAAATCCACTAAAAATTGGAATCCGTCTGAATCTCTGTGCATAAGAAGATGTGATTTGGCCCTGGTAAGAATTAGTTTCCAGTATAAATACAAAGGAAACATTGAGTTAGGTCATAGATGTACTTTTCACTACAACTCGAAAGGTTTTGTCTTGCTAACTGTTTGAAAATTTCATTTGCTCATTGTATTTTCTAAAATTGTTCCTTACATATTTGGCACTTTCAAATTTACCTAATCTGTCCTTCATAATGAGAATTCTCATGTAACTCTAGAGTTCTGAAGAATGTTAACTGAAAGTGTGCAAAGAAAAAACCCAAACACTTCCTTCTATCACATTTGATATTTATTGACTGTCTTAAAAGTCTCTTTGGGATGTTATGGGAAGATGCCTTGGACAGAATAATCATAAACATGACTCTAGTTGTACAGGCTGGAAATTCCCAGATCAAAGTGTTCACACCTTTGAGCCTGTTCTTCATAGCATCTTCTGTATGTTCTTTCACAGTGGAAAGTTAAAAAGATTTTTAAAATTGCTCAAGAATTTTTTTATAAAGGCTGTAATAAAAAATTAGCCTTTTTATAAAGGCTCCAGTTCCTAACACTATTACAGTGGAGATTAGGCTTAAACATGAATTTGGGGGTGAGGTAGGATCCATACCAAGGTGATAGCATAGTGGTAAATAAATTCTGTTTTGCATATTTTCCATTTTTATATTTTAATGTCTTGATAAATATCATAGATCTTAAGAAGATAAACTATGTAAGCAGTTGCTAAATTTATTTACCATGTAATTATTTATTTCAAAGAGCATCTCCTAAAAGCACAATCAGCCACAAGGTGAGGAGTTCTGGCTTGAGTATAATTATTTTTAAATCTAAATTTTTAGCTGGATGGCTTGTGACTTCAGAGTATAAAGTCATTGATCCTTGTGTTGATTCCTATGATGTCCGATACTAATTGGGTAGACACAGTGGCAGATCTAGCAAAGCAGGGAGGGAAATAGGCTAACGATGCACAGATTTTTAGATGACCACATTGGGAAATTCAGTTTTGTTGAGGAAGTGATAGAAGTTGTAGATACAGATAAAAATGGGGCATTGTGTTTATATCTGACACTAGAGAAAGCACAGTCCCTAGATCCGGACAACAGCTAGATGAATGTACTAGGATAATATCTTTTGTAGACAATTTGAAGATTTCAAAGAAACAGCTAATTTCTCAAAGGAAAGGGAAACTCTCCAAGCCATGAGTTGACATTTTAAAAAACATTTTTCCCATACTGCATATAGATATATATGTTCTCATTGGGAATACTTGTAAAAGAATGCATCGAACACAGAAATTATTTGTCTCTCCACTAGTCAGCTATCTGGTGTACATTCTGTTAGCCTTTTTTCCATATACATATGGATACATGTATCTTATGTATATTTTGCATGTGTTACTTTTCAACTGACTACAAAATACTTCAACATTGAGATAGATGATAATTTTTATAGTTAGGTCCTTAAGTTCTTTCTAACTTTTCACTATTATAAATAGTGCTATTGTAAATATCCCTGAACATAAATCTCTGTCTGCTTTTGTTTATTTCCTTAGGAGGGATTCCTAGAAGTGGAATTATTATATCTAATGGCTTGGATCTTTTCAAGGCCTTTTATATACTAAAACCTAATAGCTTGCCAGATATTTATATAAATCTATACTCCTGTAGTATATAAAAGTGGACAATAGAGTAATGACTGGTAATTTTGGTACCTTGAAATACAAGTATACAAAGTAGCTTAAACTGAATTTTGTGAAAATAGACTATGTCAAGAATTATTCTACTCATACTCTACTAATTCTATACATTTTATCATATACATCTTTTTATAATTCTGTCACATAATGAAGCAGTGAATAATCTCAAAGTAATAAATACAAATAGCTCATTTTGTTGCTGACATTTCTTATCTTGGCTCCACGGACTTATTTCTCTGTGGTCATCTACTCTAAATGGGGCTTTTGCTTGGAGAACCTTTAAGATTTACTTTCACATTTTTGTGTGTATTCTTTAAGCTACAGTCTTAATTAGCTGCCTGATTTTGAGACCCTCTCCTCTCCTGACTTCCTAGAATTCATTTCCACAGGAAAGTTTTTTGCTCCCGAAATTCCTTCTTTGCACATTGGATCATGGACTCTCTCTTATTTCATTTAATTATGTTAATAAATAACCTGTAAGTAAGCACCCATGCCTGGCTTTTGCTTTGCACAGCTTGGCTTCTTCCTAACAATCACTATTACTTGTCTTCACAGTATATATCTATTTTTCTGTGTGAATATTTTACCCACCCCCCATAAGAATTTGAAATTCTGTGAGGACAGGACTATGTCTGCTTTATCTACTCCCTTCTCCTCAGCAATGGATGTGGCTCCTAGCAGCAGCCTAAAGAAACTCTGAGAATGAGTCAAGCAGACTTTTCTCTACCTCGAACTCCTTTCAAAACTTCTTTTAACAGGAAGCTTGCGTGCCTATCGAATTGAAATGAGAACCTGTGCATGCGTGTGACGTTGTACCTTCTCCTAAGTGCAGCACTCCACATTTGACTCCTTGTTAACCTGTGTATTTTTTCCTGTGGGATCTGAAGTTTTAGTCCCAGACAGTGCTGAAGGGAAGAGTACGTAAACATCATTTAATGAGAGAAGTCATTTCCTGCCTAACATCTCATCTGTAAATTGATCTCCTGCTGAAGAGAAAGATGGATCCTGCAATGCTTTCTGCTGGACACTTTTTGTATTTTCCTGGGCTCAGGAGTCCTGTTATTTACTTGTATCTGATATCATGAGGCTGGACAGGAAGCTCAGTCTAATGCAGCTGTCGTGACAGGTATGCTAGGGCGTAGACGTGGGGTCTGTTCATATGTCTAATGCTGAACACAAAAAGAAGAACTGAGCCTCTCCTCTACTGAGAGCCCTGAAATGAAACATATACCCAGGTGCATGCGCACGCCAGCAAACACACACACACACACACACACACACACACACACACCCCACAGCAGTTGACAGTTACCCCTCGAATTTTCTTTTGCTCAGAAGTAATATCCTTAAATCCTTTATCTCCGAGATGATGAACTTTAGGGCTAACAACCACTGCATAGATGGAGAAAGTTTGTTCATTTGTGCCATGATTTATTGTTATGGTTGTTTTGCTTGTATTATTAGTTGAGACATGACACAAACATTGTGAGATTTCTGCACAAGCATTTAAATGTTAATTTCCACTTGAAAAAGGAAGAGAGGGTTTCTCTACTCTGGCATTCCTATACTCAGTAACTGCCAGAGGGAGGTGGTATAAATAGGAGTATATCTCAGTGCACCACAACCCTGCCTCCCACTCTATCCAGCAGCCACACCCCGTTATCATTAGGCTTACTCCAGTGCTTTTCCTGGGGGTAGAAAAATGATTCCTTTCCTTTCTTCTTCTTGTTACCTTTATCAGTGACTGGTACTGTAAGTAGCTGACAAGCAGCTCCTGCTACAAAACTTACACAGAATTGGGCACATGCCTACTTGGGAGACTGAGGCAGGAGGATCCCAAGTTCCCAAGAGAAAAGAAAAGAGAGGAGAAGCCTCGGGGTGCCAGCCAGCACTCCCGTGCCTCAACTATACTACTGCAAAAACAAAAAGAAGGATCAAAACCAAAACAAAACAAACACCCTTGCGTGGATGAGATAGGTGAGGCGGTTCCATCTTCTCAATCTTCAGCTCTCCTCTCCATGAGTTTCGTAGCCTTTCTTTGCCATGTAGGCCCCTGGAAATCAATAGTGTTCCTAAAACTGATCAGCTAAAATATGGTAGAGTTAGTTGCTATAACCGTGTCCTCAATACACCTGAAGTCAGATGATCAAGTATTGTAGGATGATTCTGTCTTTAGAGATGTGGGCTCTGCAAGGTGCTTGGGTCACGAGTGGGACCCTCAGGAAGGCATCAGTTAACTTAAGAGAATGGACAGCAGGAGCTTTCTTCTGCCCCTCTTCCCTCTCTTCCTCCTCTGTCTCCCTCATCTCAGGTAAGGGGACGGCAGCAGCCGACCAGGTATAGGGTTCCCTCTGGCAGCTTCATCACTACATTTCTGTTATTTTAACTTCCCCGCCTGTGTCATTGGCTTGGGAAGCCCACACGGACTAATACACAGAATCAAAGATTAGTCCCATGATATTAAACAGAGATAAGGAATTAATAAGTCAGCTGAGAAATCCTGAGCTACTCCCAAGCCTGCTGCTCTTATACTACATCTCCCAATCCAGTGCCTGTCCCTCTGATTTTTTTACTTCAAAGTAATTATATTGGTTTGAAGCATTATTTGAAGATTTTTTTTTCCTTTAATTTGCCAAGACATCAGTGCCTTCCCCAATTCAATCTGACAAGCTCTTAGAGTTTGTGCATTTCTAACGACCTTCCTCCTCCTCCTCGATGCTCACTGCTTTTTCTAGCCTAAACTTACCAGATAATTCATTCTGGGCTGTATGCCTCAACTCATCTTCTTCTCTGAGATCAGGTGTGAAAACGCAGTATTGAATTTTTGACACCTTTTGGTCATTGCCTGACAGCTTTCTCTGTGAGATTTTTAGGCTATGTAATTAATGCTTTTATGTTTACTTATTTATTTTTCTTTCTTGTATGTTTTTGACTTTTGTACAGCTACTCACCTAATGTTTAGGATGCTCCATTCAATTCTACCATTTCTGTGCCTTTAAGTGCCAAGTTACTAAAGATTACATGGAAGTATTATCTCAGTCTACCAAAAAGAAGATTTAAACGTTAGCTGAGGATCATCGTACTTTATCTTTCAGGACTAGAATTTTAAGCTGAGGAAGTCAGAAACTGGGCAGATGCTTTGCTTTTAGCCAAATTAGATTTCCTGTAAATACTTCTAATACTGCTAATCTTCCCTAGATACTCTGATTTTAGTGAAATGCTATTACGTACTCAATGACCGATCAATATAAGCTTTAATAATAGTTAAGAGAAAGGGTAATTACAGCCTGAAATTGTAAGCTAAAGTTTCCATTTAAAGAAGAGAGTCAGCTTGCAGGAAAATGGAATGTCCACTGTCTTCATTCCATTTCACTTTATGCCCTTGCCAAAGTAATAGCAATTTAAATCGTACCAGAGTAAGGATGCCAGAGTTTGTTTCATGAAATCCTGAAATGACCATTCACCCAGCAAGTTGCCCATTTTTAAGTCCTTCTTTCACTGTCCAACATGATGTCCTTCCTAGGAGGAGATAGTAGCCAGAGCAAGATCTTCTGCAGGTGATGCCTGATAGTGATACTGGGCAAAAGCACAGGAGTGGGTATCACGTCGGAGGCCGCAAATCAGAGACCCTCTGTATGGACTCCACAGACTGAACCTGGGATACGGGCAGTGCTCGCTGTACCTTCTCCCCTGTCACACCTGCCTGCAGTGATGCTTGTCCAAGGCAGACAAAGAGTTGGCAGTGACAGAGTCCTAGGAACAAATTCCAGCCTGGAAATTTGACTTCTATAAGTTTGAAATCAAAGACATAAGGCAAAAAAAAAAAAAAAAAAAAAAGGCGGGAAAACTATCAAGCACATCATAGACCTCTTGTTCCTCATTCTTTATTGTGCTATGCTATTTCATTACCATATCGACTCTACCGTCCCTTCTAATTCTTCTAGATTCCCAGGCAAGACAGTGGCTCCTGCTGTGCAGCCCTGTCTGCGTGCGTCCCGCACGGTGGCTGTTGCTTTCCTCATCTTTACTCTTTCCTAAGGAAACTGTGATTTCAATTTCCGACCAGAGTGAACTCTGCCATGGTTGGTAGATCATAGTACTTCAAGTTCCCTCACACCTCATGTAATAACACCCGTAGTTCACAAAGTGAATGCTTTGCTTCTCCCTGGAGAAGGGTGTGTCAGGTGAAAATCACAGTAGTAAGAGTCTCAAGAGTAAATGATTCTCACCTGAGACACTAGCGAAAAGCAGCTAGTTGCAAAGCATCTTCGTGTGCTAAATATTGCTATCCTTTGTCTTAACGCATGAAACAAACTGCCTAAAATAATTTAAATATACTTCAGAAGCTGAATGGTGATAAAGCTACCATTGCTTGTAAGTATTGTGCTACAAAATTTCAAAGCAAACTTGTCAATCCTTTAAGCACATGTACGTGATGATACATGCGTGTCTATTAGTTAATGGGTTTATGTTACTTTAATAACTGAAGTTGGAACTAATCAACTACTTCACATTCATCTCCTTTCATTTTGGATTCAAGATATTTTGTTCTTGCTATGAACCAATGGAAATTACTATATTAATAAACTTTAAATTTATTATTGCTTTGTCCTATAGTTTTCTACAATCTGATGATTTTAAAAGCTTGTTTAAAAAAAGTTGTGTTTGAAGATCATTTTTTAATATATGCACTGATTAAAATGTATACGAAGACTGCGTAGTCAGTTCCATTAGATTTTAAGGCAAGAAATCTTTAGAGCAGAAATTTCAGAGTTTGTACCTTTAACTCAGAATGGGACTAAATTTAATATTGGATTAACAGGTCATTTGTTATTTAATGATGTAAAGTTCCAGTAAAAATCATGGCTTATGGTACCTTAAAATATACTTAACACAACATTTTGAAAGGTAGGAATCTTATTTCCCTTCATAGGCACTTACAAATTATAGTTGTATGAGTGCGTGAATATAAATAGAGCTTTTCTCTCGATTAGAGGTGTTACCATCGACCTGGCCCCTTCCTGCTCAGGTAATTACACCCAGCCTTTCAAGACGGTCCCTGAAGTTCTAATTAGACACAATCTTCTCTGCTTCCTCTTGTAAAGTGCTGCCTTGAGTCCTGCTCTGAGGTGGGATTCAAACCCGTCGCCCTTCCCCAATGCCCTCAATGACTCTTCTAATTACTCCCCCACATGCTTTGCCATTGCACGATCTGAGGGGGCTGGGAAGCTGCAGTGTCGCTCTGTCTTCTCTGCCCATTCACAGGGCTTCTGCGGTTCAGCACAGTGAAGTCGGGAAAGGAAAATAAACATGGCTTGACAGCTATGGTGCATAGCACCATAAGCTAACAGTGCTTATTTCCCCCCTGAATATTGCTCTAGGACTGACTGGGCCTGTGAAGGAGGGAGCTTGGAACCAGATGCTGAATCACTTTGCCAGTGTGAATGATTATGTTATTAACAGTTGACTGTACAAGGATAACACCTGCAACAGAGAATTATCTTAATCAACTTAATAGACTATTTTAAAATTGGTTCAATGAAAAACCAAACCCAACAGACTTTGCCTGAAATGAAACAGTGTGGAACAGAATCATGAAATGTGTATGTTCACAAATTTACAATGAATTTCCTATAGTATTTTTGTATGCACCTCTTCCAGCATAAGCTATGAGGTCCTGGAACGTCATACAAAACTTTGTGGGAATATACATATTCAGCATGCGGTGCCTATGTTGATCCTACTTTAGGTCTGTGCCGATACATACATGAAACATGAATATTTCTTAGGGAATAACTTTATTCTTTATGGGATTACATATTCTTTATGTATATTTACATATGTATGTTATAATGTCAATGCACTGACCACCGTGATACCCAATTCTAGGCTCCCATAAGCCATCTGAAGCCCGCCACCGCTGTGGTGTCTGGCCTCCTCAGAGGGCCTTGTCTGGGGACAGCCTTCTTGTTCCTCAGCTTACTGGCCCCATGGCCAACGCGTCTCATAAATGACCACAGAAAAATGGAAGGGTCACTTCCTGAAGTTGGATAAGTAAGCTCCTCCTTCACCTGTGTTTTCTTTAAACAAGCAAAGCCAGCATTTCCTAGAGGAAGCCAAAAACATACTGTCTGCACAACTTAATCTAAGCCCTAGTTGTGCAGCTCCGGTGCCTCCCCTGCTGCTCGCCCTCTCCCTCTTCTGCCTTGGGATCTGCCACCCATTACCATGACCTCTCTGACTGTAAGTGATGCGTTTCTTCCCTTTAATGGATTTTGATTTCACTTCCTGGCTTATCTCACTTGATACACACACCCTTAAACCTACCTTTCTTTCAGGTCAGGGGATTCTCCTAGCAAATGTCTTTGTAGGAATTCACTAAATACCATCAGGCAAGAGTCGCAAGGTCATCTGCCAAGTCAAGTGAGATCCCTGGGAGAGGGACCCCTAGGCGCAGGCGTGGTGCGCAGGTTTAGATCAAGGGGCGTACACGGCAAAGGGCCACAACCAAATCCCTTGGATTTCTGCCTAGGACAGGGCGAAGCTTATGGCCACTCTCAGGAGAGTGAGCTAAAGACTGAACCAAACAGAAACTATGACAATAAGAACTACAATATCCATCAAAATGGGGGACACTTTTTACTGTTAATTAAAAATAACAAAAGCCTTGAAACATGCTATTCTGCCAAATTCTGTGTACAGTTAAAAAAAAAAAAACCCTGAAAGGAACTGCATGAAAATGGTCTCATTGAAAATACTTCTCTTTGATGTTTAGAAATGTTTCAAGTTATAGGGCTAAGATAGGACAGAACTAGAACATTTTAAAAAACAATCTCTATTTTCAGTAACTGGCTAGTGTTTTCATTGTTTTCAACTCCTTTTTAATGAATTCCAAGTTTTGGATCCTGAGGATTTCTCTATAACATTACGGACAAGATGAAACAGACATACCACAGAAGGACGTAATTCAGCAACTTGAACTCTTTTACAGAGATAATGAAGTGACAGTTTCTGGAAAAAGTATTTTGCCTGCTATGTCTTTTCCAGAAGTCTCCTCTTGCTTGGAACAAGATCCACACTACTAGAAGCTTTTATTTTTCAACCCATATGTGATTTTTTTTTCCTTGCTGGGAGAAATAGTGGGCTATTTCTTAGTCTCCAAAAGTGGTCAGTGTAGGATTGGAACATGACAAGGTCACCGTCAGGTTCCTCACAGGAAAAGAAGCTGGCGGGTGGAGATCTTGACAGGCTGGTGTTGGGCCTCGCGACGTTACCCACGATCAGCTGTACCCTGGTCATGAAGGCAAGGCCATGGAGACCTACAGGAGCAAACACTTCTGAGCCGTGGGATGCTGTCATCCAACACTGGACGTTTCCTGGCTGTTTTTCATGAAGCCCAAGACTCCAAAACCAGGACAAGAGCTGGAGGTTACTCTGGTGATCTGGCACACACTCTGTAAATATTTACATCATAAATTTCATAGCATAACTTTTAGCTGTGATGCTGATGCTCCTCTGAAGTGATGACACTTCCAAAAATTCCTTCACATTGAATCAAGGCAAATAGTGAATAAATATTTGAGAAAAGACATGATTATAATGAATTAAATGCTTCCCAGTCTTTCCATCAAGTACACCTTCAATTCACAATATTAAAAATGTTTGGGCAGCTGAGAATACCACATTTTTATGGAGAAAGTATTTGTCCACTTGGGAGGCAGGGTTATGTAGTGGAAAAAACATGATTTAAAAGCTCACAGACCTGGACTCATACCCCAGCTCTTACACTTCGTAGTTCTGTAAACTCAGGCCAGTAACTTTCTCCTACTTAGTTTTCTTATTGTAAAAACATCCATTTTTCAGTGTCTTGCAAGGATGAGATATGACAGAAAAATACTTGCAGAATTCCTATGCATTGAGGCAACCAAGAATGACACCGGTGTGGGTGTCTTCACTACAGTTGGTTGAGTGATTTTATCCCACTCATAGAGAGAACTTCATTTACCAAAAGTAGAAACACATTAGTACTTCCAAATAATATATCTTAAATGTTATGGGTTATATCTAAATGCCATCCTGAAGCTCACATGGGGCTTTGGAAGGTGACAGGATCCTGGGGCCTTCGTCAGATGTCAGGAAGAGGGGTCCGGGAGGGTGGACTTCCTCCCTGGCTTCTCCCGGCCCCCTCTGCCTATGGCTAGGACTACCTGAGCAGCCTCCCTCCAATAGTGCCCTTCCACCACACCCTTTCTGCCATTTGAGAGTTGAAACACCTAAAATGTGAGCCCGGATAAACTGTGGGTCCTTCAAGTCGAGCATGTTGGGTGTCTGTCTTGTGTTGTTGAGGAAGAAAGAGCCTTAGCTGTAACTGGCAGCCTTCTTTCACCAGTCAATCTGCTTCCGCCAGGTGTGCGATGACCTGCTGCCTCTCTCCCCAGCTGTCCTTCCTGGTGCTGGGATGTCGACTGTAATGGCCAGGACATAATGGCCTTACTCCATGGTCAGCTTTATGAGAGCAGCAATGATGTTCGTGTTCACACTGAGCACGACACACTTAGCACTTGGTGACTGAGCAAATGCAGTAGAAGAGGAAGGGGTAAAAAGTCCTTGTGTTGCTATGCAGTCGAGTAGCCTAAGAATGTGACTCTTTAATACATGTATATGGACAGAAACCACTTACAACAAACTACTTACTTTCAGAAGTACTTTTGTTTTTTTTAAAAAATAATTATTTATTGTTAAATGACATAATTACATGCATTTATTGTGTGCAGCATGTTTTGAAGTTATATATATATGTGTGTGTATCTGTACACACACACACACAAACACACACGTCACATAATAATTAAATTGGGCTAAGTAACAAATTCACTGCCTCACAAAATTAGCATTTTCGTGGTAAGAACATCTCAATGTCCACTCTCAGGGTTTTTCAAGACTGCATTATAGTATTAGTAATTACAGTCATCATGTTGAAAAGTAATTTCCATGAGCTAAATTACTTCAGCTTACTTTTATCTAAAAAGTTTAAATCTGTATAAAACAGAGGGAATTATACAATATCCTCTAAGTGTCTAAAACCTAGCTTCTTTCTACTTGTTCAGTCTATTCACATATCAAAACATGAAATACAAATATTTTTCTGGGGTCATGTCCTCAGTTACTGCTGTCCAGGGATCAATCCCTCTTTTAATTATAAGACACATAATGTCAGGCATGTCCAGTCCCAGCTACTGAGGAAACAGAGGTAGGAGAATTCCTGGAGCACAAGAATTTGAAAAAGAGAGAGAGAGAGAGAGAGAAATGAAACTAAGACCCGTAAAGACCTAGTCCATTTGAACAAGTACTGATAGATTAAAAAAAAAAAAAAAAAAAAAAAAAACTTAGATACCAAGAATTTTGTTGGTAAGAGTCACTTTTAAAATTCATGCTAGCCAGATGTGATGGCACATGCCTGTAATCCCAGCGCTTGGGAAGCTGAGGCAGGAGGATCACAGTGAGTTTGAGGTCCATCTGAATTATATGGTAAGACCTTGTCTCAAAAATAAAATAAAATGAAGTAAAACTTATGATAAAACTACTTTAAAACTATTAAATATATTAATTAAGTAATTAAGTAAAACAGCTTATAAAATATTGCCATTCTAAGATACAGACGCTAGATACAAGGCTCTTAGTAGACAGGGCCTGTGAGTGGCATAGTGATGGTGACAGAGATTTTCAAGAATAAATGAAAAGCAAGAATTCCCATAGTTAAGAAGCACACCAAATGATACAGACCAGGTGAAAGATAAATCTAAAAGACAGTACAACTGAGACAGCGGGCTGCTCCCTCCCAATATCCCCAGCTGAACAACTCCCTGGGACACTGAGCTTGCCCTGTCCTAAGGTTTCCTACAAGGAGGAGACAGAGAAGAAAAGCTAAGACCTCCTCCCGGCCCGTCCTGGAAAAATCCCGATTCCAAACCCGGCCTAGAGCATCCAAACACTTCCAGCACTGGATGGCACCTCATTCATCTAGTCGGAACAGTGTGAATTATGGGAAACAACATGCGCAGTAGGTACGGCTGACTCGATGCGCTTTTCGATCTGCTCTGGAAACTCCCACAGGGAGGAGGGCATATCGTAACGTTTAATCCCGCAGCTCTAGCCATTTCCTAGTTCTGTCAGTAAAGGAGGCAGAACATACACTGGAAGGACCTGGATTCGGACCTTCCAGAGAGGCTTGGAGTCAGGAAGAGTCTTAGCATGTGCATACTTATCTCCTTCAAATTATTGGCAGACTCCTAAGCTTTCTAAGGGCAAGACGTGGAGGAAATGAAAGCAAACCAGTGTGAAATAAAGGACTTAGGAAAAGATTTCATCAGTCGTGGCCACAGAATGTAGAGTTTAAGTTCTCATAAACTTTAAAAACATTACAATCATTTTAGCGTTTGACTGGAACTCCAGAAAGGCTGTGTGATAGAAGTCAGGGTAAAATTAAAACACACCAAACATTCTAAATCCTTCCCAGCAAGTTCTGCAAGCTCAAAACCCCAAAAGTGGAATTTCCAGTCTTACCACCAGGGTGCACAGCCAAAGGAATTAAATCAGATGTTGAAAAGTTCTCCATATCTGTTCATTGAACCACTAGCCACAAAAGCCAAGGTGGACAAGCAATCCAAGCATCTGGATTTTTGGATGAAGAAAATGTGGTACCTACACACAGTGGAATAATCGTTAGCCCTAAAAATGAAGTAAAGCCTGTTGTTTGTGAAAACATGGGTGAACCTGGAAGGCATGTTAAGTGAAATAACTCAGGCATAGGAAAAACGCTGTGTGATCTCTCTTATGTATACATTCTAAAATAATCAAACCCACAGAGATAGATAGAAATGTGGTTTCTGGGTTGCAAGAGGTAGGTGGAATGGGAAGGTTTAGTCTAAGGGAACCAATTTCAGTTACAAGATAAAGACTATCTGGAGAGCAAATGTACTCCTAGGTGACTATGGCTAATAAATAACAGGTAGTGTATGTCTGAAAAGTGCTAAGAGGATAGATGTTTCATGTTCTCACCACACACACATTTAAAGGTAATTGTATGAAGTGATAGATGTGTTAATCAGCTTAATTATGGTAATCACAACATACACATGTCTCAAGGTAATACATTTGACATGTCATGATTAGGATGTAAATAGAAATATATATCTGATCTCTTGTCCTATGCACTTATTCCATCTGGCTAGTCATCTTCTGACATTGTTACAGTCTTTATTAGTGAAGTCCAAATGTGAATAAAATGTTTCCCTGAATTCTGTGAGCTCCTCCGGCAGGTGAAATGAACCTGAGGAGGGAGTAATGGGGACCCTAACTTAAATGGGGTCCGTGGGAAGTACAGGTTTTAGCCTTGGGAGTAAAACTGACATCTAAGCTGGTCAGTGGTGACAGTCCCCACCTGCACGTGAGGGGCCTGACACGATGGTACCTCACCGCTGAGGTGAGTCAGAGGCGTCCCGCTGGTGCCTGTGGGGAAAGGTGGGCTGTGGGAAACCCCCGCTGACAGCTGGTGTCACAAGTGTCCCTGTCAGTGGTGGTAAAAGTCCACAAAACAGAAAAAAGTGTGGGTTTTCTATTTCAAAACACTTAAGTGTAAATGGATTTTTGTCATTTTTACCTCAATAAAGCTGAGGAAAATAGTGTAAAAAAAGCTAATGACTTATCAATGATAAGCTTCTTATCAAAAGGTTGAATTACTCTTTTTCTTTTATTTTTTGCTTTCATGGGAAGAATAGGTAAAATTTATTTTTTAAGCATGAATATATATATAAACACATATAATATAATATTATATGATGTATATGTACGAAATTACTCTTATATTTAAAATATACACAAAACAATGTAATTACATTGTACATAATTACATTTATATTTAAATGTATGCAATCATACTTATTTTTAAATGAATGAAATTGTAGTTATCTTTCCAAGATAAAAGGTTAAAAAGAGCATATTTGGGACCTGCTTGGTTTTGATTTTTTCAACCATTCGTTAGTGCCCACAATTCAAAATAAGCCAAACACCAGTTTTCATTTAAAATTACTACGTTCTCCAGCTCGAGGCTTTAAACATGTGTTAGACAGGAAAAACCAAGGCAGAGAGTTAGAGCTTCATATCCCATAATTTCCTTTTCCTTGCAACACTGTGTGGCTACTGAGCACGGACTGTGTGGAAACTCTTCATTAGAGAAGAGTTTAACAAACGTGCGACTTGGAGTCAGGCGATGCCGTCTCTGGACCTCAGTTCTGTCCTCTGTAACAGGGGTGTTGAATCACCAAATGATAAACAGGGTTTAGCTTTAGATGTCTTACGTTGTTTGGTGTGGCTACAACAGCCACTAGCTTTCTCCCCTAAAGACGTGGAGCATGGTGCTTCTGAACTTTTCCAGAGAAATTGAAGTGGAGGAGAAAGTAGAGAGGCCGGGCACAAGGGGGAGACGCGGCAGTACTAATAAGACCATCATGAAGAAGCTCCACTTTCTAAATCAAAAGTGGAAAGTGACTCAGTTCCCTGTTAGAACTGTGAAGACTGATTTCCTCCATGACTCTAAAATAGTTAAACTCTATCCAATGTACTCAGCTTTTACAGGGCTTTCAGTCAATACTAGTCCACAGGCCAGGCATCCCTCCAAAGATCTAAGACAGTAAATATGATGCGTAATGGTTCTTTGGTTGACAGTGGAGCCCATATAGAATATGGCTCCATAAGACTGTAAATGGAACAGAAAAACCCATCTCTACTGAGGTCACAGCCGTTATGTGTCACAGCACAACACGTTACTCATATGGCTGCAGTGAAGCTGCCAGAAAGTAAACTTATTATGCTGGCATTTTCATAAAAGTACTAGTACTTCAGTTATGGATGGTACATAATACTTAACAACAATAATAAAGCATGCTGTTGGTATATGTATTTGTCGTGCTGCACTCCCATATCTTGAAAGTGCGATCTTTCTACTTAGAAAAGCTTACTGTAAACAATGTGCGATGTTGGGCCAGCAGCAGCTTCACGCCCTTTGTGTTTACTTTGCCTCTTGATTGTGCAAGAGCCGTAACAAGTGACTGGCCTGCACCGTGTTGGGTTGTATAATTACACTGCACAATGATCTCACGCGAACAAATGGCCTAGTGACACATCGCTCAGAACATACCACCGCTCCCAAAGGATACATACATGGGCAGCTGAGCATCTTCTCCCTGAGTTTACACCTGGAAAAAAGAAAATTAACACTGAAGTACTACTAACCTCCCATTTGACATCAGTTTCACCAAAGGTCCCATTTGTTTTTTCTAGTCCAGGTTCCAGTCTCACACTGCATTCAGTTTTCGTATCTTCTAATTTCCTCTCATCAAGGACAGTTTCTCAGTCTTTCTTTGTCTCAGTCTTGACACTTTTGAAGAGTACTGGCCAGTTATTCTGTAATACATTTCTTAATTTATATTTTCTCATGATTGGATTGAGCTTGTGCATTTTTGGCAGTGGTATCCACGGAAGGAATGTACTCTGCTCATCGTATCAGTAGTAGGATGGTATGCCTTACTACTAGAAAGGTTAACTCTAATCACTTGATTAAAAGAATGTTTGCCAAGTTTCTCCAGGTGTAAGGTTTTCTTTTTCCCTTTGTAATTAATAAATATCATGTGAAGAAGTATGTTGAAGTCACATACATATCCTATTTCAGCAACCATCGATGATTTTCATCTGCAGCAGTTATCACTAGATGTCTTTCCAAAGCCTGATATGTTCATCAGTGGGCTCACGGAGGTGACTGGATTGCAGGTGTGTGTGGTACACTGGATGGGTTCACTCATGGGTTTATCACTGGAGGTGATGTTCATCTTTACCATGAGGACTAGTAGGAGGTGGGTCACTGTGGGTGTGGCCTGGAAAAAGATATATCTATATCCATATGTGTATGTATCTATATCCATGTCCATGTCTATATACATTTCTCCCCCTCCTCTGGTGCCACACTGCTTCCTGTTTGCCTTGCCATGGACTGTCTCTCCTCTGTGATGCCCCTCTGACATGGCACTCTGCCTTGGACTGAAACCTCTATAAACTGTGACCCGGAATCAATCTCCTTCTCTAAGTTATAGGTGTTGAGGACTGTGTCTTTATGGTAAAAAAGTAACCTACACTGTATAATCCAGCACCTCCATCCCTGGGTATATATTTAAAATAATTGAAATATGTGTTTAAGGAGGCATCTATGCTACTCTGTTGCAACATTATTCACAATAGCCAAGATAAGGAATCACCCCAAAAGTCAACTGAACAATGAATGAAGAAAGAAAATGTAGTAATGCTATTCAGCTTTAACAGAGAAGAACATCCTGTCATCTATGATAGGGGTAAAACTAGAGATCATTATGTTAATTGAAACAAGAGAGGAGTTCCAAGATACATGCTGCACAATCTCTCCTAAATGTAGAATGTAAAAGAGTTGAACTCTTAGAAGCAAATTGGAGAATGATGGTTAAACAGAATGAAGAAGTGGAAAACAACGGTTGTGGTATGAAGTTTTAGATAGGATAAGTAAGTTCAAGAGAACTAGCGTATAGCATGGTGACTATAGTTAATAATAGTGTATTGCATACTGTAAAAGTTCTAAGACAGTAGATCTTAAAAAATTGCAAAAATGATGAAATAGTTAGCTAATTGTGTGGACTTGAGTCCCAGGTACAGCTTGCTGAGAAGGGGATTTGGAGGCTTTGAGAAACTGAAATGCTGGCAGGGGTTTATCAGTTAAACTTAATCCTCCACAATGGGAAGTACCCTTCATTCATACATGGAGAACCAGGTTTATGAGGGGAGCGCCATGATCCCCAATGTGTCTGTCGATCACTATTCTTCTCTAGATGTTATTGGAAGCTGCACCAACTCTCAATCACCTGACCATGGTTATGGCAGATGAATTAAAAAGGACAAGATCTTAATGCCTAAATGAGGGGCCTAGGGTGGTCAAAGTTCTTATCAGGCTAAGACACCATCTCCTAGAGCTCCTATTATTTATTGATCATCCAGCTTCTCAAAAGGGTAAGGAGCAGTGCGGGGAACAGTGAGGTGGAGAGCACTGGCTCAATCAGGGTGCTCTCAACAAGGGAACAAGATGTTCTGATAGGAGCAGATCACTGATTAAAGTGAAATTTGTTTCTTCTCATGAATTCATTTCTTCATCTACTGGAGTTTTCTGTATTAGTCATGCCACTCTTAGATGCACTGTTGTCTTGCCATCCAATTTGTCCCAGTGTCATGGATCACTGAGACCTCTGCTGTAACCAGTGGCTGAGGGAATTATTCCTTTTCTACACACCAACTGCTGGCTCTTCAGGCAAGGCATTGTGGGCCCATAGGCAGACTCAGACTTAATGTGAAATTATGAATCTGCAGCTCACTCAGGTGGTCTCCATCAATATGCCAGACCTGAAGATGGTTACTCAGTTGAGAAACTTAAGGACCATGGGTTTACTTTGATCCTGGAGTAGCCAGGGTCAAGTGGCAGCACTTAATTGCCAAAGGCAAGATCCACACACTTACCTAATTGACAGTAGAAGCAGAATAATGGTCAGAATGGTCTGGCATGGAGATCTGTGATATTGTCCAATTAGCCACTGTGTTTTAAAATTTTTTACTAGACTTATAGAATAAAAAAAAAATTTAGAGACAAGTGAACAAAAACCTACTTGAAATCTTAGTAATAGGGAATTATGACCCTTCACTGGTTCCTGGATTTGAGCCATTACATGGACTCAGAGCTCCTCAAATGAAGGGGAGGCTGAGTATCCCCTGAGGAAAGGCCCTGCTGTGCCACCAAAAATTGATATGCCCAGTCTCTTTCCCATCATTCCACAAAAGAACCTATGGCCTTTACCAAGGTAACTGTACGCTGGGAGAAGGGAAATGACCTGCCATTTGAGGACTATTGGAAACTGGTTCTGGATTAACAGTGATTCCAGAAATCTGAGGCATCACTGCGGCCCTCCGCTAAACGAGCAGCCTGTGGAGGCCAGGTGATAAATGGAGTTCTGCTGAGGATCCGACGCACACTGGGTCCAGCAGGGCCTCATATCCATCCTGCAGTCATTTTCCTGTTCCAGAATGCATAATTGGGAAAGATGTGCTTTGCATTTGGCAGAATCCTCATGTTGGTTACCTCTAACCTGTAGTGTGAGGGCTCTAATGACTGGAATGGCCAGAGGCAACCCGTTACAGTGGCCTTTATCTGGTAAAATAATAAACTAACCATTATCACATGCCTGGAGGGATTGGAGAGAGCAGTGCCACCATCAGGGATTTCAGGGTATACGTGACGGGCCCCACCACGTTTCCCTATTTAATTTTCACATTTGGTTTGCGCAGAAGATGGATGGGACTCAGAGAATCACTGTGGGCTAGATCAAGTGGTGACTCCAGCTGCAGCTGCTGTAGCAAATGTGGTTTCCCTGCCTGAGCAGATTAACACATCTGGTACTTGCTAGGCAGCTACTGATTTGGCAGATGCCTTCCTACCCATCCGTACCCATAAGGCCCAACGGAAGCAACCTGCTTTCATCTGGCAAAGCCGGAAATACACCTTCTCTGTCCCACCTCTGAGTTCTGTGAACTCCTCAGCTCTTTGCCACAGTGTAGTTCACAATGATCTTGATCCTCTTTCTTCTCCACAAAGTATCACGTAGGTCCATTGCATAGATGATATCATGCTGAGCGGGACAAGTGAGCAGGATGTAGCAGCCACTCTGGATTTTTTAGGAAAGCATTTGAGAGGCAGGGAATGGGGAATAAATCCAACTGAAACTCAAGGCCTTTATACCTCAGTGAAATTTTTATCAGTCCAACAGTGTCCAATTTTCCCTTCTAAGGTAAAAGATAAATTGTTGCATCTGGCTCCCCTATAACCTAAAAAGAGGCACAATGCTAAGGGGGACTATTTAGATTTTAGAAGCGATACATTCTTCACCTGGATGTTTTCCTATGGTCCACTTACTGAGTGACTTGGAAAGCTGATAATTTTGAGTGGGGGCAAAAACAAGAGAAGGCTCTGCAACAGGTCCATCCTGCTGTATAATTCAGGAGACCCAATGCTACTTGAAGTGTCAGTGGCAGGTAAAGATGCTATTTGGAATCTCTGCACAGGTGAATTGCAGTGAAGGCCTGTAGGATTTTGGAGCAAGGCGTTGCTATCTGCAAAGAACTACTCTCCCTTTGAAAAATAGCTCAGCCCTGCTTCTGGGCCTTGGTGGAAACTGAAAGCTTGAGCATGGTACATTAGGACAACATGAAACCTGAGTTACCGATCAAGAGCTGGATATTATCTGGGCCACAGAGTCATAATGTTGGGCATGCAACACAATAGTCTACCACTAAATGAAAATGGTATATACATGATTGAGCCAAAGCAAGTCCAGAGGATACAAGTTAGATGAAGAAGTTTCCCAGTTGCCTATGGCTGCTTCTCTGATACCATCTCTGATGCCCAGAGTTTACCTATTGCCCCATGGAGTATAACATGAATAGTTATCAGAGGAGGAGAAGGCTAGGACACGGTTTATGGCCGGTCCCATATGTTATGCTTGCCCTGACTATAGTGGACAACTGCAGCAGTATAGTCCCTTTCCAGGAACTCCCTGAAGGACTGTAGTAAAGGGAGACCTTCACTGTGGACAGAGCTTCCTGCAGTGTACCTGGTCATATATTTTTCCTGGAAAGACAAATGGCCAGATGTGCAACTATGCTATGAATCAGTATATAGTTGGCCAGATTTGGCCAGGTTTGGCCAGATGGTCAGGTCTTGGGGCAAAGATAACTGGAAAATTGATGACAAAGATATCTTTGGAAGAGGCATGTGAATATACCTCTCCGTACAGGTAAGAGTAGTAAAAATATCTATACCCCACGTACATATACTCCAAACACTGAGAAGACTTTAATTATCAAGTGGATAGGATGACTCATTCTGTAGAGAGCAGTCAACCCTTTCCGTTAGCCACCCTGCCATTGCCCAGCGGGCTCATGAACAGAGTGACCACAGTGACAGGGATGGAGGTTATGCTTAGGCTCAGAAAAGCAGACTTCTGTTCACCAAGGCTGGCTTGGCTTCAGCTACTGCTGAATGCTCATGATGCCAGAAGCAGAGACTAACACTGAATACCCAACATTGCACCATTCCCTGGGTAATGAGCCTGTTGTAGGTAGGTTGTATCAACCATTTCCTCCATAAAAAGGTTATGCTTTGCCCTCACCAGTATAGACACTTGTTCTGGATAGAGATTTGCCCTCCCTGCACATAATGTTTCTACCAAAACTCACAGTATGCCTTATCTGCCATCATGAGATCCCACACAAATCACTTTCTCCCGTAAGCACTAACCAATACAAATATGGCTGAGATGACAACTTGATTTAACTATTAAACTATCGTATTATATACCATACATATAATTTTTGTCAGTTATACCCAAAAAAGAATCATTAAGAAAATAAATCTTACATTTTCTCACCGCAAAAAGTGTTAATAGGCAAGGTGATATGTATTTTAACTAGATTTATTTAGTCATTTAAAAACTTATGCATTTATTAAAACATCACATTGTATATCAAGAATAAATAAAATTTTTATTTATTATTCCATCATAAAGTTGGAGAAGAAACCAAATACATAAAAATTTGAAAATCAGTCAGAAAGTCAGGCAATGTCTATAACAAGGAAGAACATTGAGTTAATTATATTCTCATTTAAAAACTTATGCATAAGACTAATTATTTCTTTGTGCATTAGCCTGAATCCAGACTACAGACTGAGTAAATAAGAATAAGTTTGAATTTCTAATATGCATGATGTAATTATATCATCAATTTTTATACTCTATATTGTGAAACCATGTATGTGGAAAAAGTGATGAACCTGAAATTTTAAAAACCTGCTTTCAGGTTTTGGTGCTTCCTAGTTATATGGCTTTTGATAAATTCCTGCTTCTCTGACGTTTAGTTTTTCATCTGGAAAATGGAAGGAATGAAGTGAAAGTTATTAAACTATGTTGTTTATTTTTTAAAAGTCTTTAATAAGAGTGTAAGGCTCTGACTAGAAACAACAAAATTCAGTGCAACCACAGTCACATGATTAACTATATCTAGGTTTCCTGAAATTTCATTCCTTAAAGAGAAAGAAGTGTTCGTTCCTTTCCAGACTCAACAAAACTGGCACAGATGAGGTCACTCACAGGAGTTTTGTTCACTTATTTTAAAGCAAACCTAGATCAAAGTGAATTTCAAAATGACAACTCACTGCTCAAAACCTGAAATTTCAATTCTTGCTGTTTCTTTGCAGTTATAGTCACCAGTTGTCATTTGCTCTTTAGTCACCAACCTCCCAAGTTTTCAGTGTTTCACAAATTTTCATGAAATTCCTTAATACCCTAATAAGAAAGTTCAGGTGCAAGAAAAACTTGCAATTTACTCAAGGAGGCAGAGGATAATGAGATGCCGCCACCGTGAACCTCTCTTTTGATCAGTGCTTAAAAGAAGCCCAGTGCCTCACAATAAAGGGGACTCAATAGCTGCTGCGAGCGACAGAGGTAATTGTTGACCTGGCTGTTCTTGCCGGTGCTGCTTTTCCATTTCCCTAATTATTAGTCCTGTGCTTTCCCACTATTTGACCAAGATGAAATCTGTTCTTAATTTGGAGTCTGTTGGATGGGAGTGCTTAGCATTGCTAATTTCAGAATGAATTATTTGCGATGAAACCTTTGATAGATGCTGAATATCAAAACCTGGACTTCTTGGTCAGTTATCAAGAGTTTCTTCCATTATATTTTTCCAAATCAAGAGGCTCCTACACAGACAGGTGGGGAGCCTGTAATCTGTGCCAGATGAGCAGATTTTAAAAGGCATAGCTGTGTCACACAAAATACAGCCGGCTCTAGGTATGCATAAAACCCATATTCTTTAGTCCAATGTTAATACTCAGAAAAGGAAGTGAAAACTGAAATTCAAGTAATTCAGGCTTCAGAGTATGAGTTTGTAATTAGAATCCCCAAGAATTTAAACGAAGCACTTGAGATGATTTTATTAGGATGTGTTTGACTCTTTTGGCTAACCACAGAGGTCAGAGGCTTTAGCCTTCTCTTTCGATGGCAGAGGGATGTCTGTCCCGCCTCCTCCCGGCTGACTTTCTCTGGGCCCCGTGAGTGTTCTGGGTGCGTCTGTGCTCCCGAGCTGTGTGCTGAGGAGGTGGGGACCCCCAAGGTCAGGGGGAGCTTCCCACAGCAGGACTTTCCTTAGGTTGCACACTACACAGAACTTGTAGAGTGCGGAAGGATGCTCCCTACCTCACACTACAGGATGGTGTGGTCCAAAAAAAGAATATATAAATATATTTCTAAGAAATATAAACAGATTTCAGGAAAGCTAGCTTTTCTTTGCCATTTAAAAAAATCAGTGTTATTTATTACATCAGCAAAAAATGTAGTTTTCTTACAGATAGCGACTGAATAAAAGATCACTAACATACAGCACACTTCTGACTAAGAAGAGCCTACAGTATAGTTTGTAACTAATGGTAGTTTCTGTGTTACAGAAAGATCAATGAGTTGAGACTCCTAGCTGAGGAGATTCCACCATTTTCAATGAGACTGGCTGTGGGAATCATGTACTCCTCAGGCTACAGCAGACGTGGGGACAGATAAGAGGCAAAACAGTTAAAGGAACACTGGATGGAAATTCAAAGAGTCAGGGTGCTGCTCTAGGCCGTTCATGCGACCAGAGCTCCCCACGGGACATCTTGGGATTTGATTTCTCATTTACAGAATTTCAGTAGAAGTCCACTCAATGACCTATAGTAGTTGGTTCAATCTCCCCAGCATATATTCACATCAATACAGTGGGAATCATGTTGTCCACTGTAGAGATTCCTGTAAAGATTAAATGGGAAAATGCACCAAAAAAGAGCTCACAGAAGATTCAGAAACAGTGGTTACCTTTACAAAGAGCATTAATCACAAACAGTAGAATTGTTTTATTTTAATGAAGTACACGTGTTATAACAATCTCAGATTAGCATTAATGAGTTTGCAGATCATGTGGCAGAAGCACTTACACTGAAATATTATTCTCTGACAACTCCGTACCACACATGAATGTTCTTTTTCAAATTAAAGTTGTTCAAGTGAACGGAAAAAAGAACAGAAAGCATTTATATTAAGAGATGATGAGATCTTTGTTATTTTACCGTCTTTTAATCACAAATTCTGAACTTACCACAGACTAAGGAATGTGTTGTAAGCAGCATTTGACTAAATAATTTAATGGAGCACCTGCAGAGAGTCAGTGTTTTTCACTTTCCCAGTAATATACTGTGGGAAACTCTAGTATCAGAGACATTCCATCCTGGGGAGATTCGAAAATGTGAAATCTTTGTGTATAGGTTTAATGTAGATGACACCTCTGCACATTGTTCAGGGCAGAGATCATTGAGACCTCTTTCCTGCCTGTCTGTTTCTTACCCTTAAATATTTCCTACTTTAGGTAATTTTTTGTTGGTGTGTGTACACACGCACACACACACACACACACACACACACTAGTATATATGTTTGTTCGTTTTGTTTTTCTTGTGATTTATTTTTTATTTTTGAGACAGGATCTTGCTTTGTAGTTCAGGCTGGCCGTGAACTCATTAGGTAGCACAAGCTGGCTTCGTACTCAGGGCAATCCTCCTGCCTCAGCCTCCTGAGTGCTAGGATTACAGGCATGCACCATCACGCCTGGCTGCTTATATATTTTTCATTCTTTTGGATATGCATAGGCACATGAAAGAAAGGGGGAAAATAGAGAAGGGCATTTAATTTTCCTAAATTTATAAAGCTTTATATGGCAGCTATATGACTGCATGCTAAAGAGTTTGAAGCTCTTTCAGTGTGGATTACAAATGATGCCATCAACATCTTCCATGCACAACTCATGTGTGAAACACACAACTCACGTGTGAAACACACAACTTGTGTCACTGTCTTCTCACCTGGAGCCCCACTTATCCCAGAAGAGAGAATTACATTTTCCTACTTCACTTGCCGCGTAGCCTCTTTATGTGTTTTGTCTGTAAAACAAAACATACACATTGTGAAAAGGACAAATTCTGCGCAGTGTGGAAAGAAACCATCTAGCTTACATAGGCACATATTTTTACATGTTTGCTTCTAAATGTACAAACAGGGTCTGCTCTACAAAATGCTCCAGGATAGTATTTGTTTCAAATTTATGTAATCAGCCATGTTGCAAGATGGTATTCAAAAATATGCTTAAAGATATGTTATCCTCATTTCCTATCTAACATCCTCTCTCTTTCTGTAACCAACACATAGGAGAGATTCAAAATATTTGACATCTAAAAATATAGTACAATGTGAAATCTATTTATATTCCAAAAGTATCATCATTACTAAAGTAATGAGCTCTAGCCAGGAGACAACCATTTGTGTGAGAGGAGACCTCAGTTAGACGCGGGCTGTTCCTCAGCTTTCAAACCTTCTAAGTAGATTTCCCGATGTTACGCATGAAACTACAATTGGAGTTCAGGTCGGCAAAGTTTAGTCGTGATGAGAACTGGTGAGAGGTTTCCGAGCGTTATCATTACTTCTCTCCCTCATACTCACTTTGCCAGTTACTCGGCAGGCTGGGGCTTGCACTTGCACTTGCGGTCCCAGTGATGAGCATCGCCATCCAGCGCGTGTATCTGTAGCTGCACCGGGACGTGCAAAGCAAGATGCATGTGCTTCTGGGAAACCCGTCTTCACCAAGAGCAGCTGGCTAGCTTCGCCATGATTATCCAGCTGAAGAATCTTTTCATTATGAAACTGAACTAAGGAGGAAGGGAAGAAAGAGAAAGGAAGGGAGGAAAGAAAGACAGAGAAAAGAAAATAATTCAAATACTTTGTAGAACTCAATTGACACCGGACTCCAGGTCTGTTGGTTTGTTACAAAGGCTTCCAGCAAGGCTTATTCTAAATGTAAATGTGTCTCTTAAATATAATTTATAGCTTTCCAAAGATAGAGAGTATTCCAAAATAATAAAACTCCACGGCCTGGCTGACAAAGACTGAATCATCTTTTATGAGGAAACTATTTTTTCCTGAGTTACTGAAGTTGTTACATAATGTCACAATTAGCACATTTGCTGGCCCTAATCTCAGAGAGATAAGATCAAGCCCCAGTGAAGATAGATGATGAGCCCTGATAGAACCAATTACTCCACACTGTGTTTATTGCTAGGGTGGGAATAGATTGCTGTGCTACCTGTGCTGACCAGCTCTTTTTGTTTGTTTGTTTGGCAGATATAACCTTAGCTTTAATAGGTTTGTTGCTTACGTTTTAGAAAAAACTTCTTGCTGAGTGAGTGCTGGAAGAAATTGCAACAATTTCTTCAGGTCGGAGCCCAGAGCAATGTGGAGGATATTTTGAAGAGAGTGATTGATAAAATCAGAATGGAAGGGAAGCATTATCAGAAGAAATATATTCGGTAACCAAATTTCTCCTAAATCAATGTCAGTGCTCTACATAGTTTTAGGGCTACTCTCGCATAACTTCTGATAGTGTCTTATTTCTGAAATCTTATTAGAAAATACTATTATTTTCATATTTTGATCACATTTGGAGGCAGAGTTAACTTATAAAATTCCTATGGGTTAAATTTGTGAGGCAGGGGCAGGGGAGTTAGCTCAGTGGTTCCGGCACCTGTCTTGCAAGCGCAAGGACCTGGGTTCGATTCCCGGTAACCACATACCATACTGGGCGTGGAGACTCACACCCAGCAGCAACCAGTACCACATACCACAGTGCCGGGTGTGGTGGCTCATGCCTATAATCCCAGCACTCGCGAGGCAGAAGCAGGAGGATTGCTGTGATGTGAGTTTGAGGCTGAGCTCAGGGCCAGCCTGAACTACAAAGCGAGACCCTGTCTCAAAAAAAAAAAAAAAAAAAAAGAAATTTGTGAGGCAGAAGTACAAATTGTGTATTTGTTCCTCCTACTCTGTCTTTGGGGAGAAAATAAGGAAAATTATATTGGATTAGAAAACAAAAGTAATATAATAATTCTGAAGGAAAATAATTAGAATTATAAACCAAGATTTATGAACTGTAAGCTTAACTTATTGTAGTCAGTCTGTAAACTTAGAAGGAGTCACGCTTTCAAAGAGTAGTGAGACAGACAGAGGCCACCGACCGTGAGAGAAGGCCAGAGTGTTTATATCTGTCCCTTCATGGACTCGCATGACAACTCCTATTGTAAAACAAATGACATCATGCAATACATTACTTTATTTCTCACATGTATATTGCTTTTACTATATGGTCACAAAGGTAAAAAAAATCGAGAATTAGTATGTTTTCATATGACAACAATATGTGATTAGACTACATAGTGTATGATTTATTAGGCTACATACTGTATGATTGTATCAGTTTCAAAACCAGGCCAAACGGACTTCTCCTGCTAGAGATCAGATTGCTGGTGACCTGTAGAAGCTACCTGCAAGGGTGATGGGAAAGTGGACAACCTGTGATCAGCGAACAGGCCTGTACCATTATTAGGATGACCATTCCAAAAGGGTACCTCGAGTTATTAAACTTCCTGAACTCTCTAGTGGAAATGTGAAATCCTGACTGTAAGTTATAGCACCATAAATGCAAATCAACACACTGAAGCACATCTGTGTCACAGGACCTACGCACCTGCATATTCTGGAATTCAGCACAAGCAACCAAAGGATTAGTGCCAGTTAGAAACGCACGGAGTTGCCGGTTTAATTTCTTACTGTTTTCCTTGCCATTTCCTCCCCCTTCCACCGTGGGATGATCCACCAAGAAGGCCCTTGCCAACTGCCCATCCTTAGATCCTGCACTGCCTCTATGCTCAACCCTGCAAAACTGTGAACCGTTAATTTTCTGCTTATGATAGTGACTCATTCTTGGGTATTCTGGTAGAGCAGAACAAGACAGCATAACATATATACTTACCTACCTATTTTTACCTAACATACTATTTTTTTCTCAGTGTGTAGTGAAATGGAGTTTGTTAGGTATAGCTTTTTCAACTGAAAGAAATGTTGTCCTCCAGGGTGGTTTTTGATTATCAAGACTGAGAGGCAGGGGTTGTTACATCTAGTTGACAGAAGTCAGGGATGTTGCTAAATATTCTTCAGCGCACACACAGGACAACCTTCCCCTGGGAAGAATTATGAAACTGAAAACGTCAGCAGAACCAAGATGATGGAACCCTAAGCTCTGACGTTAGTGTTAGTGCTTAATGAGAGGGTAGCTGCAAGATGGGAGTGTGCTCCTGGACAGAATGAGTAAGTAAAAGAGGGACCAGCAGATTTCTGTGGAGACTTTACCAAGAAAAGCCTCTGAGAAAAGACGTTATCCAAACTCAGACCTATTCTAAAAGAAACAATAATAGTGTTAAGTCAAATGTTAAAATTTTATGTATATGGGGGTGTGGTAGGGTGGGTAAGGCTACGGGAAAAAATGAGAATTAAGTTGTGTCTTATACTGGTACAAATCCCCATTATGGAGTGCAATCATGATGTGTATACTTAATGTACCAATAAAGATTTTTTTTAAATGAAAAAAAAAAAAGCTCATCTTAAAAGAGTTAATGGGCTTCAAAGGTTAAGAGTTAATGGCTTCACACTGGAATAGAAATGGAAGTGACTATGAGAGAGAGAAAAAAGGATATAGGAGAGAGAGAGAGAAAGAAAGATAACCTACAGCAGTGAATAACATCCAGCAGAGGCTGAGTGAGTCTGCAGCTGGCCCGGCAAAGGCCTTTTCCTCTCCTGCAGGAACCCAGCGAACAAGTTCAGGACAGTAACAAATTGAAGCCGCATTCTAAAAAGGGGCTCTGAGTGGAGGCGAGGACATCAGATTGTTGGGTGCCACGATCACCAGTTGAGTGCCAAGAGCTAGAAGTAGAGCCAGGATAAGCACGGACTCGCACAGAGAGCAAGAGTGGAGCGCTAAGTCTGGCAGCAGGTTTGAGAATCCCACAGAACTGCTGTGGCTAAGTCTGCAGGCACAGCCTCAGTATTAAGCTTGTGCCCAGGGCCCTCAGTAACACTTATCTTGTGCATCAGATCCAGTCTAATTTTATCCCAGGGAAAACTGAAGATCTCCCTGGACACTTCCTTGGACTTCCTATGTAATGTGTAATGAACTTAGACAGGAATAAATTCTGTTATGGCTCAGTTCTCAACAGTTACTACCTGCTCTACCGTGAACTTCATCTAAATACTTGGTTGATTGATATAGTAGAGATACTTTTCTAAAATAACACCTTGGAAACTATTTTATCAAGGTAGCTATCAAAACACCAAGAGAACTGTTTTCAAATGGTGAAACTGCAGGGCTATATGTTTTCTGAATATTGTACTCAGAATTATCTAAATACTCATCACAAAAGCAAACAGATTGGAAGAAAGTTTAGTGAGATAGCATTGTCAACAGTAAGCAAAAACAGTAAACAGGACTGTAGAATGTGGTGGGCCTTGACTGATATTGATGGATCAGACCACTTAGGTAGGCTTCATGTGGTGCACACATTATACACCTTTGTTATTTTATTCTAATCCTTCTGCCTGCAAGGTCAGTGTTATTTTGTGTACATTGAATCTGAGCTGTAAATCATGTATGCAGGCAATAGAGCACCAAATGCCTTGGAGAAATGTTTTATGTTCCATGCTTTTGTTTGCTTGGTGCTTAATTAAGTTTAATAAAAGATCTACAGATGGATCTCCAATTTAAAAAAACTTGAACACTTCAGTATTTTGCGGACAGAATTTCACAGTAATAAGCTTGCTCTTCAGTACAGAAAGATACTCATGAAGGAAATAGTTCCTAATACAACCCAGTGGGCATATTTTCTAATTTCAGATACAAAGAGGATCCTGTTCCTGTAAATGTAAAAAAGGGAGGCTATTGGGACAATCCATACACAATTCCTACACGCAAAGAAACACATTCATGTGGACATGTACTCATTCAGTTAAAGGACGAAAAACAGACAAAAGACAGGACCTGAGTGTTTGGCCTACACATGGGGCAGAGACCTCTGACAACAAAGAAGATGGAAATATTTCTGTAAATCATTAAGTATAAGAACCAGGACATAGAAAAATAGGAAAACAATTCATCAGCCAGCCTACAGAAGCTCGATTATGTGAAGCAACAGCTCTACATAGTAATGGCTCATAACAAATAAGCTGGTTTTTCTTGTGTCTGTTGCCTGCCAGCCTGAAGGTTCTGCTCATCTCTGTCTCTGGGGACCCAGGCTGGAGAAGCTTCCTTTTTACCTTCTGTTTTTATGACTGCAAATCTAGAAAAGGGAACATGGCAAACTAAACATCAGCTGTCAAGAGTCTACCCCCAAGTTCTTACTTTACTCATGTTGCATTTGGTATAACAGTGTCAGGCCTCGGGCCAAGTCCACAGAGAACAATCCTACTTTGGGCCCAAACTAAGACAGAGAACCAGCATTTGTGAACAATTTCCCTCACAACTGTGGCAATCCATCCTTCTGATTACAAAATATCACTGGCCTTTCTTTTGATTAGTAAATGAGCCCATCACACACGCCAGCTAATCACTATACTGGGTTAAAATTCTCCTTTAAGTTTAGAAACCGACGAAGAAAAATAACAGGTTGTCTGTGTTTCATACTCATAACATTCAAATACAGAAAAGGTTCTGGCTATGCAAACGATGTTTAAACTAACCAGGAAAAGAGGGAGGCCATGCAGTAACTGACTCAGCAATTCTGAAATCTTATTGGACAGTGACTGCAAAGGTATGAGGCTCTGGAGGTGAGAAATGCACTTTGATTGGTGCTCACTTCATTTCCCTGAAAGTGTTTCCAGCTCCTTGTGACCCTCACCCTCGTCTACGTTCTGGAGAGGTCAGAGGAGCACCTCCTTCAAGATTTATCAGGCTTCTCAGCCTATTTCCTGGACATAGAATTAGGAAGCCCTGACAGATCTCATTTACAATAACCACAAATCATTTTTTTAAAAGGAAGGAGAGCTCGGCAGATATGCAGAGATGATCTATGAGACATAATTCTTTTCTGAGAATATTATATATAGATGGTTCCTGTGTCTATCTAAACATGTGGATAGATAATTTAAGACTTTTAGAGAAAGTCATAAATAAATGGGGCTTTTATTTAAATTCACTTTAAATCTAGACTTTTCATGGCGTTACTGAATATCAATAATCATCTTCATCACATATGCCACATAAAACACTTACATTGATTTTTACAGAATGGTAAAGCTTAGTATAACATTTATGTGAAATACATGAATATAAAAATATTAATGGATGATATAGAAAAAAACAGTAATAAGGGATGTCCACATATCTGTATATAAATGCTGTATTTTGCAATATCTATCATACATTCTGGATTTCATTTACACTTTTAGTTTCTCATACTAGAAAAATGAGAGGGGAGTAAGGAAATATAAAGAAAGAAAAGAAAAACTATGGTAGTAAAAATAAAAAGTGGAAACAAAACTTATGTATATAGGGAGTTGAGGGTGGTAAGGGGGCAGGAGAAAGGAAAACATGTGAATCAGGATATGTCATGTACAGGTGTGAATTTTTAATGTTTAATGTGATCACAATGAATATGTAAAATGTACCAATAAACTCAGTAAAAAATAAATGCTATATACTATTGCCCTCAGGAATCAGAAATTACATTTGAACAATAAAAAAAATAGCCAAGAAGAATAACATATAGATTAACATTTTCTACAAAGGTTTTTTTTTTTTTTTTTTTTTTTATCAAGTGGAGGATACTTTACTATCCAGTGATGGAATTAGGAATATTGTCTACTCATCTAGGAAAGCAAAAAGAAAAAACAAAACAAAAACAAAAAACTTGGGCTACGTACTTCTCAGTACCTACAAAGGTAATATTTGAGAGGACAAGGAGACAAAAGAAAATCACAGAACTATTAGGAAACCATATAATCAACTATTTTTGCACTGTTAATTTGATGATCTTTCAAGTAGAATTCCAATATTAGAATACACATATCGACCACTTTTGCACAAAAAATTATGATATTCTTTTTGAAAGAAAAGATTGTATTAACTAACTGGATGGAAAACTAATAATCTACAAAGAACCTAATGGGACAATGACCAGGAAAAGGAGTAAATCAAGTCCATATCGTGTCTCCCATAAGTCGATAAAAAATGGTGATGCAATGCCTTGGAAAATAGGTAAAGGATAAAAAGAATCTGCTGAGAATAAATAAATGTAAGTAACAAGTCAAATTTACTAGTAATCAGGAAAATAAAATCAATAATAATTTACTATTAATAGAATTTAGTATTAATATGACTCGTATTTTATATCGGCAAAAACAACAAACATTTAAAAACAATTACTGGTAAGAACATAAGAAAGTACGTAGCTCAATACACTATGAATTTGAACACAAATGCTCCAAATTCTTTAGAAACACATTAGTAAAATTGATTAAAAATAAGTACATTCTTTGGTAGCAAACATTAGTATTTTATAAGATTCTATCATTGTATGTAAATCTTCATAGTTTTGTCCCTCTAGACATATGTCTGCAGTACAGTTTGGCTTGTGTTTTAGTTTTCTACTGCTTTGTTAGACTACCGCGTAGCAGAAACAGCATCAAACACAGTTGAGACCGACCACTGCGCTAACAAAACTTCTCCCTCAGGAATGGCCTACTCCCTTGATACAGAGTTGTTCTGCTCCAGAGAAAGGAGTGCAGATGACCTAATCATCCCTTAAGGCCCGGCCTTCCCACAGTGCCATGATGGCCACAAAAGTTCAATATGAGCCCTGAGGGAACATTCAGTTCATTGCATTTTGTATTAGCAAACACTGTAATCCATTTCTTCATCAACAGGGAAACTTATGAAATACAATATTCAAGGTATAATTTCAAGTACTTGGCAATTTAGGGGAATATTTTTTTTAATATTGCCATACAAAGGCTTGCAAGACATACTGTTCAGTGAAAATTAGAAAGTTAATAGTTTCACTTAGAAACTATTAGAAATGTTAACAAGAAAGTATCTATATATATGTGCAAATATATAGGTGAGAAAATGAGAGGACGCTTGGAATTTCTGGCAGAAGGTGCTGTGAGAAGCTTAGGTGAAACGGGAGAAAGGAAGATGATTAAAGAGACCTTTCTAATATTACTCCTGGTACTGAATTTGAATATTCTGTAATCATTTTGAAAATGAAATGATGAGACTTTGACTTCTGTCCAAGATGTAGTGTTAATAAATGGATTACAAAGAGGAAATGAAACAATAGTTTCAAGATATTGCCCAGTGGACCGTGGATGGCATGATGGGACAGAAATGAGAGTCACTGCCATGGTCCCAATCACCGCGTGCAGGTGCTTCCAGCTTGCAGGAAGAGGGAGCCTGGTGGAGCCTGAGCTGAGGAGTCCACGCTGAGTTTCCTGGGAAACCATGTGGTTAGCACGCCGGACAGTGCTGCAGCAGGCAGAGCCACACCGAAGCAGAACTCCAGATGCAGGAAGGAGGCTCTCCACCAGTACTCAGCCAAGCACTGGCAGGACAAGCACTGAGAAAATAATCACAGTTTAGGGAAAAACATGCAGATATTGACGGAGGTAGAACCCAGTGCTCTGTAGGGACTGCAGTGGTGCGTGTTCACACCAACCAGAGTGGAAATCCCTGGATCCTGGGGCTCTGCTCAGAGCACGTGTGAGGGCTTCACCCTGCAAGATGGGAATAGCTGGCCCTATACTGGTTACTCTTATGGGTATTCCCAAGACGTTTTAATATTAAAACACAAAAGAACAAAATGAGTTTCAAGTAACTTGACTGTACATCAGAAAATAATCTCAACCATCTTTATGAGAATACAAGAATATTCTGCACACCGAAGACAAAACCTCTGAGACCTTACCTTTAGTCAAACATCATCAGAGTGCCAAGCATCAGGAAAATAAAAGCACAACAAGCAGATATACCAATTAATCAAATTGATCACAGGACTGACAACTAACAAAGACATTATTATGGTAATTATATCTTTCTTCAAAACCTTAAACTGAAATATGAAAATATAAAACAAGACCCCAAAACAGTTTTTGAGATGAAAACTATAATTTGTGATTTCAAAAACACACTGGCAAGAATCAGTGAACTTGGTGATATACAGCAGAAATTACCAAGAAAAGTTCATAAGCACACACACAAATTTAAATGGAAACAACATCAGTGAACCATGGAAGAACTACAAATATTATAACACATGTGGAATTACTATCTCTGAAGTGGGTAGGTCATTGAATATTTTTTAAGAACAGAAAAAAGGAACAAAACATGATATAATAAAAGGAAATAAATAATATGATGACATACCTGACTGTAAGCACAGTAATACTCATCTGAAATATAAATGGTCTAAATATTCCAATGAAATAACAGAAGTTCTCTGGTTGGAGAATCAGTAAGTAAGATCCAATTATATCCTGCTTATAATAAATGCATTCTAAATTAGAGGAAAACATAGGTTAAAAGTATGGAAAAGTATATATTCTGCTAACATTAATTAAAAGAAAGTTAGAGTAGCTTTCTTAGTGTGAGGGGAAGCAAATTGCTGAACAAAGAATGCTGCCAAGGATAAAGAAGGCAGTTCCATCATAACAAGTGACATTCATCATCAGGAAGACATAGTAATCCCACAAGTTTATCCATTAATAAAGTTTCAAAGTGCCTAAAGTAAAAAATAATAGGAGTGCCTGTACAAATCTACAATTGTACAATTGTACAAGTGTACAAATCTACAATTATTCTCAATGATTTCATTATCCAAATCTCCATAATTAAGAGAGCAAGTAGATGGAACTCAGTAAAGTTATTGAAGCTTGGGATAATGCTATCAGCCATGCTTGAATCTTGATAACCACTGACTACTTCAAAACACTTCACAGGGAGTCCTGGTGGTGTGAAGTAAAGGATCATGGGAAACTCCCTTTATGGTAAAAGAGAGCACATTAGGTCCCGATCACCTATGTGGTAAAGAAACCTTTTTAAGAAAACTTATGTTACTAACTCTCAAAAATGGAGCACGTTCAGATGGAAAACAATTCATGTCATAAGCTGTGAGCTAAAATATGTGCAATCCAATCTGGATATCGTATTATATGTTTTTCACCATAGGATGAGGGAGTTGTCAGAGACACCATTTGACCCTAATTCTGTTTCTGATGGTATTTCAATACTGCTACTACTTTTAAATTTAAAACTGAATTATTTTTCTGACCTAGAAAAGATGGTCATCTTCAACGTTTTCAAAACTGTACAAAAGAACTGACATGCCAGGAAACAGAGAAATACGAGGAAGATCAGTGGTTCTTATCAGAGCTCATCTTGTCCCCTGTTTTTATCAACTATAAATTATATTGATAATTTCTACTAAAATTTTTATAAGCTAACAATTCAACACAAAGAAATGAGTTGTACTATCACACATATACATACATATAACATACATATGTACCTATAGTTGTATACTTAGAGATAGAAACTATAACACAGACTCTGAAGAACAAAGATAAACCAAAAAAGTATAAAATTGGGGAAAACAAGTAAAAATATACACAATAGTTCAAAACAAAAGATAATCATAAAATAAATATATAAAATACCAGAAAAAGCATAATAGTTTTTAAATGACTATAAGAAGGACAAAACCCAAACAACATGAACAATGAAAGAGGGCCATAAATCTACAGCTATGGACAAATTCAAATTCATAGGTAAATGCTATATAACAATGACATCAGTCGGGTAAAAATTTCATAGTACACAAAACACTACATAGTTTTTGTATATAGTGAAATGTAAAACATGGTCGCACACAACTTCAGGGGACTGGTTGCCCCTCAGCTACGATGGAAGGAAAAGGCAGATTTGAGTCTGTAGCTTCATGTGCAATATTTTATTTTTATTTTAAAAAATAATATCTGAAGCAAACACAATAGAATGTTAACATCTGTGAAATCTGGGTGGTCAGTATTTGGGTGTCTGTTATCTCGTGTTCTGACCTTTTTGGGAACATGTGAAATGTTCCATAATTCAAAATAGAAAGAAAAATTTTAAATAGTTCTTGTCATGCAGTTTTGGCAAAAGTCTTTTAAGCAGCCAAATAAATTAAATTTGCTGATTTTTCTCAGGCTCGCTTTCTGAGTCAAATAACTCAAATAGATAATTGGTGATAATTTCTGTATTTAAAAATATTTTCTCCCTGATTTCACATTTATGAGCTGTAGGAGTAAGTTAACCATTTTCTGGGAACACTCAAATGCAAAAAATGTCATAAATCTAAATTCTGAAACCCACTCACAATAGCTGAGATGTTCGATCTTGATGATGATTGGACAACCAAAGGCAAACACGAGCCAAGCTCTGAGATTACCACGGCAGCTGTATTGGTTCCACGCCTCTTCTGATTAGCTACAGTTCCTGCCGAGTCTGTGCCCACCACCACTCAGGCATGACTGTGTGTGCAGTCACATTTGTCTGACTGCTGTTTGCCAACGCCAGTCCTAATCGCTGAAAACTTTTCTGCCATTCTCAACATGTCTGGATTCAAAAGCTAACCTCCCTCAATGTCCTACAGCTGTCTCTCCTTCCATCTTCCCATTCGAAGTCCTGGCTGCCATTTGTACGAACCACCCACATCCTCTTCCTTCTCTTGGTCTTGGGGAATTTCCAACAACCTCAGGCAGACCGCATCACCCTCTCTCGAGTTAAATCCACATCAAATGAGCCTAGACTCTCTCCTAAAACATTAGTTGGGTGAAGGTCATGGTTTGAGTTCATCTTTTATTTTTAGTTCTGAATTGCAAAAGCTGTTAATAATTCCTGGAGGCAAAATCTCAGAACTGAGAACCCAAAACCTGGCTCTTTTTTTAGAGGCACACCATTTACCAGAATTCTACTGCAGAACAAAGACTGCACTGAATAATTCTACAGGATTTGCTCAAATATTGCACGATCCCACTCTTTCATAAAGTTCTGTTGATCATCTAGATAAAAATCAAGTATCTTCCAGCCATGTGTCCTAAGACACTTGCCCTTTAGATTAGAGAGCAGGTTTCTTACCCTTCGGTTTCTTCACAACACCTGGATAGATGCCAGAATGCCAATGTATAAAATATCTATCTTCTGTTTGCCAATTCATTTCAGCACACCTTGTGCTTTTAGCATTATTTGTTCTCTTACCTCTGACCTGTGTCTGCAAAAGACAAGTTTAGAGTGGGAAACTCCCTAAGGTCATCCTCAGGAATGACTGAAGCCAAGAATTAATTGAGTCTTTCTGCTATCTTCCCTCTCATTTTCTCAATGGACCTTTTGCACTCTGTCCATCTCAGTGTTGTTTTGGCTGGCTTCCTCCCTCTAATTTATTTTAAAAACTGCACATTACAGGCTTTGCTCTTGCCTGCAAAGAGCTCTTAAAATTCTTCTTGGGTCTGTTTACTTTCAAGTTTGCGTCTGACCATTGTGCCTCCTTGGTGTCCCTATTCCTTCACTTGGGCAAACTTTCTCCGTTCTCCTCAAATAGCTCTCGAGCTAGTCAATAGAGCAGACCATATTTTTTTTTTTTTTTTGCTATGTGAGCTCTAGCGAACAGAAGACTTTTTTTTTTTTTTTTTTTAGATTTTTTTGAGACAGGGTCTCGCTTTGTGGTTCAGGCTGGCCCTGAGCTCAGCCTCCAACTCACATCACAGCAATCCTCCTGCCTCTGTCTCCCGAGTGCTGGGATGACAGGCGTGAGCCACCACGCCCGGCACTGTGGTATGTGGTACTGGTTGCTGCTGGGTGTGGGTCTCCATGCCCAGTATTGTTATGTGGTTACCGGGGAATCGAACCCGGGCCCTTGCGCTTGCAAGACAGGTGCCGGAACCACTGAGCTAACTCCCCGGCCCCAGAAGACATTTTTTTAGCCTTCTAATAGATAATGGACAATTTTAGAGTTCTCTAGTCATTTTTCAGGTCTGCCATAGTGTCTTCGTGTGTGTGTATAAATATGTTTCTCTGTAGGCATGTGTAAGTGTACTCCATTTTTTTCTAACTACTATCTACAATTTTGTTATTTTCTATTTTCCAAATTTACTTAGCAATTGTGTGTGTGTGAGTGAGTGTGCACACATGCCTTGTTTATGAAATCCTGACCCTACATCATATGTACCCACCACTTAGAACATCCCACAGCTCTTCTGGAAGCACGGCCTGTTCATTGCTCAGAACCTAGTCCAGTTGATAACTACTGCATTGTGCTACAAGCCGACTCCAATCCCCTAGTAACAGTGGTTTAAAAGAAGAAGATTTGGTACTACTCAGGAGCCTCAGGGTGAGCAGAATAGTTCATCAAGCATCACTGGATTCTCCACGATCAGTTGTAGATTAGTAGGCAGGTCTACACTGGCTTCACACAGGCTGGTGGTCCACCATCACCACCTGGCCTACCCTGGCTTTGCCTGGAACAGATGGGCTCTCAACATGTGGTCTTCTTTCACCAGGAAGGTGCATGGGGTGGCAGAGCTCCCCGAAAGTGTGACATGAAAAGAGTTTTTAAACAGCGAGACTTAGAACTGGCTCATCATCACTTCAATCACAATTTATTCATCAAAACAATTCACAATGCCAGCCCAGATTCCATGAACAGGGAAATAACCTGCAGTTCTTCAAGGAGGATGTCATAGTCCTGAGAGGTACAGACACAGGGGGATGGCTGATTGGGGCCATCTTTACTCTGAATTTGCCTATTATGGTCAATTTTCTTTAATTTCTGATTCTAAAAGACCAAAATAAGCCAGAGTATTTTATTTATTCATTTATTTATTTTGAGACAGAGTCTTGCTTTGTAGTGCAAGCTGGTCCTGAACTCACTATGTAGCTCAGGTCAGCATCAAACTCAGCAGTCCTCCTGTCTCTGCCTCCTGAGTGATGGGATTACAGGCATCAGACACCACGCCTGGCTCTGTGGTATGTGGTTCTGATTGCTGGTGGGCGTGAGTCTCCACACCCAGTATTGTTATGTGGTTACTAGGGATCAAACCTGGGCCCTTGTGCTTGCAAGACAGGCGCTGAAACCACTGAGCTAAATCTGTGACCCCCCAAAGAGAATTTTTAAATGATCTTCTCAGTACATTTTATATGTACGTTATGAACACATTCAACATTGAGAATTTGTACCTGTACATGACATATATCGATTGTCACTTTCCCCTGCCTTCTCTATAACCCCCAACACCTATACAGTAAAAGTTGGTTTACTTTTTAACTATCAATTATTTTCTTTCCCTTTCACTTTCCTGTACTCTTCCGCTTTCCCTTTGAACATTTCTTCCTATTTCACATTACCTATCATACATTTTAAACCAAAAAAGTATTTGCCGAGTATCTACTATGAGCAAAATACATGCTGGTTACTGATAGGATCCAGTAATATTTTCAGAAACATTAAATCTTAGTTATAAAAACCTGAAAGCTAGCCACTAATTAGTGATCTTAATTTATGAGTAGGCTGTGGTTCAAAATTTTGCTCTCTAAGTTGCTTACTAAAATCTGGAAGGCATTTTTGTAGTATAAACTGTATTTTGGGATACAGACAAATCCATTTTGCAGCCATAATTTATAGTATACCATACAGTAATAAGTCATAACATAAATATTATATGAAGTAATTACCTTTATGATAGGTTTACATTTAAATATTTATTATTTAATTAGTGCTGGAAAATCTCATCCTAGCGTCCTTCCCAATCTCTAGTTTGGAGAAGTCAGAAAGGAAAAACAATTGTATTGCTCATGTTTATATTTTAAATACCTTAGCAAGAAGGCAACTTATCAAAGCAGCATTATATACTCCTCTGTATAGTTCAAAAGAGTATGAACAATCATGATATACAACCTGCCCAAGGTTGCAATGGAGGCAATAGTTGTCACAATACTTGTCTGACTACAGAAATCACACTTCACCTATTATGCCACTCTACTCTGCTAACATTGTCAATGGGATAATGTCACATACAGTCTCTGACATGAATTTCAAGAACTAAACTGGATCCTGACATATGCAAATGTCACAGTTTCAGAGATGGCTTGTAAATATGCCAGAAAAAAATGAATATTTTATTTTAAATCCACGAATCCTTTTATATAGCCCATTGTTTAAATATTTATTGCACATTGTTAAAATATTTGCATAGCTTTTCTAATAAGGCTTAGTGAATTTATTTTTATTTTGCATTTACCTTAGAAAGTACTAGATATCCCTGGCTATCTAGCACTCCAGATCTGTCTCCCAGACCCAGACTCAATTTCCTATGCGTCACTGGCAGGTTTTAAAAATCTTAGTCTAACTAATTTATGTGCTATAAAAGTTTCTAAGACCATTGTTTTGAACTTGGAATTGATTTGTTTTTTGTTGTGACAATGTTAGAAGTCAAGAGTCGTAGATCTCATGTCTACTGGAGAACAGTTATGTCAGCAGGGCTGGCTGTCAGATGGGAGCAGCTAATGGGGACCCTGGTAGACAGAAAAGTCTGGTTCCACAGTGAAGGCGCCCTGACTCACATTAACAATGCAAACAGCACTGCTAGCCAAACAAAAGAAGCCCACACATCAGATTTGTTGCCAGCACACCACTTTGGTTATTAATGCACTGTGATTTGTAGAGTAGCCCAAAAAGACTTCTCACACTTTAGTCATTTTGAAATAGAACAGTCTTCTACCACACCTTTGATTTAATTCTTAGAAATTAAATTTGGTTTTGACTGGAATATAGAAACACAAAAATGTATATTAAAGAGGGCCCACATGTTTCAACACGTGTATATATTTTGTAACCAAGTCAAACATACCTCTCTTCTCCAAACATTTTTCACTTGTTAATGGTTACCATATTCTCTCCTCTAGCTGTTTCAGATACATAGTACACAACGACTATGGATAATCGTACTGATCAATAACACATACAACAATTTAATTTTTAATTCACAGTTCTAGTTTTGCAAAGATGAGCCTCATACTAATTTAAACTAAAAAAACTCAGCAAAGTATTTCTCCTTGAGAGACTCTGTGCCAGTGGTCCAGCAGCCTCCTACTCTTAATTAAGTCTTCCTCATGAAAACATGAAGTGTCCTACCCATCTGAAACACCGAACTACAGTTCTGGGTGCATGGCTGGCATCAGGACGGGACTTTTCCCTTTCCTCCTCCACCTACACTCAGCCACAGCAGGAAGGAGCTTCCAGATCCCCAAGGACCACAGAAGTTCCTGAGCAACCTGAGCACTACCTGGGTAAAAGTGCATTTCCATTGCCAAACCACAATATGCATTCCAGGCCCTAAAAGGTGAGGATGGGTGGAAAGGGCAACCATTCATTCTTTTTTTAAATTTTAAATTTTATTGGTACTTTATGAATATACATCATCATCACATTCAACGCTGAGAGTTTGTACCAGAATATAACATGTCTTGATTCTCATTTTTCCCCTTACCCACCCAGCCTGCAACCTTCCACATCCTACATACATGAGCTTTGTTTCCTTTTTTTTTATTACCATAACATTCTTTTCCCCCTCATTATTTACCCCTACACCCTCTTTCCTTTGAAATGTTTTCTATTTCACAATATCAACTATATATACTAGAACTATTCATTCTTGAAGAGAATAACAGTAACTTCTAAGTGACTTCCATTAGCGACCTGAGCTCAGTGTGCTTAGTTAAATCCAGCAGTCAAGGTATCCGAGGTAGGTGCTCACTTTCCCAGGTGAACCTCAGGGCTGCGGCTGGGCTGTGGAGGAGGAAGGGCACGAGTTGCTGGAAAGACACAGGTTACGTTGCTCCATACCACGCCGGGGGAGACCACCACTATCGACGCTGCGGAGATCTGCTACCTGTTCCTACATCTTGGACATTCTCTGTTGTCCCTTTCTCTATATCGTACCTGAAGTGGTCTTTCTAAAACCTAAGTAACGTCACTCTCATTTCTTCCCAAGATGCCCCAGTTGCATACCACTGTCTCAGCACCAGCCCTAGTTTCCTCTTGTGAAGCCCAAGACTTTCCTGGCAGCCCTCATACACTGCTTTCCAAACACTGGTTTCCTGCTCTTCCTCCTACGCGCCAACCTCCCCCTCTCAAGGTCTTCACATTTATCATTCCCTCGGTTAAGTTTTTTAAATCTTTTCTTCTTCTTCTTCTTTTTTTTTCTTTTACTGGTATATTTTAGGTATACATTACAATCACATTCGTCATTGAGAATTTGTACCTGTATATGACGTATCTTGATTCTCACCTTTTCCTATTCCCCCGCCCTCTCTATCACTCCCCACTCCCTTATATACATAAGCTTTGTTTCCTTATTTTTGTTTTTACCATCAAATTTTTTCTACCCTTCTTTTCTTTCCCCTACTCCTCCTTTCACTCTGAAAATTTTCTACCTATTTCTCATTATCTATCCCACATTCTGAACCTCATTTATACCTTCAGTTTCTCATACTAGAGAAATGGTATGGAATTTGTGCATCTGTGTCCTATTTATTTCACTTATGAGGATGTTCTCAAGGTGCATCCACGGCCTTCTACACATACTGTCTTGTCATCTTTAAAATACTGACTGCTGTATCTGTCTACTTTCTTAATTTATTCACTTGGTTGTATTTTTATTATGCCCCAAGAACATTTTAGTTCAGTTAGAGAAAACAATATCACAGGTGTACCTGATGCATAGCAGGTCTCTGAAAGTATAATAAATGAACTATTCCCCTCCTCTTTTTTCTTTCCCTTTGATTTTATTATCTAATATCTCACCTATAGTCAACTTCACGTGTTCTTTTCCCACCTACTTTTACTATGTAAGTCCCTCTAGTCTACTAATCACAGATTTTCAAAGTTTTCAGTTGGAGATAATTATAGATTTCTACTCAGTTGTAGGAAAAAATATAGAGAAATCCCACATTATCTTTAACCCATTTCCTCATTGGTATCTTACAAAACTCCAGAACAAGATCTTACTGTTGCATCAGAATATCGGCACCTGCACAGTTGAGATAGGGAATGTGTCTTGTCCTGTCTGTAGCCACACCTACTTCCTTCACCTCCCAGTCCTTCCTTAACCTTCCTTAATCCATTCTCTATTTCTATTATTTTGTTAGTTCAAAATATTAAATTATTTAAATTATACAGTTCATAGCCTCTTCAGATTGGATTTTTTAAAAATATGATTTTTCTAGAGATTCCTCCAAGTTAATGTATATACGTCGCATCTATGTTGTTATGTGTTGCATGTACAAATGTACACTGTGTTTAACTACTCAATCATCGAAGGGCAGAAATATATCTGGATTTTGTCAATTCTGTTTTTGTTTCTGCAGTTTGGCATACTTTGAATAAAACTGCACTGAAGATTTGTGTTCAAGTTTTTCTATGAGCATTAAATCTTTTTAGCATAGGATTTGGGTCAAGTGCAGCTATCTGATTGCATAGTGCATGTTGCATAGTATATATCTAAGTGTTTTGTGTGCCTTTATCACTTTACATTCTGACTGCAATGTGTGAAACTCCAGCTTTTCTACATCTTTTTCAGAATTTGCTGTTGTCATGGGTTTTTTTTAATAGCCTTTTTGATAAGTATATAACAATATCATTTCCTGATCATTTTTTCATTCCCTTGGCTATCTGTATATTTTCTTTGCTGAAGAGACTGTTTCTCTCTTTTGCTTATTTCCTAATTGAATTGCTTTCTCTAAAACTATTGATCTTTGATATTACTTTATGTATTCTGGATATTATTATTGCCAGATATGTGATTGACAAATATTTTTTCCTATTTTGTAGTTAGATTTTTAATAATATTTCATGTGTTTAATATTTTATTAATTACAACTTATAACCTTTTTTATTTTTGTGAATTATATTTTTAGTGTTAAATTTAATGATAAGAATGATTTGCATACCCCAGATTCTCAAGATATTCTAATTTTTTTATTTTAAATTTTATATGAATCATTGATCCATTTTGAACATTTTGAGTTTCTTCTTTCTGCCTATGAAGTTCAAGCACACTGGCATCAATTATTTAAAACACCTGTCATTTTTCTATTGTATTGCTTTTGCAACTCTGTAAGATTTGTTTGGAAATTAATCTGTGTGAGTAAATTTCTTGTCACTTTGTTCTGTTACGTCTCCACAGATATCAGATATCAGATATCAGTTTTGATTATTGTAGTTATATAGCATTTCAAGTTTTAAACTGATCTATTCATTTCTTTTGTCTGTTCAAAAATTGTCATTATTTTAGTTATTTTACCTTTACACACATTATAGGGCAGTACATTCCATGTGTTCAAAAAGTCAAGGTCAGATCACAACAGCAGTTGCATTTAACATATTTATCAATTTGTAGAGAATTAAAACCTTTACTGTATTAAACCTTACATCTCACAAACATATTTTTGTATTTTCATTTATTAGAGACTTTCATTTCCTTTACCAGATAATTTTTTCTTATTTTGCAACATATAAATCCTATGTAGGTTTTGTTAGAATTACATTTAATTGTGTATTTTATGTTGAGAGATTATAAAAAGTGTTAGATTTTAAATTTTGTTTTCTATATTTCAGTGCCATGATATATGATTGATTTTTGTCTATCTTACATGCTTCAACCTTCTTGAACTTTGTGTTTCTAGTTTTACAGATAGTTCAAGATTTTTTAAGTATAGAAGTATATCATCAAAAATAAGAGATTTATTTCTTTTCATACCTTACTTCATACCGTTTCATACCTCCTATTTAATTTTCTTGCTTTATTTCACTTGCTGTTTTCCTGATATTATTATGAAGAAAGCATTTAGTCTTTTATGATGAAATACACTCAGCGGTAGTGTTGTTAAAAGATATACTTTATAAAGTTGAATACATTACTTGTGTTCTTATTTTTATGAAGTTTAATTATAAATGAATGTTGAATTTGACAATGCTTTTTCTCCATCGATCAATAGGGTTATTTGAAGATTTTCTATAGTCTCTTAATATAATTTTCAAATATTAAATTATTTTGGCATACCTGAAAAACCCCCTATTGGTTGTAAGGCATAACTCTTTCTATTTTGCTGATTTCAGTTTGCTAACATGTTATTTATGGTTTTTTATGTCTATGGATATGAGAAATATAATTCTGGAACTGTCTTTTATACTTTGTTTGTCAGGGTAATACTAAATTTATGAAATTATTTGGAAAATACAAGTACTTCAATTCTACCAGAAGATACGTTATATAGAACTATTACTTTTTCCAATTGGTGGAATTCTCATTTGACCCTACATGGACTTGGAGATTTAATACTGGAGTGAGTCTCGCTATTTGTATTTTCTGAGGAGTTGTTCCATTTTATTTAGATTGTCGGGGGAGGGACATTGGTGGTATAAGGGATCGAACTCAAGACCTTGCACTCTCAAGGTAGATGTGGTACCACTGTCCCAGACCCAACTATTTTATTTAAATTGTCAAATTTCCATGTCTAGATTTGTTTGTAATGTTCCTTTATTTTCTGTTATATGTAAGATCTGTTGTACATTGTCTTTCTGCTTTCCTGTCTGCCAGTGTTTTGTCCACTATTTTTATCTTTGCTCTGATGTGATGTATCCAGGGATTTCAAATAGATATAAGAAGCAAATAGAGGAGCCCAGTTTTGTATGAGAGAATCTCGTCTCCTAGCGTGTCAGTGTGCCTCTCCCATTTTGTGGAACGAGCCTACTCTTGAATGACAGGGAAATAAAACTTGATTGAACCAGTCTGATCAAGATTCCTGCAAACCAGCAAAGGGATGAATGACTGAATAGAGCTAGGGAAGAATTAGTAAGAGAATGCAGAGGTGAATGTATGATTGTCATCCACTCCTACTGACTAAATTCCTTCCCTAAAAATCCACAGTATGTGCTGAGGCAATCTATCTGCAAGAGGTGCAGTTCAAGTTAATGTCCTTGAAGAGTTACATTTTCAGGAATTTGAGGTCTAGAATTGTATGTTATATATTGTGAAATAGAAAATACTCAAAGTGAAATAGGGTGAAGGGGGAAAAATAACGAGATTATAACAAAAAATAAAGGAAACAAATTTTATGTATATAGGGGGTGGTAGGGTGGGTAGGGCTATGAGAAAAAATGAAAATTAAGTTGTGTCTTATATTGGTACAAATACCCATTGTGGAGTGCAATTATGATGTGTATATGTAATGTACCAATAAAGATTTTTTTTAAATTGCAGGTATTTGAGGTTTCAAATACCTGTGTCTGTGTCACATTAGTATTTGTGGGCATCAGGTGTGGCACCGCTGCCTTAACGGCTATGAGGCATGTGCTGTACAAGGATATTTAGAAGTACCCTCCAAATATTGTTATGCTGTTATACAGATATGAAATATCACCATAAATATGGACCAAAGTAATTTAATTTTACTTATTCAATGTATTCCTTTCCTTTAAATTTTTTTCTATTCCTTTCTTTTTGCATCTGAAATCTTGAATTTCAATAGTGGAAGAAAGTTACATTAATGGGGTTTTCAGATACTGTTCAAAACTTGTTTATTAGCAGATTTGAAAGTGGACTGACAATTTACATTTTACAAATGTTTTACATTTTCCAAAATATTAGAAGTATATTTAGAACTGTATACAGCCAGTTGGAAGAAAGTGTGAAGGCACATGGGCGGGGGTGGTGAGTGATGCCTTTAGTACACGATTGGACTTGGGGTGTATTTTAATACGCTGTGGGTGTACCAGTTAAAAGACTAATAGCTAGCCAGAGAGAAGAGAGGGAGACAAGTTTTAAAACAAAATGATAAGAATCACGGTAAGTTCTCTTTGTGTAGCAGAAAGCATGGCTCAGGTGTTTAAGTCTTGAAGTCATATGCAGAGAACATACTGATTAGTTCTCAGCAGGTATTCTTTTACCTATATTTAGTACAAAAGCAGTCACTATTCTTAGCCTAATTATTCCATCCTGCTCTATATAATTTCTTTGCTCTGGGCCTGAACAGTGACAAACTAATTATTTCTGCCTAGATTTGTAAGGATTACGATGCAACTGATGACATTTCCCCACAGACAGCATCATAGCACCCATTGTTCAGTAGGTAGACTCTTGTAGGCTAGAGGTACAGCAAGGTTTAGAGTACAAGTACATCCCTAAGCTTCCGTACCCTGTGGGTTCAATGCAGGATACAATTAATGTCTAGATGTGAATGTCATGGGTGCATAGAATCGCAGGACTCTCATCAGCCTCTGAAGGGTGCTGCATTAATATCCCAGGGCTACTATAGCTAAGTACTACAAGTGAGCTGGCTTACAACAGGAGACACTGTCTCACAGTTGCTATATTCCTCTGAAGGCCACAGGGAAGGGGCAGTTACAGGCTCTCCTAGATTCTGCTTGCCTCAAGTGGTCCTGGCTTCTAGAGATCTGTCTTCTCTCTGCATCAAATTCTCACTTCTTCAGCATCTGTCTCTGAGTCCGATTTCCCTTTGGTGAGGGCATCAGTGATAATATTTCATTAGGACTTTCCCTGATGTTTTCATTTAACTTGACTACATATGTGTATATATACCAAATAAAGTCACATTCTGAGGTACAGGGAGTAACTTCAACATACCTGGCATGTCTGTGTCATGTTAGTATTTGTGGGCATCAGATGTGGCACTGCTGCTTGGAGTGGTGGTCCTGGCTCCACACGCCACATGTTCAGGGACGAGGGGTTCAGTACCCCATAAAGTGGGCAGCTGAGTTCAAACAATTATTACTTGAAGGACTACCTTCTGTGTAGACTAATATATGAGGAGACAAAAAAGAAGTGGTATAGTCAACACATCAGGCAAGGTGAAAGGAAAGACAGAAATGAAAGTTCATAGACTCATGATGCTAGCATAACTGTAGAAAGCCATTTGGAGTAGGTCAACTTTTAATGAAGATCTAAAGGATGAGAGAGGAGTTAGCAGAAGTTGAAAAGCAGTTAACTTCTTATTCAAAAAAGAGAAAATAGTATGTGCAAAGCCCCAAGACAGGAAGGAGCTTGGATTATTCTAAGATCTGAAAGGCAGATGAGACATTTTGATTTTATATTCCCATATTACAAAATGGTAGCATATATATTCTAATTTACATAACAAAGGCAGAAGCAGATTTGGATTTATTTCCCTTTGTCAGTAGATCTTAGTTCCCCATACTGATTAATTACCAATCCTCGCTGGTCATGTCTGTTCCCCTGCATTCTGACTTCTGATTTTATTGTTGAGGTCACTGCCACCTCCAGTCCTGTTCTCCTGAGATGTGTTTTTCAGAGCTCATCTGAAGGGGGCAGGTGGGTGAGTCTTCACTGGCTGTGGCTGTGCCCCTGGCTGAATCTACACTTTCTCCATGACTCCAGAAGATCTCTTCCTTCCATCTCTAAGGACTGCCATGCTTTGGTCTCTTTCATGTTGAGGTCAACAAATGGCTACCCCTGACATCAACTTCAAGTATCATCCGTGTCTTTTTCCATCCTACCCTTTAGTGTGCCGTTCAGTACTTCTCGACCAGGCTTATGTGATATCCTTGGTCTGGCTGAGATTTGGTGAAGTCTGATAAATCCTTTAACTGCTAGTTTAGGGCTTCGTCCTCTGTGGTGTCCTCCCAGAACACACGCCCCCGGAGGCCGCCATGTGCAGAACCCTCCGACGGCTCAGCGCAGTGCTCCCCCTCCAGTGGGTTTCCCGCACGCAGACATTCTCATATGCTTTTGAAGCAGCCCCCCCCAACACCAAGGGGGTCCAGCAATTCCCTGCTTAGTATGTGAATGGATGATAATCCTCACGATTAAGTTAAGGAATAAACGTCACAATTTTGAACATATCAGATATTTTATTGAATCTAGCAACTGTTTTATTCTCCTTCCTCTTGCTTTATTAAAAAAATTTCCCTTCATTATGAGCCTTGGGACTCAGGTGTTATGGATGGATCCAGCTTCCTGGAAACTGCACCCCTAGCACTGTGAGTCACAGTCCGCTCATCCTGGGACACTGCTATCAGACCCTCAAACTCCACCCGAGGCCACGTGGAGCATCTACAAGGAAAGTGTGCCCTCTGGCAGCCTCAGGCAGAGGGCATTCTGTGCAGTGACACATCTCACATTTCCAGAAATGTCCAAGTACATCTTCCTCAAATGCCACAGGAATCCTCAGGTGTCTTTCATTAGAATGTTCGGGACTGTGGTCCCTAATTCCACCTCCACTATTTAAAACAGGTGTCATCTGTATGCCACACATGTCAGCATCTTTCATTCAGTTCAGAGCCAGCAATGGCCTGCAAATGTAAAAATAGACTCAGTCTATTTTTACATTTATTTCCTAAAAGCTTGGAGATCTATCAGTGCTTGTGAAGCTGGTTGGAGACTCCTTTTCCGCACGACATATGCCCAGCATTGTGCACGAGGAGAGGGGAAGCTGCTCCCCAGGCAGGAGCACAAGTCCTCTCAGCTTGTTTTTTTCCAGATGGCACCAGCAAGGCGGGCCCATTGCTGTGCTGCAGTCTGTGGCTGTTTCAAGGCCAAGTGTCAGCACGTGTTTCACACGTGCAGGTGTGTTCTATTTGTGTCGGCATCTGTGGAGTATTGAATGGTGTTGGAAGAGAAAGAGTAGATTCTTCTACCAATTTTGGTGAGGCTGCCATTCAGAGAGACTTCTCTCCGTGTTTCCCTGCACAGAGCCGACTCGTGTCTCCAAGTCGGGATTGACAAGAAGAAATGAGTTTGGATGAGGAAAACCTGTTGGAGCCCTGCTTCATTTGAAATGAGGTTTAGCAAGGAGCTGATTCTCGAGTGTTTGTTGGAACCTTGCCTTCCCAGGCCACAGCAACATGGGGTCAGGGCGGAAAGAGGAGAAGCCACCACGCAGGGAATATGAGAAAAATCAACCACAGCACTGAAATGATCTTTGGCTCTGAGCTGAACCCCAGAGGATTACAGGGATGCTCATTTTTCCGGGGACAGCCGGTTAGTGGACACTCTCCCAGTGGGCAGCAGTCCTACTGCTACACCCCTCGGCCACAGCTGTGGGAAGCTCCTGACCAGCCCCACTGCTCAGAAGCCAGCTTGGGTATGATGATCTGCCAGTCACATTTTGGGTGAAATAGCGAGAGGTTTTGTTTCTACAAAGTGCTAAATTCCAATTCTTAAAAAGAGATATCTTTGATTAACCCACTTTATGATGGGCCCTTTTTCTATTTATTTATTTATTTAGAGCCTGGGTTTTACTGTGTAGTTAAAGCTGGCTCTCAGCTCACTATGTAGCTCAAGCCAGCCTCAAACTCAGCAATCCTGCTTCTGCCTCCTGAGTGCTGGGGTTACAAGCATGAGCCACCACGCTCAACATTGTGGTACATGGTGCCAGGGAATTGAACTCAGGACCTTGCCCTTGCCAGGCAGGCACCAGAACCACTCAGCTAGATCCCTGACCCAAAAGGGCTCTTTTTCATAAAAAATAAGATAAATTTCTAATACCTGGAATAGAGCACATTAATTTAAAATGCTCATAGGTGAACACATTCTCTTCTGCCCATGGGTCAGTCCACATTCAGGAATTACAGGCCTGCAGGACAGCCTTTCCTTTGTGCCTGTCAGCTGCCCAACTAGACGTGATATGTAGTAAGAAATGAGTCTCTCTCTTGACATAAGTGTGGGTCTTGAAATTGTGAAATTTGAAATGTTTCCTTAACTCCCACTAGGTGTATAAAGTCCATTTATAGTAGAGTTGCCTTCCTTTCTAAAATCATAAGTTTACAGAATATAGTATATATATTTTTGTTATATATATACATATATAAAACATATGTGTATATATACATATATGTACATATATAACATATATGTATATATACATATATAACATATATATGTATATGTATTTGTTATATATGTATATATATATTCATGAATGATTACAATACCTCCAAATATTTTAAGTTGCAAACACAGAAGATAGTTGTAAAAATAAGAATAAAAATAAGAATAAAAGATCCATATGCCCCTTAACCTAGATTCAATTATTATTAGCCTCTCATTCTGTAGAGATACTTCAAGAGGATTTAACTATCCAGCTCCACATCAACTGTGGCTGTAATTAATGGTTACAAAATATTAACCAACTCTAGTACACTTTCCATATTTACCAGCTGACTTTCAGAAACCTAACGAAAGCAGGACCTCACCTTCCTTCCCTCCCTCCTTCCCTTTTCTTTCTTTCTTTCTTTCTTTCTTTCTTTCTTTCTTTCTTTCTTTTTTCTGCAGAACTAATCATGAATGATCAAATTACTGCAGAACTAGGAAGCCTCGTTACATGGCTCTCTGTTCTTTTGATATGTCAATCTTTTCTAAAAATCTGCCTTGCTTTGTGGAATAATAAGAATGTTGTAGACTTATCTTGCACCTACTTTCTCTCAGTCTTGAAATCTAGCAACAAAAAAAATGAGTCCTTTTAGCAGTTAACAGCTTTAGAGGCCAGTATCTGGAGATTAGGTATTCCTGGAGACTAATGCTGTCAGGAGAAAGATTTAGGACGTATACGCACATATAGAGACACATGTTCACTAAGCTACACTTCTACACACATGTAATGTACATTCACAGACTCATACCCACACACATGTCATCCACATGTTAGACATCAAGACTTTACATCAATTCCAATCACTATATCAAGGTCCTTCGTTGTCTTTGTTTGTATTTATTTCAATGATGAGAAGACTGGTTCCAAACACATGTATTTGCTAATTCACTTGTTTATTTTAATCTGTATCCAATTTGAGTTATCTATCACAGAATTAGAACAAATGGTATTCCTTACGTATTGCTCAACTCATCTTCTGTCTTTTATTTTCATAGTCAGAGGAGGCACAGGAGTTTAGATTGTATCAATTTCCAACACCTATAATCTTCTTTTTAACAATATTGTTGTACAGTCTTAGCTCTGGAATATTTGTTTTGTTATCAGGCAGGAAGTTAGGAAAGAACGTCAAATTCTGTCCTATCCCCAATATGAACATTAAATTTGAAGAATAGAAGTTTAGAACTGATTTGAGAAAAACAAGATGTAAATATAGCATCATGTAGCTCTAAAAGCCCCACAAATGAGATCCAGAGATGCACAAACTAAATTATAGTGTTATAAACACTGAAAATTTTAACTTAGTCCTTGATTTCTCTTCTAAGTGTTATTTGTTTAAAATTTAAGTTTCTGAAGAAACCAGAGATGCAGTTCACATCTCACCAAACTTTTGCATGAAGAGAGGACATGTAATATGTTTAATAGTATAGAATTTCCATCCACTATATCTGCAAGAGGCACAGTTCAAGACCCCCAGTGAAAACCCAACCTGTCAACAGTATTTGAACCTCACTAGAGTCTGTGTTTTTCTTCATACAACACACTTACATTTAAAGTTTAATTTATAATTTACATATAATAACAAATTATCATCATATTTTAATAGAACAAGTATAATAATATACTGTAATAAAATTACTTAAATCTTTTGACTGCTTATCTCTAGATTTTTATTCACTATATTTGGACCATGGTTTGCTGTTGGCAACTAAGACTTCAGAAAGTAGAAGTGTGTACAAAGGAGATTATTACATGACAAATCTTACCTTGTAAGAGTGTTTTCTAAAGCATGATTCTTGGAATACTAACTATATGTACCTTTATTATAAGAATTTGAAAATAAGATTCCTAATATACTAATAATTTCAAAAATTTTCTCCAAGAATTCTGTGGAACTTTAGCTTGGTAAATGCACTTTGGTTTTGCCAAGAGAAAATACAATTCACCAGAACTCTACAACATATTTAGAAATTATTTGTCTCATGGCCTAGCGTTAATAGTACAAAGACACAGACTATGGGAAGCCGTGCAAAGGTTTTGATTCATATTCCCTGATGCAGAAGTAAGCTTAGTGTTGGTGAGACTAGTCAACAGCTCTGTTTCTGAGACTTCTTGAGAGCAGGGTAAGATGGTGGTTTGCAGGAACTACAAAAACACAGAAACAGGAGGTAGATGTCTCTGAGAGTCAGATGAAATTGAAGGCCAGAAAACTGAATAGAAATATGAAGATCAAGGAAGTAGAGCTAGTAGTAGACAGAAACAAAATATGAAGTATGGCACAAGAATTAAAATCAAATGAACACACAGAAGGCTTCAACCATAAACAAGGAAAGAGATACCAAATTCCCTTGTACTAGGCCATGTATACTTGGTATATGAATGGTTGAACTCGAATTAAAAGAAAACATCAAAGAAAGTATTTCTAGACATTCTAATACACTAGAAGTGACGTCTTACTAATGCCAGGAGTTGTATCCTACCCACTTGTCCCAGGGTGGCATGTAAAGTTTATCCTCCACAGACTTCCTGAGAGAAGAGCCACCGCAAGGCGTCAACAGGCAGTGCCAGTTGGACACTGGCAAAGAATTATACTTCCTACAGTTCCCCAGCACAGAGACCTGAACTCTTGCAATTAGAAACAGAAATAGCTAAAACTACATAAACACAGATGTTTTGCTTTAAAATCTGAACTCTAAGCAACTGTTGTCAGGGAGAATATCCTCTCTCTGATTCTCAGGGAAAGAGACCACAAATGACAAGAAAAGGCCTCCAGGATCTCAGAGGAGACTTTTCTTTTAGCCCTTCTTGATGAAGCCCTGCACCATTTGCCAGATAAGAAGAAATGAGTTAGCTAGGGTTCTAATATCTAGGCAGAAGACTTTATGCTTAATTACTTAATAATGAATATACATATTTTGCTAATTAACTTGCTATAGTTTATCTTCATGTCCACAAGGGCAACATCTTTATTGTTCATTAATATTTAGTGTCCAACATCTCATTGTATTTAACTTAGTCTGATCAAGCTGCTGTATGAAATATCCTGAACTGTGTTGCTTAAAAACAACAGAAATTCACCCCTCACATCTCTGAAGAACGGGAAGTTCAAGGTCAAGGAGCCAAGAGACACAGTAACTGGTAAGAACCTACTTCCTGGCTGATAGATGATGATTTAGTCACTTTCCCGTCTCGTGGACAAAATGCCCAACACCCACAGCTTAAAAGTGCAAAAATTTGTTTTGGCTCATAAGTCTAGTCGGTTTGTTCCAACACTGGCTGGCGCCAAGGCAGAGATGACATGAGGTGAGGGCCCTGTGGAGGCAGCTCCTCAACCCAGGCAGCCAGGAAGCCAGGAGGAAAGGAGCCAGGACAGAAACACACCGTTCCAGGTCATGACTCCAGCGACCCGTGCTGCAGGCCATGCTCCACCTCCTGCATGTCAACTACCAAACCTGCAGCACCGCTATGGTCCAGTCACCTTCTGCGCATAAATGACTTCATGGGGATATCTGAGCTCTAAACTAGAATAGGTGGCCTTAGTTTCTCGGTGTCCTCCCATCACACAAATGTTAAAGCAACTCTCTGGAGCTTTGTGTAAAGGGATAGCCCAGTCAGATTAGTCATCTCCCTCGCTGTTCTGCCTCTAAACACTGTCGCACTGGGCTCTTGGACTGAACAGAGGATTGAGAAGGCACAGATTCAGTTTATGGCATCTCACATAGACCTCAGGACTCATGGATGTCCCATAGGTAGCATAAACATAGACTAACTGAGAAAATACTACTTATTTCTCAGAGCTGTATTGGAATAAATTAATGAAACATATATGAAGGTATCTAATTTTATTCTTGGTGAATCATGGGAATCAATATATTTTGACACCTTTTTGTTCTCCCCAAGAATATCACTTAAAATTTGCAGCTTCAAAGACATAAAATTTTTAGGCAGAAGAGCCAAAAAATTGCCATTATGTTTAGAGCTTTCTGAAAGAAAGGGCATATTATTTGGTAAATAACTAATAATATCTCAAAGCCCTCTAATAGTCACAGTTAGTATTATTACCTTTTCTCATCTGCTGTCTTAGTAACAGAAACTAGAAATATAAAATACATTAATGTTCAAAATTAATCATTTTATTTGACAAACTGTGTATAGGAGCCAGAGTTCTGACTCTTGTCTGTAGCTAATTATTATATTTTCAATGAAAATATGCAATTCCTTTTGCAAGGAATTAAGCTGTATTTCATAAGAGCTAAAACATATAAATTGTACCCTTTTTCTCTCCTTTCAAAAAACATGCTACAAGAGTTCTCCTTTACTCTAATCCTCCACCAACAAAAGGTCTGTTTTTAGAAAAAAGAAAACCTAAGATTATCAAAAAAGAAAAAAAATATTATTCTACAAGCACAAGAACTGCAGAATTAGCTATGAAATTGTACTTTTTTCCTTAGTGACCTTCCACAGAATAAGAAACCCATCAAACTGTAGTATTTGTTAATTATGTGATTATCATTGTCTCAGAGAAATAAATATAGGAATAAAAGAGGGATGACTATACAACCACTCATCTACCATTGTCGATATGGAGGCGTTAAGACATTAGTAGGAAGCTCAGATAGAAGAGGCAGAGACTTGGTCCACCCTCAGCCACCAAACACCCTGAACTGCTATAATTCCATCCTTCCTTTTGATCTAGTTTTCCATTGCAATGATTTTTTTCAGGCTCTGTCATCTAATCTTTGTCTTGGGATAAGATTCTTTACCAGCTGGTGGCAGAGTGAAAGTTCAAATAATTCTTCAAAAACTTGTATTGCTCGTTTTTATTATTGCTAATAGTATGTGCTTGTGTTATTTGGAATTTTTTTCTCACATACTGTGCAAATATTCACTCAAAAATAAATTCTCAATCAAGACTGTTCTCCTCTTGGTGTTTGGCCAAAACAAGTCCTTAGGCACAAAAAGAAAATAACTCTTCTCCTTTCTCTCTATAAATTTATCTCTGCCAATTAAAGTTAGAAAGTTTGAGCTGGTGGGACCTAGGGTTGCCAACTGAATACGCTTTACCTAGTTAGTCTTCATGCTTTGGTCAAAGTATGGACAGCATCTTCCACACAAAGTCAAAGAGTCCTTGGGAGAAAAGGGAGGTATTCATGGCAGGGCTCACTAATGCTAGTTAGCAGATGTTCAGAGGATTCCCTAGTCTGTATGTTCATCTCACAGCAGAGATGTACCCTCAATGGAAATTTTGTCCAGTAAAATGATGGAGATTTTTGCCATCTTTATTTCCAGAATTAGGAAAATTACTTTTGACTGCACAAGTTGAGAAGGCTATAATAATAGGAATAGTCTTCTTCAGCTAAGGAAAAATGTAGGCTCTGCAGTGGGGCTTGGAGTCCTTCCTCATCAGGAGCATGTCACTTCCTTCAGTCTGTAACTACTTCCTACTTCCATATTGTGCCCTAAGTCTCTGTGTGGGACACAAACCTATAGTCTTTTTTTTCTTTTTAGGTTTTTTTGAGACAGGGTCTCACTTGGTAGTTCAGGCTGGCCCTGAACTCAGCCTCTAACTCACATCACAGCAATCCTCCTGCCTCTGCCTCCCAAGTGCTGCGATGACAGGCCTGAGCCACCATGCCCGGCACTGTGGTATGTGGTACTGGTTGCTGCTGGGCATGAGTCTCCATGCCCAGTATTGTTATGTGGTTACCGGGGAATCGAGCCAGGACCCTTGCATTTGAAAGATAAGCGCCGGAACCACTGAGCTAACTCCCTGGTCCACAAACCTATAGTCTTATCCTTAGACAATACTTAGAGTAAGTGAATACCCAAAGCAGAGAGACTGCTGTCTCTAATGCTAGATAGCAGATGTTCAGAGGATTCCCTAGTCTGTATGTTCATCTCACAGCAGAGATGTACCCTCAATGGAAATTTTGTCCAGTAAAATCACGGAGATTTTTGCCATCTTTATTTCCAGAATTAGGAAAATTACTTTTGACTGTTGTGATTTAAGTCAAGTATGGTCCCTAAACTGGCAAGCACTCAGGAGTGGAGTTTTGGGAAAGTGATTGGCTGATAGCTGCATGTGAAATGAAGAGGTGGGCCCTCTATGGAAAAAATGGGTCACTGATGGCAGAACCGGGAAGGGTGCATATCTTTCTCTCACTACCTTGTTCTCTCCTTCTGTTTGCTGACAGCCATGGTAAAGCAGACTTTTCTCTTCCTACGGCCTTCCACCATGCTATTTTTACCTAAGATCCAGCTAATCACAGACTGAAACTTCTGAAACTCTAAGCCAAAGTCTCTCCTTCTTTAAATTGTGAGTGTGAGATATTGTGTTTCAGAAACAAGGGATGTGAACAGATTTATAATCAAAGGAAAAAGTGACTTTTGATATTCTGGAATGTTCTGTATCATAATTCAGGTGGGGCTTACATGTAAAAACTCATCAGGCCAAATGCTAAATATTTAGTTACGAATTAAATGTATCAAATAATATAAGAAGTAATAGACTATATGATATATATATATATAAAATGAAATTCTCAAAATGATTTGAATCTTTTCATAAAGATAAACACAATTACCAGACTATTAAATAAACAAAAAGAAAAAACTGGAGAAAAGAAAAATAAAGGCAGGAAATTAAAAAAATAAGCCACAGTTATTGCTATTACTCCCCCAAATACATGTCATTAAGTTTCGCTTGCTACTTGTGGTGGGCTGTAATCCTGGCTCGGGGCCTACAAAAAGAAGGAGACATGAGTCACAATGACCACAAGATAAAAACAAAACAGTAGCTCAGGAGACACCCAGCTTTCCTTGGTTTTGAGGACTGGGAGACATTTTTCGCATGCGTCTTGATGGAGAGGAAGCTGTGAAATGTATTGAGCTATGTCTCTGACAAGAGCTGTTTGCTGGATTCAGTAAAGCTTTTCCTGAGCTGTTCCTAGTGAAGTTTGTAATGGACCAGTGGTATCATGACAGAGCGTGGTTCAGTCAAAGCAAAATGACACCCAGCAGGCTGGGACATATCACTGCAGGAGAATAAATACACTTCTAGTTCCAAAGCTGGAGGACAGTGATGTGGCTTAACAGTGTCCAGAATCTTTTATAAACAATGAGATGTTCAGCTGAGCTTTGAACAAAGATCAGAGGACAATAGATAGTTTGACATGGGGAGGGTCAGTCCTAACAAATGTAAGCCAAGATGTACAAGACAGAACATGAAAGTGACATGGGAAATAATACCAGAGATGAAAGGTGAAATATTATATCTCTCAACCTGTTAGCTATCTGATATGCTAACTTGTGTTCTCTAAAAATAGAATGAATTCTAGGAACAACGGAGGTAGAGTACAATGAGATATTTATTGATAGGGCAGCTCCTGAGAGGCAGGAGGAGATTCGAGGGGGTAGCTAAGACCTTACTTTACAGAGGAGCTTCTAGGCTAAACCCATGTGGGTACAATGTAGGCCACAGCCATGAATATCCAATAAGATTACAAGTATAATCACATAAGTAGTAGTGGTCCAATTGGGAAACAAGTCACATAATAAGTGTGAATGGAGAGAACAAAGAGTCTAGAACATAATGGATCCAGAGATCTGGTCACTCACAGGGGTGACTAATGTCTGTCTAGATTCATTAGGCCCAGTGGTTGTTCTTGACTGAAGTATATAGGTCTGGTCATCTTAAGGTCCATTCTCCAGCAGACATCGGGCTGCAGTTGTGGTGTGACTTACCTTTGTCTCGACTCCCCGAGGACCTAGCCCTATCTGACTGCTTACAATATTTCTGCCTAACTCAGCTGTCTATAATGAAAGCAAGTAGCCCATGCTAGTTAATGATTAAAAAAAACATGAGCCAGAGGATTGAATAGATGAGTTGAGACCAGACATAAGAGCCATCACAGGTCAAGCTAAGAAATTGGTTCTTCATTTTAGACATAAGAAGTTAAGGAGCGCTAAAATATTTCAGACTTCCGCTCAAAATACTACTATGATAGAAGGTGTTACTGTTTAGAAGATTAATCTGGCTGTCTCAAGCTAAATAATTAGAACACTACTGAAGAAAACAAGTTAGAAGCTGCTCCCTAATACTTCTAGCCAATGGTTTTGAGAGGAAATTTAGATGCATTCTTGATTTACCTATCCACAAAGTGACATGATCAGCCAAAGCTAATTGTACCTAAGGCAACAATGAAGCTATACCAATAACCACCAGTCGGTTCTCTCTCCAAGGCCCTGGTTTAAATTTAGGCTGTGGTTTGCAACAACAACAAAGCACAGCTTAGGAAAACAGGGAGGAAGATTTGGGTCTTTCTTAAAACAACATGGAAAAGTAGAGAGAGATGGAAAACAAAATATTTTGGAAGACGGTGGAAAAGATGACCTACACATGGCACTAAATGCATACAAGGCAAAGGAATGTTTATACTTAAGACCAGAGATAGGGCCACCTCCCTGGAGAGAAAAGATGGTGCACAGGCAGGGCCTGCAGAAAGGGAGCATTGCTTCCTCCTGTGCCCCAGGCTGCTTTTTACTGGACAGACCCTCAGAGACTCTCAATGTCCCTTGTTTGAAGAGAAAGGCAGTCACCTGCTTTTCCTTTGCTGTGTTCACAGAACCAACGGGTGTCACTGAGCTTCCTCACGGTTCTATGCATTGAACAGAACTTTCAGATTCCTCCTGGGAATGCCAGTGTGTCTGAGTCTACTCAAACCCACGGGCCAATGATTATGAGCTTCCCACTCAGCACATGATGAAAGTTTAAACAAACATCGAGGTCTAACCTCCTTGCTTCCACCCTGACCTGGCTGACTGACAGTGTGCATATTGTTTCTGTGTGAACATTTAGAAAAAGAAAAAAGAAAAAAAAATCTTCTGGCTTTGGAAATGAACAGAGTAAGAGGTTTCACTGTGGGTCTAGGGTCCTTCTGCAAAGCTGACCCCCTAACTCACACTTAAAGTAGCTTCTACTCCCATCTTCCCAGGCCCAAGTTCCCCCAGTGGTAACATTGAAGGAAAATGCCATGCCATAGTGCCAATGCACTTGGTTTGTTCTTCCTAGTTTTTCATGATTGAAAGAGGCTGTAGACCTAATACTTCTGCTGTCATGGAAAGACTATTTGACTGAGAGGATAAAAGCCCAAGTTCCAAATCTGATTAGTTCTTGCTACTACAATAAAATTGGACATGTAAAAAAAAAATTTAAAAAAAATTGGACATGTGATCATCTTTCTTTGACTGTTCAGTTTTTGCAAATCTATGATGAGATTTACAGTCCTTTTTTCTCCATTTGTACAAGTTGATGTTGAGAATCAAATTAAGACCATTAAGGACGTGAACAACTTTGTAACCATAAAGTCCCTTCAAATAAACAAGAGCCATCACTTTCAACCCAGCAGAGCTTTGCTGTGGAGAAGAGTTAAGGATGTCTCCTTCAGCCAAACTTTCACATTCGGGTAGTTATTACAAAGTCTGGGATTGCACTGAGGAAAGGACATTCACTGAGTTGCAGACTTTCCGTGACATTGCTTCCACCTTGTCCCAGAGGGTTACACTGTTCTGCTCTTCAGTTGTGGACACTGATAGTGGAGGCAGAAGCAAGAACTGTGCTAATAAACCAATGAGAGGTCAGTTGTCCCTCTGACATCACAAATGGCAGAAGGTCCATGACGAAAAGGTCCCTGTGCCTTACATGTATTCATTGGTTCCCACCCATCCTCCTCCTCATAGACATGAGTCCTGCACAGAAGCCTGGAGATTGCAGGAGCCTGAAAGATGAGCAAGGAGCAGCTCTGTATCCGGACACACTCACTCCATGTTACAAAGCTGCCAAATGGGCCAAGACAACTTGTGAGCCCACAGATGACTATTTCTAAATTTAGCTGAACTTGTGAGACCACATGTAGCTCTGAGATGACTAATCACCTTGCTATGACTTTGTTTACTCATTTAAAGCTATATATGGAAAATAATCCCACCTCATAAGACTCCAGGGTAATGAGAGCAAGTAGAGAAATTGCCTTGCCAATTTACTTCTCCATCTCTTTTATATACTTTTAATAAGGATTATAAAGTCTGAAATCTTGAGTTTTAGATGAATATATGTGATATATATCACAGGGTGATTCTCCCACATTAAAGAGCATGCAACAGACACTTTTTGGTGATGGACTGTTTAATAAACAGTTTTTGAGGAAACAAAAACCCTGATTTGTAGCAAGAGCCAGTATCTATTGGATAAATACTCTCATATGGCCATTTATGAGCTACTAAAGTAGTATCAGTGAGTGAAACTATTCATACTGACATATTCACTTCACTGGATTAAGAAATGCCTGGGAGGATTAATAGAGTATTTTTCTGGTACATCTGGGTGGGGCATGGTTTTGAGAACTGTCTGGTCACCTTCCTGGTGCTTTTTGCCACTGCTCTGCAGCTCTGCTTCCTGGGAACCATGAAGCTCTTGCTCCACCATGCCCTTGTGCCACAGGTTTCTGCCTTGGAGTCTGCCGACCATGGACTGGACCCATTGAGGCTGTGAGCTACAGTGCACCTTTCCTCCGTTGAGTAGTGAATGACGGATAGTGCATTTCAGTGATTGGAAATCTGACCTAAGTTTCTGAAACGTTAGCAGCTGCCTTACAAAAAAGGCTCTCAAATGTCATTTGTTCAACTACCAATTTAAGATGTTTTCAGCTGACCCCAGGTGGCAGGATTTTTATTCGCTAGAGCACGACCACCCTCTGCAAGCTTAGGCTGTTGGAAACCTTCATATGCCAGACTCTTCTATAGCAGGCAATATTACGGACAAATCCATTCGTCAGGAGTGCTCTTTCTTTTCATAACACTAGCCATCCACTTCTGCTTTTTAGTTATGGGTTAAGCAAAACAGAAAATGTTAATGTAGCAGTCCCAAACTATGACACTTTTCAAACTTCCTTTCTTTGAAAATAATTATGGGGGAAAGATTCCCTGTTGGCAAATTATCAAGGATAATTTCTTTGAGCTATATAGTTGTTGTGTGACAAAATGGCAGTTAAGAAGTCATGCCTATGTTCAAATAGCAATGTCATTATGTGAAGCTGCTTATCTTTAGTGTTTTCAGGCAGAAAAAATGTTTCAAAAACCTCACTGAGTCTCCATGGTTTTGTTGGAATTGTCTGGAATGCCTTGGAACACTAGCAAAATCCACACAGAATGATTAGAGGGGAGCTTTCGGCACTCTTAAAATCTCTCACATTATTTTCCCTCTTGGGAAGCTGCTCAAGAACATGTTGTATTGGGAGTGCAAAGCTGCTAGGTCAATGGAATCATTTCTTTGTGACTGGGGGATTCATCAGAGCCAGAAATGTTATCCAATCTTCATCCCTATGACTGAGGAAAATTGCATCAGCTGCTCACAGAGCACCAGATCCTAATGTGACATCTATTCATGAAGTGCCCGGGATGGCAGATGTTATAGCATGGGTAGTAGATGCATATGTGAGTTTACTGAAGCCTGGATTTTTCTCTCTTGCTTCCTGATGAGTTTAAACAATATCTGGGAATCATGCAAGAGTGATATGATGATCAGAAGGGGAAGTGGGCCTGTTTTAGTGTTCATACACATGCAAATTAAATTCATGTGGTTCTGTATACATAGGGGCAAAGCAACATGTGAATTGGATGCAATGATGAAGTTAGGGGTAAAGTAACAATCCATACCATAAGTAAAAATCTTTATTTATGTTTCAGATCAGCTAATATCTGGCTCTATAAATATCTTAGTCACTTTCTCATTTCTGAGACAAAATATTTGACATCTACAACTTGAAAGAAATGAGATTTTTTTGCCCCACTTTTAGTCCAAGCACCTAGATCCGGGGAAGATACAGGGTAGAAGAGGTTCATGGTAAAGAAAAAGTGGTCAAGCCACCACAGTCAGGAAATAGCAATTGTAAAAGACAGAGCCAGGGAAGAGCCTACACATTTCCAGGTCAGGCCCCTAGTGATCTGCCTGTTCTGACCAAGTCCCAGAGTCTACTGGAACATTTACCTATAATGCATAGTAATTTAATCACTTAATATGTATAGTGTTCCCATGATCCTATCATCTTCCAAAACTCTTGAGAATTTGGAAGGAAAATTTAGACCTAAGTCATGATGTTCCATCCCTAGTCCCCAAAATGTTTTCCCTAGCTCATGCAAAATATATTTTGTGGACTCCTAAGAGTCACTAATGATTTAACAATTCCAACACTGCTGAAAAGTCCAAATCCAAAGTCTCCTCTGAGACACAGGCATACTCTTGGCTGTGAGCCCATACAAAAATGTAAAAAGTCAAACACAACATATAATGACACAGGGTAAACGCTAATTCAGAGAGAGACAGAGAGAGAGAAGAGGAGAGGAGAGCAGGGTGAGGGAGGGAGGGAGAGAGAGAGAGAGACAAAGAAAGAGAGAGAGAGGGAAAGAATAGAAACTAACAGGACCAAAGTAAGAAGACTGAAAATCAGCACAACCAGCATGTGTCTAACACCTGAGGCAAGTGGTGGTGGGATGTGTAACCCAAAGCCCTTGGGTAGCCTTGCTTCTGTGGCTTTGCTAGCTTCAGCTCACATGCCTCTCTTAGGGTGGCTCTGCTCACCCGCCATCTCACAAACATTTTACATTCGTGGCCCCTGCAACTTCCTAGTGTCTCCTGAGACACTCTTATAGCTTCACATACTGCCCCACCTGAGGCTTTCCTTTGTGGCCTGGCTAGAAGTCTCTTGATCCCAAAGAATTTTACGTTTTGTATTCCTGTAAAATGAGGACCACTGAGATTATGCCAAGGTCTACCACCAGCTTGATCAATGGACAAGCCCCCTGGGATCAGGGCTGCAGAGCTTCCTTAGACCCCAGATGGCTGAACTGAGGGAAACAACTCCCTTTGTGGGCTTGAATGAGCAAGACATCCTAGGGCTCTTTTTTTTCAAGCAAAAATCTTAGTGTTGCACCACTGAACCTACTAAAGGTTAAGGTATTGCTGATTCCTGAGATGCTTTCCATCATCTTTTCTACTGTACTGATACAAAGTATTTGGCTTGTTTTTAATGATAATTTTTTTAGCAACAATACTTTCCATAGCTTCAACTTTGCAGCTGCTTTGTTTTTGTAGAAACAAAAGACATTTTACATCTTTTTACTCTAATATCTGTTCCAAATTTTCACCATAGATCTGGCTAAAGGCAGCCACCACTAACTCTGCCACACCCTGAACATTGGTCTGCCTTGAAATTTCCTCTGTCACCCTTAATCTCTGGCTAAAGGTTCTGAACTCTTCCCATGAACCCATTCAAATACTCTACCACATGGCTACGTATAATCACAGAAGTGACCCCCACTCCTCTAGCACCAATATCTGTCTTAATCATTTGTTTATCACCGGAACAAAATACATGACATCTGCAACTTTAAGGGAAGAGGTTTATTGGGGCTCATAGTCTCCGTCCACTTTTGATTGGCTCCAGTGCAGAGCCGGGACTGCAGAGGTGCGTATCTGAGCACCATGTGTGTAGTCCATGGCAGCCAGGAGACAGAGCAAAGGGAGGAGCCAAGGAACAAGATATATCCTTCTGGATCACACCCAGGGACTTGAGTTTTCCAGCCAGGCCCCACCTTCCATAAGCACATGGATGAACTACTGATGTGTTCGGCTCCCTCGTGATCCGGTCTCTTCTCAAAACGCATAAAATTTTTGGGATATGTCTTACATCTAAACTATAACAATGTCCTAGAATTGCCTCTGAGCTTCCCTTCCTGTTACTTCTCTTAAGAAGAAAAATGGAAATTTGCAATGTAAAGAATCGTTTTTTCTCTTAGTAAATTCCTTGAGTTGTATGATATCAGATAACACTTTTATTTTCAAAAGGACTTGAACAATAAATATTTCAAAAGCAACAAACATCTCCCAATAATACAATTTTTAAAAATTAATAATCTACAATTTAAGAAAATTCTGGTGACTTTTAAACTTTAATCAGGCTGTTGTCCTCTTACATCTGAATAAATGTGTCAGGTGAAAAATGATGTCAGTCTTCCAGATGGCTCTGAATTTTTGATATCTGAAATCATCCAGACCAAACATCTGAATATTTATGTTCATTTTTCATCCTCTATCCAGGTATTTTCAAATCATGGAGGTATGGCTTAGATATAAAGTTGGTGCTTTGAAATGCAAAGCTCAGTGACATATAGTAAGAAAATATCTATTTCTGAGAACCTATTCTCTGCCCAGCTTAGCCTCATATCTTTATATTTAATCTCCACACATATTACATAAGACACTATATCTCCAACCCAAGAAATTGAAGTTCCACAATTTAAACTATTTACCAATGTCATGAATCTAAAAAAAAAAATCATAAAGTTGAGTTCTGGATTTCTTTATTGTGAAGAGATCTATTAGGAGTGAGCACATTTAAGATCTGAGAATGATAGAGTTGCTACACAAATAATACAAATAAACAGGTAGACCTTGAAATAGACACACTTATTGCTACTGTTCATTTTAAGGACTTCTATCAATAGATGTCTGTGGAAGGAGAAGGAAAATCAGCCCAGGAGAATTGGCTGTCTGTTGAATAGGTCTCTTGGTTATGCCATGCTTTTCTTTGGCACAGACAAAATTGAACACAATTGCCTCATTAATTGTCTTACCTCCCTGAAGTTAGGAATTTTGGATGATTTTGTTGAAATAACCTAGTTCATTATACAAATGTATGCAGAATAGCATGCAAATAGATGAGTGATGATTTACTAGGAGAGAGATTCTAAAGATTTCCTTTTATAAATCCTTGTAAATAGCCCAGGGGTAAACGTCCCTCATATACAGCAGAAGGCAAGTTGGCCCATCCCAAGATTCTCAACAATGGCTCCATGTTTATTTAAATAATGAACCACATTACTTTCCATTTATATGCCAAGAAACATAAATTCCTGAGCCCACTCAGAAATAAAATCCAAAGTACCTCGTTCCTCCTATAAGACTGGTTTCTTATGAGTTTGAATTCCTGACTCATAACAAGAGGCTGCTTATTCAGATCAAAGACCTTAAAAGTGGAGCTGATTAACCTTTCAGACAATTGCCAGGAGTAGCGACACTCACTCTTTCCCAGACAGTGAGCACAGGAGGTGAGGACCAGTCTTGGAAGCTTCTCTGTGTGGCTCCCACACTAAAATGCAGACACTTTCTCGGGTCTTAAAGATGATTATGCAAAACCATGGAGGGAGACCTGGTCACAAGTTCACAATAACCTAGTTGTTGACCTATGGATGAAAACATTGGGAAGAATACTCTGTTTCTGAATTAATACAATGACAAGAGTTTACAGGGTAAGGAAATGGGGGTGAAGGAGATCAGATGAGTGTATAAATGTTAGTTCCAGAAAATGAGTGAATGTGTTGGAGTTAATGCACCATTTGGAAAGAGAAAATGTAGTTGAAGGTTTTTAGGGAAGGAAATAAATCATAAAAGTTAGAATACTTTTTTATGGGCTGATAGAGAAGGAAATAGAACATCTCCAGTAAGATTCTGGAAACAAGTTTTATATAATTGCATTAAATAAATGTTAGGAAAAATTATCACATCCGCCAAAATTCAACAGAGTAATTAATCCCTTTGGAAAGCTTAGCACATACGTATCCACAGAGACTTAAGGAACAATGAGAGTCTCGGGACGCAAGCTGTGTTCATATAGTCAGATCGATCTACCCCCTTCCAGAGGCAGATGCTGAACACATTCAGTCGCTAAGCTTGGGCTTGTCCTGAGCCAATTCAAACCAAATCTAAGCATTGTTTCAGAAGTACTGCCCCCTTGAATCAGTGGAATCTGAGGTTTTTTTGTTGTCCTAAAACCAGTGTGTGATATGCCATAAGAAAATGGCTGCATTGTACTGAACACAGAGTTTTTTCCAATTGCTTCATGCATATCACATGACTTAAATCCCATAACATTCCTCTAAGATACATATTGTTCTCTCTATCATATAATTAAAAGAAGATCCCAAAGGGTTAGTTTAATTGTTCCAGGACATCTAGATAACAAGAAACAGAATTTGGGGGCAAAATTTACACAAACCTCCACCACTCAGGGCTGCTGTATAGTTCTGACTGCCTTCTTACACAACTCACACTGAGATTTTCATGATTACAAACTTTATTTATTTTTGTGAGAGATTTTAAATTCAACATTAATCTAGATCTCCTCCCAACAGGGTGAGTATACTAATCATAATATCGTCTAAGGCTGAAAAAGTTTTTTAAAAATTTAACCAAAGCCATGTTCCGGTAATATATTCACACATTTCCTGTTATGGTCTTGTGATTGGTCCATTAGATGCAAAGCCAATGGAATCACCGCAGACTTCCCTGTAACCCCTTGGAACTGTATTTAAATTTCTTAAATTTTGGGGAGTAGTTGAGACAGAGTCTTGATATGTAATTCTGGCTGTTCTTGAACTCACTATGTAGCCCCAGGCTAACCTCAGACTCATAGCAGTCCTCCTGCTTCAGCCTTGAGATGATAGGTAAGCCCCCCATACCATGCTCATAACTTAGATTTTAGCTATCTTGCACCAAGCTCAATCATGTAAGAGTATTTTTCTACCTCCAATAAATCTTTATCACTTTCTGATAACTAATTCCACTTTCCCCAGGGAACACAGTGTATGGTTAAGCAGGTTTGAAAACATAAATGTGTGACATGTATAAGCACAATGTGGATATGACAGTGAATGTGCTTTAGTGCTGATTTCAGTCCTTGTGTTACAACACAACACATACACGCATCAATGGGAGGAGACATCCAGCCACTTTGAATGACCTTTTTCCCCTAGACTAATATCCTCAAGGTTTCAAGTCCCCTCTTGATACATTTTCCAGATTTTAGAGACAAATCATCAGAATAAAAAGAGGTAAGATCATCCAAAACCAGCAACTGCAACACAAAAACAGATTAACCTTTCCTTTGGAAAATCTCAAGCTGAAAACGGGTGATTCCATTTTCATCAGAAGGGTGGGCCAAAGGCTCCTAGAAGAGCTTAACTGTTAGGGCTGTCAGGTTCCTTTCCCCTTTTGATTATACTCCTGATGGTGTGATGCCTGTATCCATCTCTACAGGATCTGTGTTCAAATGGAGATGTCACACATTCCCAAAACCTGGGTTAAATATTGCACTCAAGTAGGTAAGTCAGCAAGCCATAAATGGACTACTCAATGAAGGTTAACACAGTGAGCAACCCCATGTCATTTCCTTACAGATGAAGAAGGAGGCGGTTCTGGCCCCTGAAGTCATTCCATGTACCTTTGCTGGGACTTGTCCATCTTGGGCCCTGCGCAGATGTAGCTGTCACGTGACTTCCTACATGACAGTTTTGCTTTACTGTCCCCGGAGTTACACATGCAACCATGCAGCGCGTACTGTGTGAGCAGCATTTTTTTCCACTCAGCATCCCATGTTAGAGACTCTTCCATGTTGTTACAAATTATGTAGTTATTGATTTTTTTCTGCACAGTATCTGTAGGAGCATATCATGATTCTGTTGTAGATGGTTGTTTGCGTGGATTTTTCCTTTTTAGGAGAGCCCCAAATGCCTACCTATTGGACTTGCCTTTTGGTGAACATATGCAACACATTGTTCTGTTTTCCCTAGTATAATATGCTCCTATTGGTAATTATTAAATTTTTCCCATTTTGTTTGGATTATGCATCCAATATAAGAAGAGGACTTTGCTTTATATTAATTAATAATTAATTAATTATGGTCTCAGTAGCACTAGCAAACCTTTTCAGTTTCCATTATCTGCAAACTTTCAAATGTATTTTTTCATTTTTCTGTCAAATCATTTTACATTAAATACTTTAAAGTCTACTATAAAAGATTATACTAGACTACACTAGACTTACATCACATTAGTATGTTTATCTGCTTCTCCCTCGAAAAAAAATTGACAAGTACTACAGTTTGTTATTGTTGTCAGAAGGCTAGAGAACATTTTCTCCTTGCCATTCCCTCCTCATATCTATGATATTCTTCAGCAAACTCAGCGACATTTAGCAAAAGTAGTTATAACACATTACAGTGAATTTATTTTACACAAATCCCTCCTGGGAAAATTTAATAAAAGTCTTCTGGCTAAGGAACTCTCCAGAGTAGGATCTCAGCATCGGTAAAGATTTCAGGCATTATGATCCTAGTTAGGTGAGTCATGAAGCACAGTGGAAACTTCTCAGGAACTTTGTGTTCATGATGTTAGCGTGCACATTGTATTTATAACCACACTAGAATTGATCCATTGAGCAATGAGTTTTAAAACAAATCCAAACTTCTGGAATAATTTCTTCATTGTGATAAATGATTTTCAAATGTGAGAAGTTGCCATTCATACTTTTAGCCAGGACTGGATGAGATCACTGGCCAAAGGAACAAGGACAGACTTGGGAAATGAAATGACTCACCCTGTGGTATGTGTCTTCTCCCCTTTGAGTGTGCATCCTTTCCCAAACATAGGTCTTTTTCTCTCATTTTCTCCTTCTGGCATTTCCTTTGAATGGGAAAGTCTAATGCAAAACTATGACTTCCATCTCGGAAGGGAAGTCTCAAGGTCTTCTTCAACTACTGTCTTTTCCAAAATAACCGTAACTGGATCAAATTTCCCCCAGAAACAATTTGTGTTGCTTGGTTATACAATGGATGGTGATTATTAGATTTTATTTCCCCTAATCTTGATAAACGAATAGCATAAAAATAATCAAGTCAGACATTAACGAATCTTTTAAAATTTTAATTAGCTCATGATTTAATTGATAAGCTTAGAAATGTAATAATACAAAGATCTTATCCAGAGGTAGCTTTTCACATTTTTCTCTCTCCCAACCCTGTAGCTTGTCTGTCCTATTATTCTTCCCTATAAGCCTGGACATGTCCTTGAAATCCATTTCAATACAGCTGATGGATAGCTCCTAGTAACTAGTAGAAGTAGGTACATGAAATAAAACCTCCAGTCTTAATCTAGAAACTCTAAACCCAAGTAATAAAATAGTCCTGACCTTCTAAATGACTCAGTGTAGATATGTTAATATATATAGTCTTTTTTATTGATGTTTTAAAATCTACTTGGGATTGGAAGATAAAATAGTGGTAGGAGATTGGAATTGCACAAAACAAGGGAGCTAAAGTGAGGGAAGAATTAGGAGCACGTGGCAACATGTACAAGACCGTTGCGTCTGCATCCCAAATAGCAGCTGAGTATACACATAGGAAGAGATAAGATCAGACACCCTGGAAATGCCCCAGGAAAGGCAGAGAGAGAAGTATGTATGGCTGTATTTGGAACAAAATATTTCATCTCACTGAGGTAGTAAAGTGAACTTGAAGATTTTGTTGTTGTTGTTGTTCTAACACCTATTGTAGTTGCTATATTTCAAAAATGTCTAAGAAAAAAATCTAGGTATAACTTTCAAATCAAAAATAACATTTTCAAGAAATAAGGAAGCCAGATCCATGAACTAAGGTAACAAAATGGAACACAGAGGTAACAAGACATTTTCTAGAGGAATTGTCCTTAAAAAACAGGTTTCTAATTTCTGCTTACTTTCTGCTCTGAAGAAGGTGGAGCTGATCATACTCATTAAGCATGGGAGATATTTCTGTGCACATAGTACAGCATGAGAAGAGGGGCCAGGGGTGATGTGACAGAAGAAGCCTGAAAACACTGCCCTGTGCAGGAGGTGAAGGTCGACATTTACAGGCAGGAGAGCCTCGGCGTAAGAATGGCCTTGCCCTTGTGGGCTCCTCCCCCAAACCTGTAATCCATCCTAATCACAAGAGAAACATCAGGTACATCCAAGGAAAGACAGTCAACAAAATGGCTAATGGGTGCTCCTGAAAACGTTCAACCCGGGGTCATAAAGAACGAGGAGAATGTGAGAGACTCTTACAAGGGAACATCAAATTGTTACAAGGACATGCAAATCTTGAACACATTGTGGTATTCTAGTTGGGATCCTGGATCATATAAAGGACATTAGGTTAAAAAAAAAGAATCTGAACAAAGCACAGACTCCATTTAAAAATAAGTATATAGTCATATCCATGTGTGCATAATACTGGAATATGTTAATACTAGTTCATTGCTTGTGAAAATGTACCATATTACTGTGAGACAATAATAGGGAAAATACAATGATAGTAAGTAGAATATATAATAATGAATATAATAATAAGGGAAAACAGCTAAAGCATATATGAGAACTTTCTTCATTGTCATCATGAGTTTTATGAGGGTTCCAAACTATTCCACAGTTAAGGTAAAATCAAACTAGCAGTTTCTTTTGTGGGCAATGTTGATACTGTTAAATTGGGGAATTACAAAAAATCATATTTGGGGTTGCAGTAGTAAAGGTATGAATTCCTGAAATACCTTGATAAGGATCACATGAGCTTTCTTCTCAGGAAGTTTTCAGAGATAAACTGTTTTTCTCTAAGAACCGTTCAGGTCTACTGCTCTCTTAGGATGTGAAAGTTGGAAGTAAATAGCTCAGATCCCCTCTCACTCCAACATTTTATGGTTCTATAATTTAAAAAATAATATGAGGCTCCACTACCTAGGTGTAAACATAGTTTTCATCCCTATTATGTTCTTGCAAACCTTGAGACCTGGTTTGAAGTATGTGTTCACATGCTAATAGTTTGAAAAACTTTATTCCCATCCAGGTACATCAACTATTTTATTTCTTCCAGAAGTACAGAGGGGACAGCCTTCTGTAGCAGGAGCGACTTTCCAGGTAATTTAATAATGACTGTTCCTCAGCACTTAGTTACGTTCCAGGTGCTGGCAAATTAAGATTAGTGCTTCCACGGAGTTCTCCTGACTCTCACCTCCTTCAAATGTACAGATTCAGTGATACTATGGGAAAATCTACACATTTCCTTTTCAATAGGCCTTTTTACTCATAACTTGAGGTGATCTGGTACTTATATTTTTTTTACTATAATGTGATGTTCATTTTTTGACGTTTCTAAACGAGATTAAAATGGTGAAGGGCAATCATGGATTTCCTCTGGAACCACAAATAAAAAACACGAAGAGGAGAATTTTGTTTTGGATTGGTTCAGGCCTTAGTTTTTGTATCAGACATATTTTTCTCCTGCCCTGTAACCTTTATACCTATTAATCTCCCATAATCCATTACTCAACATGTATGGACATGTATTTATATATTTGAAAAACAATGTCATAGTGAGCTTCCATCCTCTATGCCTCATTCAAGAAAAATCCCTCCAAGTCCCTTAAGGCAAGCTGCTCCTGCGAGCAGTAAGGAAGTTAAGTTTCCTGCCTACATTAGGGTATTGAACTTGCCTTGAATGCCTAATAAGATTCACATAATAAGATCAGTGTAACTTACACCAGGGGCAGGTCAATGAACGGTGTAACTAGAAGGTCCCCACAGTCCCCATTTTTCTTTCTGTATTTTTCCTGACTTCTGGTAAATCTCTTTCACTGTACTGGCCAGGCTGTGCTGCAGGGCTGTAAATGAAGCCCTTCCTCACCCTTGAACTTGTTAAGCTCTCCGGCTTCTACTCGTCAGGCAGGCTGCTCCACATCCTAATGACTTTTTGCAAAAAACAGAACCTCCTGATATGGAATACGCTGCCCCGTCAGCGGCTATCAGGCAAGCTCACTTCTGACGCTAATGACATGATGCTTCTCTTTCTCTTTTGATAAAGTTTACAGCCTCTAGTAAGAGAAAAAGGAAAGAATTTAAAGAGGGCAAGGAAACATTGAAGGGGGAAAAGAGGAAGAGAGCGATAGAGAGAGTGAAGAGAAATGCTAAAAATATAGGCCAGTACCTAATTATAATTCAAGACCTTGGTAATTTAATAAAAACAACTCCTCCAGAATGCAGCCATAAGGAAAGAGTTTCCACAATCTGTTCATCTGCATAATTAGTGATTGAAGACCTGGGAACAGTTGGAACATTGCTGAGGAAGGCCCAGGTCACATTATTGATAACATAAATAACAAAGATACAGATTTCCCCAAACTACAAACATCAGAATGTAACCGACAACAACCTAATAGGAGCACAGAAAACAAACAGAAAGCAGGCGCGCTCTGGAGCCGGGCGGCACAAGGCTGAAGTCGAGCACCTCGTTCATCAGTCCAAACAGCCTCAGGTTTCCTAGTCACCTAAAAACAAGAGGACAGGAAGTTCTCATTAGCGGTTCTTTCTGCAGGGCTGTGCGACCACAGCTGTGCGCACACACGGTCCGCAAGGCAGACGTGTAGTGTTTAGACTTTACACATGGGGATAGAATTCATTTTTTTTAGGTTTGCATTACTAAGCTTCGTTAATAATGGCTCAGGGGATCCATCAAGTCAGAGCTGAAGACAAGCTTTCCAGCTTAGAGCTCAGCTGACTTCCATATACAATACTGAGAAGTACGTTTGATACCTTTAAAAATGAGCTAATGACTCTCCTCCACTGGACATTATGTGCACTCCCGTCTCCAACGTGAGAAGGACTACGAGAACACGTGCACGGGAAGTCTATCTGCTTTTGTAACCTGCACTTTCCAGCTTTCTCCACAGGGCCGAGGAGATGACATTTCTTTATACACTGTTGCCAGGCTAGTAGCAAATAAATCAAATTAAAAGAAAGAAGAGGTTGCAAATTACTTAAAATTCTGTTATTCAAATGCAACTACTGGCCTAAAAGTCTTGGGCTTAAATCTTTATCTAAGTGGAAATAAAATTTTCAAGTAATTATTTCAAACTAAATGTCAGACATACACAGAGAGGTGATACAGAGATCCAAGAACACAAGATAAATCAGGCTAAGGGCTGTGTGTGTGTGTGTGTGTGTGTGTGTGTGTGTGTTTGCGTGTATTTAAATAAACCCTGGCAAACGTGACTGTTTTGTGTATTCAGACAGCGCAAGACCTCTACTGTGTGAATGAAGAACTGTATTTGAGCCCAAGCAAAGGGTGACAGCCCAAGAGACAAGGAAAGAATGCTAACTGCACATACCTTCATCACGCATGACTGTCCCTGAGGCAAACTTGCGAATAGTTTCAACTTTTAACAATAGAAAAGAAAACAGTAAAACTTTTTTTAAAAGATATGTGGCTCTGTGCTTTCAGGCTTTCAAAACTAAACACATACCTGTGGTTTTGAAATAACCTCGAGATACCAGCGGGGACAATCCCGTCTGACTGGGTGGGTGAGATGAAAGGAAATCCTGTCCTTTTATGGGAAATTAACCTATTCGTGTGGAGCTGAAATAACTGCGTATCTGGCTGAAGGATCGGAGCGGAAGGCCTGGAAGCCTACCTCGCCATTATTCTGCACTAGGAAAGCAATTGGGAGAACCGGGCTTTTACTAATCCAGCAGTATATCATTAACCTATGCAGCACAGACAGTTCACCGGGTTAGTCAGCAACTATTTATGGAGTTCCTTCTAGGGCCGTATATTCTTCCAAACTCTGGTGTCACAAGCATGTAAAATTTCTTCATGTTATTCATTTGAGGCCTGAAGTAAACACACAGACAGTTGCTTCACTAGAACTTGCATTCCTGCAGAAACTTCTGTACATGAAATACGACTCCCATGATTTACAAATCTCACCATTCCTGGACAGGTGCCTTCGGTGGCCAGCTGGTGGGGCGTGATTGGCAGAAACACTGCAAGAATTCCTGCAGGCTGGGAGAAGTGAAGCACAGGTAGCCACCAAGGGATGCGGTTTCCACCGGTTGATGCTCTTGTAACTCAGTGGGATAAGGTCAGAGGTCAGAGACACCAACAGATATCTGTGCCCAGAGCAGTTGAGCCCAATGGACCAACATGAGCATACCTTGGAAAACTGGCTCGTTTATCTGACCGTGTCATGTAAAATGATTTAAAACAGTGAATTCCAGACAACAGCAGCAAAGAGGAGGATTCCTGGAGGAGGGCCATGTTTTCATTCAAATAAGAGCATCCAAAGACAGGGGATGGGGGTACTTTGGGGAATGGGAAAGATGTCAGAAAAATTATAATTGTTTCTAAGAAAGTAGAGCTGGCATTTATAACTGACACACATTAACTGTATATAAGGATAGTATAAAATGTGCTATCCTAAAAAATAACAATATAGACCGATCTCAACACTTAAAACAGTACTCTGATTGCTCTGGCCTCCCTGCAGCCCCTGACTGATGAAGCAGCTTCCTCCCCCAGGCTGACTGCTTTGCAGAAGGAAAACGACAGCTCAGGGGCCTTGAAGTAGCTCCAGGTCCTCCAGCCACTCCAGGAGTGGATTCCACTTCCCTTATAAATCCCTGGCCAGTACTAGTCACATGGCCCAAACTGACCCCAGCCAGGCAGGAAGTGCCCACTGACCATGTGCCACCCAACCTGGGATGACATGGGATCTGGCAGCACTGAGCGGTGTCACGGCCTTGGCCAGCCCCGCTCCTGTCTTCTTACCTCAGGAGAGACTAGTGAAAATAGAATCACCGTCAGAAATGACTCAGGACTCGAGAACAACCAGCCTTAAAAAGAGAAGGAGGAGGGAGAGAGAAACATATGTAGCCCAAATAAACTTCTCTCTGGAAATGGAGACTCGCTTGCAGGTGAGTGCAGGCCATCCCTGGAGGGCCAGCAATAGAGATCACCAGGCAGGTGGCCCAGTCACAAAAGGCCACGGCCGGACAAGCCAGGGAACCAAAGCACTAAGGGCACCAAACTCAAAGTCCAACCCAGGAGCAAAGTCTCCCGTGCTTGGAGTGCAAGACAATTTGCTTTAGCTATCAACAACACCCCGCTTTCCAACCTGTTCCGAATCCACCCCTCCAGGATGACTGTTTCAGACTTCACCCTGCACATGGCCTAGGCGCAGGTCTGAGTCAGTCCCGCAAAGCCCAGCGGCACCATGTCAACTCTACAGGTCGTACAAGAAATCGAGAGCTCAGCTTCCTGTGCAGCATGCATCTTCCATCACAGTTGTTCTGCTCCGCCTTGTTTATGCATGCAGCAAAACCAGCCTTCAAAATTAAGCTAAATCTCTTCTCTCAGCTATTCTATTGTGCTGTGATGCAGGAAAGTCTTATGCTGTTTTATGGAAAATATGATTTTCAACGTAATAAACAAATCTCAAAGGAACCAGAAAGGAAATATTGGACCTATGCCACGCACTCTGTGTGGGCTCGAGACACTCTATTTGATGATGGCAAATTTCCTTTTCAAAAACACCCCAAACAAAGCTCAAGTTCCAGAACTGTTTTCTGGACCAGACTTGCAGTAAATTTTCTTTGGAGAGCTAATGCTAGATGGAGAACAAATGGTACTAAGACAAGAAAAAAAGAGAGTTCAGACAAATGTACGAGAATCAAATTTTGGATTCCAGATACATAGTGAACACTTTCACCGATGAGAAGGAAAGGTTAGTACTGCCATGTAATATAAGGAATCAGACAATATATTTAGAAAGTATGATACAGTTCTGTCTATATCATTTCACTCACATAGCCCCAGAGTCATAAATTCTTCTTGCTCAATGTAATGATTTTTAAAATAATATCCTTTAGAGGAACAATAGTGCCTATATTTGTGCCTATATATAATCTGCCTTAGGAGGTTCTATTATCTGTAAAGTTCTTTCCATTCTAATTGTTTAAGAGTTATCTTAGCGCTGTACAAGTACAGTCTGGTAGATTTTTTTTCTTCCTTATAGAAACTTTAAAGGGAATCAATTTTCTTTCCCTTTAATTCATTGAGAAACTGCTCCTGTGACCACTCAAGCATTTTTATAGTACTTTCCACTACAAAAAAAAATAATAATAATAACCTGTTGCATTGGCATATCTCAGGATTAAATATTAGCTATGAGTGAATAGGGCAATCATCTGCTCATGGAATAAATGACCGGAGCACTAAATGAATGCTCTTGAATAATGAACTCGACCTGTGTCTAGTCTGAAGGGCTGACAGATGACCTGTTTTAAGCAGCACAAATCTCTAGGTCATGTTTTTGTTCTACTGAGGTTCCTTGGCTACCCAGTCAGGGAAACGTAAATTGAATTTAGAATTTAGAAGCCAGAAAACTTCCTCTTTATCAGATTGTTTCCAAATTTTGTTCAGAATTAGAAAAGTCACTGTGACAGGAGCAGCTGTGCGGCGCACCCGCTCCTGGCCACGCTCAGCTCTAGGGTTGGTCCAAGTCCTCGGAAACTGTCCAGAGAAGTGAAGACACTTAGTTCAGAACTCACAGATCTGGTGTTGCCGGTGTGAACTGGGAGGATGCAGCCACGGAAAGAAATGACAAAGATGAAAATGTCCGAGAAGAAAGAGATATAGCCGTTGGTTGAGCACCTCCTTTGTGTCAGACCCTGCTGGACTCCGGAATCACTCTTTCTCAATTCACAAATGTCCCTTAGGAGCAGTCTTCCCTCTAAGGGAAGCAAGTAGGTAGGTCACTGCCTCACAGAACAGAAAATCACTCACCCAGGCACGTAGTGAGCAGCAAGGTTGGGCAGGAATTCAAATGTGACTCTTTGACAACAAAGACAGTCTTCTTCCCACAAACACTCCTCAAAAATTATCTATTCACTAAAGTATGTGCCAGGCTCAGATGGTTTTACAGCTGAATTCTATCTGATTTTCAGTGAACAGATAATCCGTATGTTATTCAAAAAATTCCTGACCATAGCAAAGGATGGAAAGCTTCCCAATTTGATTTACAAAGCCAGCATAACCTTACTTCCTCAGCCTCATGAAGATAGAAAATAAAGAAAACTGTAAAATATTTCACTGATGAATATGGATGCACTACAGTGCTATAAGTAGTACTAATACTACTTATTACAGTACTAATAAGTTCTATGTAAAAACCAGCAAGTTAAACCAAGGGAATATGACAATGTAGAGTATGTTATAGGAATGCAGGGTGAGTTCAGCATTGGAAAATAACTCATCAAATTGTAGGTGAAGTAAAAAGAATAACAAATACATTATTTAATGCTAAGACACACCTCTTAAAATATAGCTGCCAGTTCTAATTGGAGATAAAAAAAACAACCAGGATAAAAAGATACAATAGCATTTCAAGGACTATTTAATACTAACAGTAAATATCACATTAAAAATAAATACTAAATCTAATAGGCTTAAAAAATGGAAGACAAAAAAACAGCAAAAATTTAAACAATGTTTTAGGAGCAGTCTAAGGTAATAAAATGATCAAAGAAAATGTTCTGTGTTGATAGTAAAAAATGACAATGATATTATATGGGTATGGCACGACTGTATATCTTACAACTTGAGGCTGTGACTTAAGCAATTTGACAATGTCATTGGCTAAAAAATAAATAAACTGAAGGGTAATCCATATCTCAGGTTCCAAAATACACTTTATAATAAATTTCTTTCTTTTTACACTTATATAGAAATGTAATGAATTCTGATCAAAAATCAAGTTAGAATATTTTTCTTTAGAGCTAGATAGAATGATTTAAAGGTTCACTTGGAAAATAAACATACAGTAAGTGCCAAGAAGTGTAGGATAAATAAGAAAAAGAGGAGAAAGAACCTTTCCATTTCAAGACACTAACACTTTTAGGATGTACAGTTCTCAAAGGAGAACATTTCCCTGCACTGTTTCCCAGAACCCAGGCAGTGTCAGGGTTTATTTTATTTATTTATTTATTTCAATACAAATAAATTAAGCTAAGCAGATCAAAAGACATGATTTCTGTTTGTGAATCAGCAGGGAGAAAGATGAGAGGGCAGAGCGGACCATGAAGCCTATTGAAGCATCCGTCTTATTACCTGATTTCGCGTGGTGAGAGACAGACTAAGTATTTAATCAACAGCTTTAAGGACACTGTGTTCCCAAGGAGAAAATAAAGACGGATCCCTTCATTATCTCCAAACAAAAAGCAAATGCCAATAAACCAGGGGTTTGAAATGTAAATATAAAAGTATTACACATGTATCGTGCACGACTTTACCAGGGTTGGACATCCCTGGTGCACATCTGCCAGTTCTCCCACCCCGCTTTTCACAGGCCTAGTGGGACTCCCTCAGTTAAATTAAACCTGACTCCCTTCACCCTCTCTTCATCGCCCAACACCTGCTCTTTCTTTCTCTGTGTGACTCTTCCCCAGATCCTCCCTCCAATGGGATGAAATGTTCTTAAAAGGAATTTGCTTTCCAGATGTGTCTTCACGGCTGTAATGCTTGTATCCTAATTCAGCAAGTAGAATTTGACAGAATAATAAATGTGAACAAATTGGTGGGATTTTATACTAAGCTTCCATTGTACAATTGCACCCTAAAATCATCTGTGTTGAGGATATGATTATTATAGCAGTCAAAAAATAAAGGCACTATGTACAAAATAAGGCAAATAATGCAGCAAGGTAATCTTTAAAGAGAAGAGGTAATGTGCTGATTAATCCTGAAGAAAAAAATAGGGGTAAATGAAACTGTCACCCGATCTAAAAACAAAAGTCAGTGTTGAAAGTTCCCATAGTCTTGGACGAACTTTCTTGTGACTTTAGATCCATTTTTAGGGCTATGAAGTATGAAGCACAGAACAGAGACACTCAAATCCATGTGACATACCTTTGCCTTAAGACCAAGTAAATACTTCACCATCTCCTGCTCAGTGAAATGCCTTACACTGGAAGAATCCCTTTCTGGAAGTATTAATTAGGCTTTGGTCAGAAGAATGAGGACAGTGGAAATCAGAGAGTTTAACCAAACCACTGGCCCTGCTCACTTCCTCAAGAGGTAACTGAGTCTGGGAGGAGGAGCATGTACTGAAATGTCATGTAATCCTGACTTCCAATACTCATTTCACCTCTGAGGAAATTCTTTAACTTCTCAGAACTTCATTTTCTCATCTCAGAAGCAGAGAACCTCAATAATCCTCTCATGTAAGCAAATGTCTAGGACAGTATTGCTCATTCTTGATCCTTTCCCATCTCTTCCCAAGAGAGTTTTCAAGGGAATGTTGGGGGGGGGGGTTGAGAATTCCATCTCTAATAGAGAGAAAATGCATATCCAATTTGCTATTAGATAAGGCTCATTCAGACTGAGGGTCCAAGGCATTCTTGAACACAGTTTCATCCAAAGACGCGTATTCCAACAGCGGCATATTGACTTTATTCTACATAGGCTCTCTGAGAGTCAAACATTTGCTGTTGGGCTTTGGGAATCAGTCCAGCGGAAAGCTGGGCTGCTCATCTGCGTGGCTGTTGTGCTTGTGAGGAGCAGACTCGGGGCGTTGACTCCCTTTGCTGCCCCCACCCCAGACATGCCGCTTCTTGCTCTCATCTGCAGTCCAAAAAGGCCTTTTCCTAAAACCCACCAAAGACTGGAGATCTATGCTGCAAGAAATCCACAGTAAAGAACCCAAAAGCCTCCATCTTTCAGCAGCTTGAAGATTAAAGTGTCAAAAGTATCCACCACTCCACTGTGGGAGTTCTCACCGCAGATGGGCACATCTTGGTTTGCTTAGTGACACCACCAGAAATCATCTCTATTGAGTTACTAATGGTGATCACACACCTACTTTTCTCTTTTGAAACTACCACTGATTGTGTTTAATGCAGACAAACAAAAGTTAGAGAAAACTCATTTGGAGATGCCCTAGAAATGGAAATGTCATTCAGTCATTCAACAAATGTGTTTGCGTTCCTAATAGTATCAGAAAGAGTGCAGTGGAAAGTGCTGTGTGTCAGAGCCATGGGTACACAGTACAGTGTCCTCAAGGAGCTTAATAAGCCTCGGTAAGCGGACATTTTCTCACATGCAATGGCAGCAATTTTAACACCCCCTCCGAAAGATACTTTGTAAATCCTACGTTGCAAACACCTCAGGAGATGCTCGGGATCAGGAATAAAGCACAGCTCCTCCTGCCACGGAGGAGCGGGTGATAGACAGTCCCTGTCAGCACAGTGTGGACAGTTCTACAACAACAGTCAGAGAAAGGTTGTATAGGAGCATCCTGAGGACACATACTCAGCTCAGTCTTGGAAGGAAGCAGCTCATTCTATCCTATTTTGATGATGAATTAAGTGAAGAAACAATTTCTTTCTTGAAGATAATTTTTTTGCAGAAACCTGAAGAATGTGTGAGAGGAAGTGTTGTGTGTGGAAAGAATTTTTTTTTTTAAACTAGAACATCACTTAGGACCAGTGATACCAGTTAACACACGATGAGCTTTGTATATTTGCCGTGAGCTCATCTTATTTTCAGCACTGTCACTAGACTATTCCCTGTACTTTTCTTAGCCCTCCCATGAGATCAATTCTATTGCTCCTGAGCACATAATGAAGAACAACTATTCTATAGTTTGCCTGATCAACATCACACAACCCAAAATAGGAGTCTGAGAGTCAGACGGGTCGGGCCTTGGTCTCCGAAGCTGTTTTTAAATGTTGCTCCAGTACTGAGTCATTTGAGTAGGCCGTTTTTATAGTTTCTATGTATAGCTCCTTCATATCCTCCCTTTATTAGTATTCCTGAAATGTATCTTTTCCAGTTCTCAAAGACTCAGAGACATCATGCAGAAGGGCAAACTATTCATATGCACATATGACTTATAAAACTGAACTATGATTTTTCAGCTTTTAAGAGGAGAGGAGGAACTGTCTCATTGTAAACTCAGAGCCAGGTAGAAAACACATTTCTGGACGGTGAAGGCCCATTTGCCTTCCTCCCTCGTTGCAGCATGGAGAAGTGGGACCGAGGCACAGGGCCATGTGCTGTAGGCCTCGCTCCCCTGCGGGAGTCCCTGAGAGGACACGTGGTACCTTCTGAACGGTGGCTCCGCCGAGGTCCTGCGAGGGCGCAGTGGGAGTGAAGGTGAGCGGGTGATGGACGATGCCCCGCTTGGTCACACGTGCACGAACACGGTCCGTCATGGGCAGTTTGGTGTGTACGGTCTTGTGGGCAGGATTCTCAGGTCTGGAGTGAGAGAAACTACAGAGTGAAACTCAGTTGTGTCATAGACTCACTGTCTGAGGGCAATTTACAAAGTTACCCCGGATCTTGCTCTTCTTGCCTGTAGAATGAAGCCCAGAGGTTCTCCTATAAAACCCTCAGGATCGTTAGACACAAACCTTGGGTAAAGTGATGAGACAGGACCCAGTACACACCAAGGACCATTCAGTATGTGTCATCATAATCTCTGGCCTTATAATTCTAACCCTTTAGGGGAAAATGACATTCCCAGATGTTTTGCAACTGTACATGTTAAATACTTTATGCCTTCCCTGTGCTATTTTTGCTTTCACTGTTATTTTGTATTTTCTAAGGAAAATAGTTTTTAAAGTTCTTAGGCTCACATTTTGAACTGGAGCAAATTCCACGCTCCACTTGAAAAGTCCTCTGTATGTTTGATGCCAGCATTCGAGTCGAGAAGCAAAGTCTCAAATGATTTAGTGCTAAGTGAGCAAAGGGTACAGCAAAGCTCCCGATAGTTTATGCACCCGGAAAACAGCTACTCCTGCTTATTCGCTTCATCCAGGGAATGAATTGATCCTTCTCTTCCTCTTCATCCCCCATATCCCAGGCAGGTTTCCTGAAAGACCTTCTGGTTAAGTTCTCATCCCCTTGGCAAAACAGCATGTCTGCTGAGCCAGTCAGCTGTCTCGTTGAGATTCACTGCCAGGTGGACAGCTTTGATGGCAAGGAGGTGGCGTTCCGCCCAGTTAAGCAGCTTCCAAGCCTCAAGCCATAAAGATGAGCTCCTGGCCCTCCTTCCTCCAGGAAGAGGCTGCAGACATATTGCCTGCCCTTGGAAGCATGGCTTTCCCACAGTGCAGATTATTGAGCTGTGCAGAGGACCTTACTTACTGCTCTCTCCTCAGAGCAGTGGAGACACGGACCTCGTCCAGTTTCTAGTGTCAGCTTTTCTCTGCTGAAGGTGCTGCTCCAGTAACTAGCCGGCGTTGGACGCAAGCCATAAGTTAAAGGAGGTTTTTTTAGTTGAAGCTGATCTTTTCTATTCATCAGGAAAACAAATATCCCATGGTTTAGGACAAGTCAGAAATAAAAGATCCCACATTGTTAAATAAAGCTTCCTCTTTGGCATAGGCTGCTTGTCGGCGAAATAAACCAATAGCTGTTAGATTCGGAGATGCAGTGATGTTTTCTAGCTCATTTTATAAATTTGAGTACTAAGAACAAAATACAAAGACTTGGATGTAACATTTTACAACAGAAACCATTTTTTATAAATTTTATCATCTATGTAATGTATTCATTCTCTTTTTTGTGGTAATGTGGTTCGAATTCAGGCCGCTGCGCTTGCCAGGTAGGTGCAGTGCCACCGGCTGCCTTCCGGAGGTGAGGGCGGTGGCCAAGGAGCCCACAGGCAGGTACCGCTGGCCCAGCGGACAGTACCAAGGCGGAGAGGGCTCAGCCAGCCACTGGGCCGACGAAGCAGATTGCGGCTACGCTGTGGCGGCCACCTGCCTGGCTGAGGTCTGCGTGGACGTTACTGCTCGACACAGGGAAGCAGCACAGAGCCAGCGCGGGAGCCCCGAGGGCCTCACCTCAGACCCCCGCGAGCGGCGGCGGGGCGCTGCCCGGACAGCCTGGGACGCCACACGGGAAGCAAGGGGAGCAGGGACGTGGGCTGCTGCTTCACGGCCAGCCCGTCAGGTTTGGGGTCTGAACGGGCTAAAAAAAAAAGCACCCAGCAAATGTTGGAAAGCGTTTTGTAAGAATACCTTTCAGGTAAGGACGTTTCTGTCCTCCTCTGTCCAGTTTGCCCTCTGTGCTCTTTTCAGACTCGTTGTGCGTGACAACACAGTGAAGGAATCGTGGAAGGCAGAAGTGGGGAAAGAAGAGAGAGAGGCACACCCCTCCCTCGCCTGCGGGCAGCTTGTCTGTAATTGTTCACAGCTGTCCGGCTGAAGGAGGAGGGAAGTTCTTATGTCTCCATTAAAACTCAAGTCTTGGTTAGAATGTTAGATGGGATGTTTTTGAATAAACACTGTGTATTTTAATCTAATAGCCCTGTAATATTTTGCCCTAAAAGTGACCAAAAATGCCGTAGTACTGTAGGGGCAAAGAAAGAACTCAAATAAATTTTAAAAGAATAGTAGTAAGAGACATAAAGATAGTCACATGACATTTGTCACCTCTGCAGCCGTGGACGTCCTCAGCGAGGCCACACTCCCTTCACCCCACAGATAAAGATGGTGGCTCCTCGACCAGTCCCTCTTCTGTAGTATCTCTCTTCGTGGCTGTGTAGAGGCCTATCCCACAATTTTGACCAAATCTTATTTAATCACACATTGAAGTCACGTATAAATTCTGCTATTAAAGATCATCCTTGGACACACACCCTTGTACTTATGACTTTATGCCCATCCTGATCCTTTATAGTCTGCTTCTAAAGTGGGATTTCTGGATCAGGACCCGCGTTAAAGGCTTTTGAACAACATCACAAACTCTTCTAAAAACAACAGCACCAGTTTTTACACCCTGCAGTGGAACAAAAGGATATCTATTTTCCTACAACACTGGTCCAGAAGACACTGAGGCTCAGTGGTCTGTTACATGATGCCGCTTCTCAGAAACAGCAGGAACAGTTTATCGTATACTTCGGCTTCTCTGGCTGTGATCTGCAGTCACATTTTCTGGATTTGGATTTCAATGACTGCATCATCACCAGGAGAGTGGACCCAGAAACAGCCTGAAGCCGACTCTAACCCTGGGCAAGGCCTGAACCTCAGCAGGGTGGTAGCATCCTGGCAGATACGTGACGATGACCCCAGGAAGGGGGTTGGGACCGAATGAGCACGCCCTCCTGAGGGGCCAGGTGCAAGTGAACTGGCCTCTGTCTTCCTAGCAAGGCAGAGAGTACGAGCGCTTCCTTCTCAGATGGACAGCTGCTGCCTGATCTGAAGGGAGTGATTCTTCGGGCGCCAACTACCTTTACTGCAGTGCAGATCCAAAGCAGTGCCTAGGCCCCAAACTAGAAACTCCACGTCTCACTAGCCAGTCTGTACCAGTCTCCTCATGCAGCCCCATTTCATCTCTACAGAGCCACGCACTGGGACACATGGAAGAGAGGCCACAGGTGTGAACATTCTGTGCCCAGCAGGACCCCAACCCTCACCACCCTTAGTTGCTGCTCTCTGCCCTTCTGATAGCCATCTGCGCCACCCCGAGTGGGCCGCTCTGACCTTTCTGCTCTATCATCCTTCCCACTACGGCCTCCTTGTGCCCACTGGGAGGCCATGAAAGCGAGGTTCTGTCCCTCTTCCTCAAGGAGCTGCAGAGCTGTGTGCTGATCAGCCAGTCATCTCCAGGGATGAGGCTGTCACCTCTAAACATCTCCTTCGAAATTCTCCCTCTGGAATAGCTAGAGAGGTGGCCTACACTTAGCTCAGCCTCTCTGCAGCCTCTTCATGTTAGCATCTCTGTTTCCTGAAGTGGCATCTCTGGCCAATGTGTCCTTGCGCCAGCCCCTTCTGCATATCAAGTTTATGTCCTAAACTATATTCCATTTGCTCATTCCCTACCTTTAAGGTCCTCAGTGACTCTGTCACTTTCCCTTAACAAACAAATGCATCACTTGAAGCACAATGTTCAATATCCCAAAATACGCACCCTTAAATTACCGGGATATCCACACAGAGATGTGATCAACATTGTTAGTCATCAAAGAAATGTGCATCTCAGCCACAACAGGACACTACTACACAGCCAGAAAAATGGTGCAAATGAAAGGTGGGAAGCAAGGCCCTCAAACTCTGGTTTGTCTCTATTACCTAATGCTTTTCTCTGCAAATTCTAAGCTCCAGCAAAACTAGCCTATTTGTCTTTGTCTGGGAATTCTCACAATGTGGCTTCTCTGTCCCTGTTCTTCTCCATCCGCGATGTCCTAAGTGCAGGCAGAGCGGTGCTCTGCCTCAGAGACCCCCACACTAGTCTCCAGGTCTAGATTGTCATTATCACCAACCAGCCCTGAGACAGTAAATAGAATTTAGGTGGCAAATCAGCTGACCTAAAATAGGAGACTATTCTAGTAATGCAGGTGGACCTAGCATAACCACATTGACTCTAAAATATGAAACAGGAAAAAAGCAAAGGAGGTGGGAGGGATGTGATGTGAGATTCATCTATGATTTTGCTTTCAAAATGGAAGAAGAGGTCTATATGTACATCAGGAAAAATTGGACGGCCTCTGAAACCTAGAAAGGGAAAGGGGTGAATTTCAGTGTGAATGCGACAGCCTTCTTAACTGCCAGAAGTTCTGTTGTCTAAAGCTATTCAGTTCTAGTAACACAGAACAATTCACTACAACAACAAGAAAATATATTTCTGTCCTCTACTATCCAAGTTCAATGGCAGACATACTTTGGACCTTTAACTAATCAAAAGAAGACTATTCATGTTTTAAATTATGAATATATCAATGATGGAAGGACTAATAATTTCTTAGCACTCATAATGGGTTGGCCTTTTCTGAGAGCTGCTAAGTTGAAACAACAATTTGAAATATGCATTTTTGTTTTGCATTTTAAAGTGAAAATTTGTAAGTCACAGAGCTGGCTTCCATCCAAAATAGCCTTGATCTAGAGGCCACTACTTTGGTAACCTTCCAAAATAGTACCAAAGCTTTGTAGTTTCTGGTATAAAGGATGTTTTAATTGATTCACAAGTATTTTGTCTATTTTGAGCTATAGTGTTAGAAACCATCACATACTGTCTGATTTGTATGAGAGATGTACTTCACTAGAAGATGTAGTAAATGCCACACCTAACCATACTCAGATACACAGAATGACTCAGAAGCCACTATGCTTCAATTCAAATATGAACCCTATCATTTTTGTTGTTTTCTTGTTTGTTTTTGAGACAGGATCTCAGTTTTTTGTATCTCAGGTTTACCCTGGACTCCTAGCCCAGGCTACCCTCAAACTCTTGGCAATCCTCCTGCCTCTGCCTCCCAAGTGCTGGGATTACAGGCATAAGCCACCATGCCCAGCACTGTAGTATGTGGTACTGATTGCTGGTGGGCATCAGTTACCATGCTTGGCATTGTTGTATGTGGTTAACTGAGATTGAACTCAGGACCTTGAGCTTGCCAGGCAGAAGCCAGAACCACAGAGCTAAATCTCTGGCTCACAGCTTTATTATTAACTGTATGATGGTAAACAGATTTAACCTCTTCCCAGTACCTGTCCTTATAGTAGGGATAACAATAAAGGACATCAACAGCATCTACTAAATTGTTGTGTAAATAAGTGGAGCCATTTAGAATATGCTGGGCCCAAAAAGTGCAACATGAATAAAAGTGTGTTAGTCATATTTGCATGCATGTTTGTGTGTGTGTGTATGTATATGTGTGTGTACATGTGTGATAAAGCCAAATCTAATTGGAGAGAGTTTCTACCACAAATCATTCTGAAAGTTCAGATTATTCAGGATGCCATCTTGGAACCATTACCCTCATGTGTCCCTTAGAGTTCTCTTGGATGGCGTATAGCATGTACTGCATTAGCTGTGCTCATGCATAAGCATTTTATTCAATTGTAAATTCTCAGCACAAATAATGTAACTTCCCTCTAGGTAGTGGCAATTTGGGGTGCTTTGGTCACCAACTTAATATTTTAAGTATGTTAATATAACAGGTGCAATGAGTGATTCTTTTGAAGTTAGTCTGGGCCAGCAGGAGAAGGTTCCCACTCCCAAGGTGAGTGAGAAGCAGGTGCTTCTTCTGTAGGAGATGGTCAGGCTGCTGCCACCTGCCCTCCAGAGCAGCTCCCAAAGCTTGCACTGTCTCGGTCACAGTGGAACTTGATCAGCAAAATCCTGTTTATCATCCGAGCTCACACTGAGCTTGCAGCAAAGATCTTGCACCACAAAGACCAGGAGAGTAAAGGTCCCAGAAGACCAGTCAGGAAGCATGCACTTCTCCTAAAAGGCCCAGAATAGGTGATTAAGGGCAACATGGAACAAGAACAAAAAGTTGCCAAGATCTCAGACCTGTTAAATCCTAGTCAACAGATGTTTACTGAGCACTTCACCGAATCTCAGGTTCACTTCTAGGCCAACTCCCTTCCTCCTCTGCTCTGCTGCCTGCTAATGCGACGTCAACTGCTGGGCACCTCAGACTTGACCCTCCATAGCATTTTGTTTCATCTCTACATAGCTCCTTTAAAAAGAAAAAGAATTCACTTCCAAAAATTGTAAATAAGGAGGTGTCAAGTAAAATCTGTATTTGGGGGTTTTCTGGAAAATAATCAGATCTGGCCATCTTGAACATACCATTCTGCATAGCAACAGTTGGCATTTTGGGGGCAGCATCTGCCCCTTTACACGGGGTCAGGGCATAGAAGCCCATTCTTTCCTTCACTTCTGCCTCTGTTCTGCAAGGGTTTATGGTGGAGTCCTCTGGGACTGCACAAATACTACTAGACAGGGCCAGGGATATAGCTCAGTGGTTCCGGCGCCTGTCTTGCAAGTGCAAGGGCCAGGTTCAATCCCCGGTTAACTACATACTGGGCATGGAGTCTCACCCCGGCAGCAACCAGTACCACATAGCACACTGCCGGGCATGGTGGCTCACGCCTGTAATCCCAGCACTTGGGAGGCAGAGGCAGGAGGATTGCTGTGATGTGAGTTGGAGGCTGAGCTCAGGGCCAGCCTGAACCACAAAGAGAGACCCTGTCTCAAAAAAATAAATAAACAAATAAATAAAACCACAAATACTACTGGACACCTAGGAACTGCAAATTTTGTGTCTGAGATCTTAAGAAAAGAGTTTATTGTCTTGGGCTAAATGGTCAATCGGCACCTGATCAAAGAAGCATAGAATCTCAAGAGTACAAGAGCAGTCTGATGAAACTCTAATAGATACAAATTTATCTCTGCCTTATTCTATGTACAGACCCAAACTTAATGTAACAGAGAAAGAAAACACATACATGTTGGGTCAGCCCAAGTGTTTGTTCAATAGTCTTGCCTTTCTTGTCTTAGTATGATAATGCTCTCTCTGACAAACACCCTAGTTTCTATTTTCTTTTTTCTACAATGGTGATAAAGGGACCTTCCAGGGACACTGTGAGGTGTAATGCACACTTTTGTGCTCTGCTTGTGCTATGGCTTCAGCTGGGTCATTGTATAACTGTTCACTCTTTGTCAGTCTGACAAATTGTCTATGATTCAAGACCCAGTAGAAAATGCCATTTGTTCTCCAGGACCCAACTTTCTCTTGCCTCCGTTGTCTCCATCATCTCATGCCAGAGGAAAACAAACCCTTATGTTTCTGGGTTCCACACTCATCTCTGTAAAAGCATACTTGGTAATGTGGACATTTGTCAAGTGTTGTAGCCAACACCAAGAGTCTGCTTTGTGTTCCTTGGATCGATATAAGCTGGCTGTATATGTGTTTAGACCATCATTGTCCACTGAATATAAACGTGGACAAGAGTTCATTAGTGGATGTAGCACTGGAGACATGTCCACAGTTTTCTTCATGTTTGGCTCACATTCAATCTGAATGATAATTTCTATAGGCTAGTTGCCCAGAGCAGATAGATACACTTGTCCAAGCTGTCTGTCAAAAATACCTGAAATGTTACATATCGCATCTTTTCTCTGGTATGAGAAAATAAAGATGTAAATGAGTCCTAGCATTGTATGTTATATATTGTGAAATAGAAAATGCTCAATGTAAAATAGGGTGAAGGGGGAAAATGTTGAGATTGTAACAAAAAGTAAGGAAACAAATTTTATATATATGGGGGGGTGGTAGGGTGGGTGGGGCTATGGGAAAAAATGAGAATTAAGTTGGGTCTTATACTGGTACAAATCCCCATTATGGAGTGCAATCATGATGTGTATATTTAATGTACCAATAAAGATTAAAAAAAATACCTGAAATGCGTTTATGGAGAAGGAATTTGCTGCACAAGTAGTTTTTATTAAGATAAAAATAAAAGTTTCAGTAATCAGTGACATGAATACATGTCACCACCACATTCCCAGGTCTCAGCTAATCTGGACAAACAGAGGGAACTGTGACAAGTCCTTTTTGCTCTCAGGATTCAGTAATTTTGACCCAAAACACTTTTTAATCTCAATCTGTTGTCAAAATCTAGCTTATAAGCTCCCTGAGGCCAAGTATCTTTATCTGTTTTGATTGACCACATCAATCCTGGGAGCAAGGTCTGGAACATGACAGGTAGTGCATTAATATTTACTGAATTATAATATGATTGTACCCAGGATGCACTAGGATATCAAGTCTGTAGTAAGATCTAACAGAATACACCAGTCAATGTGATGGTCACTTTCTATATATTCTTATCATTTATTTTCCTAACCCCACTGTGAGATCGATATCATTATTATTGTATCACTTTAGAATTATATATATTTTATATTCCAAAGATTTTGTATCCTCTAGCACCTAGACCTGTTGTTAAAGTCTATATCCCTAAGAAAAGATAGCATGAGTTGGTAGAATCCCAGCACATCAAAGGGAATGAAGACTTTGATATGTTTCACTTCTCTATGGATCTTCCCTCAAATCACAAAGTCATTGGTGGATATGGCTACATTCCCAAGAGAAGTAACTGATGTTCAACTCTCTAGTTAATACACCAGACATTTTTTTTCTTCTAGTCTTGATCCAGCTCCCTAACAAGCCGAACACAGTCAGGTCTCAAGAAGACACCTGTAGTCTTCTAAGTGTTTTACCTTACGAATGTAATTTCATTTATTTTAGTGCTTTTCCCTATAGCCTTCATTGACAGTTATCGTAATCAGGGATTTATTGTCATTTGCAGATTATATAAATGCCTCATACCATACATGAAAGGCTTTAAGAGGCCTGAAGCATTTTTAGATTGTACCAGGGCACAGGCTTCCTTTCATTTTATTTACAAATAAGCTAGATTGTACAGTACTTTCTCACTGCCATTATTTGGAACTGATAGAGTAACAAAAACCTTTTTTCAGCAATTTTCTACATGAGCAGTCTGGTAGAACATAAGACTATGTGTAGGTTCAGGGAAAATTGATCCAGTAAGGCATACAATAGCAGTTGTATCATGGAAGCCCACCCAAAGCAGTCTTACCTTACTATATTACTTTTAGACTATATACTTTGGACTGGGTAAAAAAGTGATCATTTAACTGTTTTGCACCTTTAGCTCATTCAGAGAAACTTTTCACTTGCCACATTGTAAATTCATTCACTCTAAAAATATATATGCCTTTCCTGCATTACAAATCACAAGACGTGGCTCTTCTAGCTCATAGACTCTGCAACACTCAAGTGATCTCAGAAGTTTTGGTCCATTTGTTTGTTTTACTCCTGACTATTGCACTCTTGGTCTTCTCCTGGAGAAACTTACAAGCAATATTGAGGATGACTGGCAAGGTTTATCAACTCTTTCCTGTTTGGACTCTACAAATAATAAACAACTTGAATTAGATGGTAGAGACCTGAATTACCCTTAGTTCTTCACTTCTCCACACAGTACTGTGCTACAATACTAGCATCAAATATGACGTACTGGTAATAGTCTCTTCTTGGAGCACATAAATTGCAGATGGACGAAATATGGGCACTTTCTTACTTCATATATTTTTAAGCAGGACCTAAGTTATTCAGAACTATTTTGAGCAAGCTACGTGTATATACTTTGTGATTAATGTTTATTTGCCATTAAAACTGCATAACAAGTCACCCAAAATGTTCACTGCATAAAAACTAATCATTTTCTAATAAATGTTGCATGTCA
>PVIR01000309.1:0-78204 GCA_004026965.1 Petromus typicus
AATTCTCCTGCCTCTGCCTCCCGAGTGCTGGGATTACAGGCGTGAGCCACCACGCCCGGCACTGTGGTATGTGGTACTGGTTGCTGCTGGGTGTGGGTCTCCACACCCAGTATTGTTATGTGGTTACCGGGGAATCGAACCCGGGTCCTTGCGCTTGCAAGACAGGCGCCGGAACCACTGAGCTAACTCCCCGGCCCTCCTAGTCACTCTTTAAGCTGCCCTTCCAACACTAGCACTTTGATGAAGTCCTCTTTATTCCCAAGGGAATTTACTTCCTCTTAGCTAATGGAACCTGGAGCTCAAGGCCTTTGCCTATGCTGCGTAGTGAAGAGAACTGGCACAAAGCAGTTCTCAGAGAGATTTGGAGTGTCCAGGGATACGGACCCACCAGGTTTCTTGCTGGTTGCTTGTTCGTGGCCATCTCTACAGGGAGGTGCACCTGTTCTGATACCTCAGAAGGGCCAGTCATCTTCCATGAGGAAGGAGTTCCTTTTGGCGGAAAGCCTAGGATGGGAGGATACTTTGGTTAGGCTTTCCGGACCTGTCCTGAGAAGAATGGGGCAACCAGTCCTACAGATTAGTATTCTCTCTTCATCTACCCTAGGGCAAGTGACCTGCAGCAACTTTAGACTGACCATATACTGAACACCAGGCCCCACATGTTACCGACCTATTGCTCTCAAGGATTTTGTGGTCCAGTAGAGAAAATAGATCTCTGTGGATTTGGCATATTTATTAGATTGTTAAAACAACAGAAAGGTACTACATCACAGTTTTGAAGTCTGAAGGCAAAATTTTATTAAGGTTGATTCCTTCTGAGGCCTGTAAAAGAAAGGTCTATTCCGAGCCTCTCTCCTTGGCTAATACATGGCCTTCAATTCCATGTTTCATCATGCTATCTTCTTTTTAAAATTGATTTTATTGAAACATTTTATACACACAGTATGATCACATTTAACATTAAGAACTTGTACCTGTACATGAAACATCTTGATTCTCATTTTTCTCCTTTCCCCTGACCTCTCTACAACCCCTGCCTCCTCTATACATAAGCTTTGTTTCTTTTTTTACTACTATCTTTTGTACATATCTGTGTCCACGTTTCCTCTATGACATCAGCCATGTTGGACTAGAACCTACCCTAATGATCTCATTTTAAATAAATTACATCTGTAAAGACCTTGCCACCAAATACAGTGACATTTCAACAGTAAATGGGGACATATTTATCCCATAACAATGAGCAATGATAATTTTGGATGCTAAGTGGAGAATAGGGGAAGTTCTGCACAAAAGATTATGAGGAGAGGGTCAGGCTGCCTCATTCTGACCCATGTTCTCTTGACCACATCACACATTGTCAGTGAGGAGCACAGTACCTGCCTTTTGGTTGAGCAGACCACTAGTAAGAGGCAGATATGACTTTAAACCCACGACCATATGGTTCTGTGTAGCTCTATGTCAGTTCAAACACAAAGTCTTCTGACTGAGATGCCCATGTCCCTTGCACTCTCTGAGCTAGCCTAGATCACCCTTAGATGGAAAAGAGATCTCTATGAGGTTCTTCTCAATTCTTCTTTTCTCTGCTAAATCAGTAATTGAAAAAAAATTCAAGGTACAAACTTAGGGCACAGAAAGATCTTAATGTAAGTTCCAGCTGTACTACTTATTGTCTTTTTTATTATTATTATGCACAAGAAAGTCATATCCTTCCAGGAGCAGTTGTGCCTTCTTCTGAAAAATACGATGATGATTCTTAACAGACATGATTATATAAGTAAAGCTAAAAACATTTGGGGAAAGACTGTAGGTCCAGCCAAGCCTCGCGTGTCTTGATCTCTGTGAGCCTGGCATGAGGGCTGGCCTGGGACAGTACTCTAGTCACTATGTCAGTTGAATGAAGCATCAGTGACTGCATCCAAGGTTGAGGAGGAGCAGCGTTCTTCCACTACAAAGCCTTCTTCCAACTGCACTCATGAATTCGGAAGCATAGTCTATGTGTTTCTTTTATGCCCAGATCTACAGAGAATAAAGATTTCCTCCCTTTCAGAAGGTAAGGTGGAGAAGGCAGGTAGAGGCTCAGGAATTGTCACTGATGCTCTTCTCATGTGTTTTCATTTAGAGATTCAGTAAAGTTAGGCTGCTGAACTGAGTATTGGGCCAGGGCTGCTGAACAGGAAGAGAGAAAAGGAGCGGGAGCTATAAGGCCTGGAATGTTGGAAAAGTGAATGGGAAGACAGACAAAGATGATGAGGGCTGTTGCCTAGTGTGGACTAGCCAGGTAGCTCACGCAAGCAAGGTAAAGGTTGCATTGGAAGTCACACTTCCTTCTGACTTGTTTTCTAAATGCAAGAAAGGTCTTTTAGGCATATGCTATAAACATGTATGTTTGCATTAAATACCATAGCCAGTACAAAAGAAGTCCAGGAAGTAGTGGAGCTGAGATTTGAGTCCAGGTCTCCCTGACTGTAAAGCTCACCTCCTGTCCCCTAGACTATAATGCTCTGGTGAAAACAAAATGGGCTAGGAAAGCAGAAGGCCTGCTTTTAGTCCTTGCCCTCGCACATGCTGTCTGGGTGACCAAAGGGGGTTCCCTCAGTGCTCTGAGACTTGGTTTCGTCATCACTCACATAGGAGTGACCCCTCCCACAGGCAGGTACACACTGAGATAATGGCAGGGGCAAAACAAAGGAGAATACTGTCAGGTGGCCCACAGCCTGCTGCCCTACTGGGGGCATAGGTTAGCCTGTAGGTGCCATCTCACTTCCTTTGTGAAAGCCCCACTCTCATTTTTAAGTCACCTCATATTACAAATCCTGAGAACTCCTGCCCTGTCAGAGCTTCAGTTAAGTTCTCTTCAGAACTCCTTTTTGAGTTACCAGCAGCCATTTCTCCAAATCTCCCACCTAACACACATATACACATGCATGTGCACGCGCACACACATACACAGAGGGAGATCGGGCCCAGTCTGTCATCACTTTCTCAAAATCCACATTCCACACTCAGGGAGGCTGAGCAAGAGGATAGCAAATTTGAGCTCAGCCTAGGAATGTAGTTACTTAGTGAGTCTCTATCTCAGAATTTAAAAAAAAATACAAAGAGTTGGAGATGTAGCTCAATACAAAGGCCCTGGGTTCAGTCCCTAGTGTAGGCCAAAACAAACAAAAACTACATGTCAGATGGCACCTCATCTGTCCCATGTCTTAGAAGGCCACTGCCAGGAGTTAATGTCAGACCTGCAGGGAGGCCTGTTGGAACTGGGCCCCAGGAGTGAAGTGAAGTTGATTAATGTTTAACAGGACATATCTGAGAAAGAAGGGCCAATCCTATGGGCCAGGGCTTATCAGTTCGTGCCCCTTCTCTGGTTTCTATTGTAAAAATATCCCACATCTGTTCATGGCTCCTCTTTACTTGGGCCATTGTTTTCAGTGCCATCTGTATTTTACTCCTAACCCCTGGGAGGGGTTCTCCTCAAGGCAAGCCGTCAATGATAAGGAAAGTAGCTCAGGTACCCCTAGCTCTTACTCATCCCTAGCTCTGTGGCCTAAATGGTCCGAAGGAAAAGCACTGTGGTAACAGGATCTGGAAGCTGGAAAGTAGGTCCAGCTGTCCCGCCCTGCCCTTCATTTTCTGTAAATCTGCCCTCTCTGGATCTGGGTTCCTGCAGCTTCAGATTAAGGCAGTAGGCTCATCCCATTTTTGAACCCTCTTTGTGTCCATCTTTAATTTGAGCTCTTTACTCAGAGAGCTGAAAGGCTTTCTGCTCAGGGTGGAAGCTGTTCTTGTGCCAGCCTGACTGGGGACTTCAGCTGGGCCCTGTGCATGCCTGCCTCATGCTTGCTACTGAGCGCAGCCAGGGCGTAGTCCTAGATCTGAGGCAGGCATTCACCGTTCTTTGAGACAGTGCAGGAGGGAAGAGGGCCATGATTGTAAGCAGCCAGAAGGCCCAAATTCGTTTCTTCCAAAATATTTTTCACCTGACCCATCTGCTTTTGAGTAACCTGAGATACAACAAAGATATGTGTCCCGATCCTGGATTTTGGACAAAATGTGCCTTAAAATCTTCATCGTATGGAGATCCCCACCCCCTCCCTACAGCAAGAATTTATTCCCAAACGATCTCAACTCCACAGACACTTGCCTCAAGGAAAACAAATATTTCCACAGTCAACTTTCTTACTTCAATGCCTCACTATACATGCTAAATCCCAGTTTAAGAAGGAAAAAATATTTTTCACATTCTTGCATAGCTGTTCTACACCAGGGTAAGTGGGTGACAGGCCAGGAAGCTGGAAAGGAAATGCCTGTAATATTTAGTTAGTGTGGTCATCATATTTGACTTGGCTGAATGTCCCCAAATGTAAGTACAAATGTCCCACTTTATTTGCATGTGAATCTCCTTTTTTTTTTTTTTTCAACAGAGGGAGGGCTCAGAGAGCCAGCCCGTGTGCCACAGTGATCTGGGAGCAGAGGGAGACTTTCGCTGGAATTTAGAGCTATTATACTAGGCCCCAGGTGTAAGGGGATGTGGGGCCACACACAACTACTTTATGTGAACTGAGAGCAGCATGGAAAACCACACCGCAGTTTTGCAGAAATCTGTTTCACTGGTCCCAGTCACAGAAAAGGCCATGGGAGTGAAGAGAGCATTGGACTTGGAATAGAATTACTCAAGTCACATCTGAGTCCTACCTGTGAGTTTCTTAGCTCCTTGGAACCTCAGTTACCTCCTAGGTTAGAAAAATGGGGGAGGTAAAATTCCCAGCCTAGTGACCTCATAGGGCCATTTTGAAGGATCAGCTTCTGTCAATAGTTTGAAGGATACTGTTTTATTGGTGTTGTTCTTATTAGATGAGGAGGCTACAGGATGCCTGTATTATAAAGCCAGGCAACAGTTTTGTTTTAAGACTTAGAATGACTTATCTGAAGGAAGTCATTTGGAGCATATAGAATTGAAGCGGGTGGCTTTGGAATGCTTTTAAGAATGTATAGGGATATCAGCCTTGAACTTTAGCCCAGAGAGCTTGGTGCCTTGCTACCCTTGATTATTCCTCTCACTCTGTCCATCTTCACCATGTGGTTTGGCCCCAGACTCTCTCCAGCCCTTCCTAGCTCTGAAGCATTCTGTTCTATGGTGCAGACTCATCACATTTTCCAGAGTTTTTCCATTTCACTGGACTTTTGTCAATAGGAACTTTCACGTTTTTGCAGGACCAAGCCATTGGCCAGCAGGTCCATTAGCAGTGCTGATTTACATGAGTTCAGCAGTTCCTAGAGAGTCAGTCAGTGTTAGAGAAGAAGAGCAGAAGGCCCACAGGGAGGGCCACAGGATCCTATCAAAGTCTTCCAGGCCTCAGCCTCCTTGACCCCAGGAAGCACAAGTAAATATCGTCCCAGGGGATTCTGCCTCAGAGAATTCAGGAGGCTGTCCCCTGGCCCCATCAGCCCTTTGATAAAAAAAAAGACATAAGTTGCAGGCTTAGGCCATTCTCTCAAAGACTTGCCCTATCAGAAAGGTCACAGCACTTAGATATTTGTAATGGGCTAATGTCACAGTTGCTTTATTGTTACTGAGACTCAGTACCCACCACCCACAATTTTTTTAAAGCACAATTTTATTTTGGCTCAAAGCTTGTGGAAATTTCAGTCCATTGTCAGCTGGATCCAAGGCAGAACAAAACAGAAGAGGAGCATCACAGAGGAGAAACAGCTCATGCCATGACGGTAGGAAGCAGACCACTGTCAAGGGAAGAGGAAAGAAGACAGACTCTCCCCAAGCTACAGCCCCCTTGGCCCACCTACTCCAACCAGGCTTCAACTCCCAACATCACATTTAGCTGTAAACTCACCCATGATCCTACCACCCTCCCTAAAAACCCACATTCAAGCACATGAGCCTTTGGGGGAGGGGCTTCCAGATATAAACCATAATATCCAGCTTTAAATTTACAGGGAATTCGCTGTCACTGTGAGTCATGTCTTAAGGGCCTACAGTTCTCCTCCATTCAGCTACTGGCAGTGCAGGGTTCTACCAGACCATGCTAGGAGCATTAGCTCTACAGAACCATCATCCTGGGACTCCTTTAATCCTTGCTGCAGGTTTTGGTTCTCTAGAAGGACTCTGCTGCTCATCTTTCCCTGGTCCTGGTAATTTCCAAGATGCTTCCCAAATTAAAACTGTTCATATAAATGTTGTTAGAAGAGTCACCACCACTAGAAACTGAAAATCTTTGCATTCTCAGATTTCATTCTTTTACACAACTGTACTGCTTTCCATGTCTCCTGGGAGCAGGCCCTCCACCTGATATCCAGAGCCTTCCCTAGTGCATCTCCTTAGTGTGCAGGAGTGGAAAAGACAGTTGACATTAGAGACAAATAGGTCTGCATTTGAATGACCTCTGTGGCTCATATTCATAGGTGGCCTTGGACAATGGCTTCACTCTTGTCTCTGAGCTGCTATTTCCTCATCTGTCAAGGAGAGACCATGGCACTTCCCTGTGCTGTTGTGAAGACCAAGGAGACAATAAATCCAGAGCATGTGGCCCAGTACTTGGCCACCGTGGCTACTCAGTTGTCAGGGGCTGTGAACACCACAGTGCAATTCTGTTGTGCATACCCCAGCCTGAGCCTCCTCTCCAGCCTCCCATCCTGTCCTCCTCTCATGCCCCGTGCTCCAGGCAGGTTTAGTCTTCTCTATTATCCCCCACACCTGTGAGCTTTTGCTTTGGTTTGACCCTTTACCCAGCACATCTTTTTCTTTATCATATTCACCTGTCTAAATTCTGCCTTAGGCTTCAGGACCCAGCTGAAATGACACTCTACACATGGTATGGCCATTTTGTCCTCCAAACTCCTGAAGCCCTCTGCCCTTCCCCATGGTGCTCATTACCCACTCCTCTAGATCAGGGTAGCCACAGGTCCTCTGGCTTTCAAAGCACTGAGTTCCTTGAAAGTAGTTTCTGGGTCTACTTCACCTCAAACTGCACCATAGCACCAAGTACAGTGCTTGACATGAAGTACTGGCTTTGGCAGATCCACAGCATACAGGGTCACATGTAGGGATCAGTAAAAGATTGGTTTTCTGATACATGTCTAGATCTACTGGCTTGAGAACTAGACATACTTCTCCCACAAGGCCAAGAGTGTCTGGTACCTGTTCTAGCAAAATACTTAATTTTGCATCCTAGAAAGTTGGCCCATGCTCACCTAGAGAGAAAGAACCATAAATAGTTCTGTTGGGGAAACCAATATCTATGAGAGGTGCCTTCTCCCACACACCAATATCTTAAATCAGGAAACTCTTTATTTCTTGTGTTGCTTTGAAGCTCCAGACCCAAACCAATAGAGGCTAAAGACATGAAGGTACACTATGTGGCCATGAGGTCATAGAAATCTCAGATATAATCACAGTTCCTCTCTGTAATGAGCTTTGTGATCTTAACCACATCACTTCAGTCTTATGTAATGTGCATCAAAGAAATGAACAAGGGAGGGCCAGACACAGGATAGCATACAATTTTGGGCATTCAATAAAGGCTTATTTGGGGGCTAGAAGCTATTTGTCCTAAGATTGTACAGGGCACTGTGGCATACATAGGTATTTCTTGGGTCCTATTCAAGAAAACTTATATCCTGAAATGTCTAAGAACTTCATAAAAATAGAGCTTTGTCCATGGGACTACCTTGAGTTGTGGACCCTGAGGAGAATAATTTAGAGAAGCCTCAGAAATAGTGGTTATAATTGAAGATGTTTTGCCACAAGGTTAGTCTGCAACCATCCCATTCACTGTTCTGGAAAATTCTATCTACTGAGATCTCATTGGTATATAAGGAAAGGTGGATTTCTCCTAGGACCTTAAAGAGGTACTTTGAGCGGCATGATTGAGTGGTGGTTGGAAGTGTTGCAGTAGGTTTGGTAATAGGTGTTCTGTTAAATCTGCAATAGAAATGGTGTCCGCAGAGCTTCTGTTTTGCATGTCGTGCTTTGTCCTCTGTAGGTTTTGAGAGTCAGTTTCTAGTCTCTTGACAGTAATCTGAATGAGGTCTCTTGTGGGCTGAGCAGTGTTGTTAACAAGTTGATCCTCAGGAGGTGACGCAGCAGGTGGGGCTGCAGAGACAAGTGCCTTCAAAAGCTGTTAAGAAGGCCTGAGGAAAATGTGTCTGGCTTGAGTAGCACTGGTATCTGAAGCAGGGCTCATTTTGGCAGTGAGTGCTTGTGAAGACTGGAAATCTGGTACTTGATGCTACGTTGGAAAATGCTGAGCTCCTCACAGCAAAAGCCAGTCAGCAGCTAGGAGAAAAGAGGAATTTTCTCTTGCCTCTGGTAGAAGTCAGACAAAAGCAAAGCAAGGAGACTAGACCTGATTAGAACACACTAGAGCTTGGGACAGGTATCCAGGCCCAGCAAGGAGCTATAAGATGCCGTAAGCCCACACATGGAGTACTTGGCAGAGAAGCTGAGTCAGCCTACCTGCATGAACTTGGCCAGCATGGTTGGGCCAAGGAAAGACTATGACTACATAGACACAGAGACATGGGACTCCTCCAACCCCAGCAGTATCTGGTCATAAGACAGCAAAGCAGCATCCCCTGAATTGACCTTGCCAGGGAGATGGGAGGGTCAAGACCAGGGCTGTGGGTGGAGCCTTGAGCCCACCAGAGAGCAATGGGCATTGGCAGGAACAGACAGACTGGCTCAGCCATTCTCTCTTGGTTCTTTGTTTCCGCTTGGACACCATTTTAGAGGTTAACTGGCTGGTTTATTCTTCATTCATTCAACCAGTATTTACTAGGCACCCATAGGGTATAATCAAAATATATGGTGAGTGTTTTCATTTTTAAAAGTTTTAGTATAAGACACTTTACCACCAATTTCCTTCAAAATGTTTTCCCTTAGTTTGAACACACTTATCCCATCATTCCTGCTGCTTCCTGAAGCAGTTCTGGAAGTTCATCTCCACAGTATCTTTACAAGGAGTGAAATATGGGGAATGCTGCTCCTGCATGCCATGGAAAGGAAAGTCAGGCTCATGACATTAGTGTGTGTCCTCACCTACCTTATTCACTGGAGCCAGCATCCTATGACTTCTGGTTCTTCCCTCAAATCCAAATGACCACGATATAGTGAAATGTTTTGAATTGATTCAGAATGTTGTGTCAGCCAGGACCATGCGACTAAAAGTACTTATGAAGGACCTCTGCCTCCACAACTGCTTCAGAAAGTGGCAGAAGGATGGGATAAGTGTGTTTGAAAGACTATTATTTTGAGGAGGATTCATGTCAATGTACCTTTTATTGTAATAAATTTTTAAACATTGTATCATTCACTATAGCTTTTGAGCTCACCTGGTATTCTGCTCAGAATAGTAACACTGATAGCGCTCTCCTCATAGGTGCCCTTCTGTCTACAGGGGCAGGGGAGGGTTGCACCTGAGCAGACAGACAAGTAGAGCACAGTGTGGAAGGTGTCAAGATCAGTTCTGTACCGGAGTCCAGGAGAGGGCACCGGCATGCTCAGAGTGCAGGAGCCAGTTCACTACCTACGTTTTCTCTTTACCTCCTTTTGAGGTAGGACAGAAGAAATAAAGATAACTAGAAAGGAAGCAGGAAAAGTCATAATGGTAAAATTGTTCTAAGAAAAACTGCAACTTTAGGACACAATGTCACCTAAGGTTCCCTATCATGAAATGCAGTGCAAAAATCCAAAGATTCCTAAGAGTCTTAAAGATGCCGTAAGCCTATACATTGGGGGCTCTGTGCTTTTACCTGTAAATTGAGGCCTCCCTCTTCCTCCCACAGACCTCATTCCTCAAAGAAGCAGAGCTATGAAGTGGACAGGGGCAGGTATCTCTAAAGTCCAAACATGTGCAAATGGATGGCATTCTAACAGAGCCCACTGAAGGGGAGCTCATCAAAGAGGCGCTCACCAAAGGGGAGCCTGACTGACAGAGGCACCTACAGAAGTATACATCCTAAATACACCCCCAAACTAATGAAAACCTCAACCTCCCCCACAATGTACCTCTCTTTTGAGGTCCCAGTCTAATTTCCCTGTATACTTTAAAAAATCTGCCCAAGGTACTTTTCTGATGCCTTGCACAATGTGTCCTGAAGCTCTTCTAGGACATAAATCAGCAAACATGCTGCCTCACCTATGGGCGGGATTAGTTAAAGTCTCCATCTCCTCCTTGGACTCCAGCTAGTGACACTTTGACATGCACTATTTTCCCAAATGCAGATTTTACTCGGTGACAACGTTGTGGGGTGGGCTCATGTCAGGAAACAATGCAGCTGATTCTTGTCTCTTGGTTTGCTTTAATTCTCACAGCTAGGACCAGAAAATAAGGCCAAACACTTAGATGGGTAATGGGTAATGAAAAAAAATTACTCTTTAAGGAGTAGCTCTGACAAAATCCAGAAACTAGCAGGATGGGAAAGTACCTTAGCAGGGGGTGGGTGGGAAAAATAGCCAAGTTCATCTGGGACCTAGGAATTTTGTCTAAGTTAGCAACCATACCTCATGGGAAAACGAAATCTACAGGGAGCTCTAGGAAACTTTCTTGCTATGAGATAAGGGAAATTTTTTCCTTTAGTAAAGTCTATGCAAAGGCCCAACACCCTCCTGGGAGAGAAAACCTCTCTTGTAATGATTGAGAACTGAAGATTTGATTCCACAGTAGGATGGAGGATGACAAAAATGGCTTGCTGGAGAGTCAAGACTTCAATGCCCAAGAAACTGAGTCTGGGAAAGAACAGCAATGTCCTGTAGCACAAGACTCCTGCAGGAGCAGCCTCGCTGGGGAAGCTGGGGACCAGAGGCAAGGAACTGTTGCCCCTCCTCTCTGGGAGGGAGGTTAGAGCACAGGGAGAAAAATCACCAAAGGCTATATTGGAAACCACTATGGGAATGGTGGGTTTTGCTTTTTAAAATGGTTCAGCAAGTATTACAGAAAGGAAGAAAAATGATACTGTGCCAGAATTCATGGTAGGGAAAGGAGGAAGCAGCTCTCAGTGGGCTTTCTGGCCTCTTTCCATCCTAAAATGTCCTATTTTTCTACCTAGAGGAAGGAAATGCACTGTCCCCTCCCTCGCTTCCCTCCCTGTCTTGCTGTGCCCCAGTTTCAGAAAGGCCTCCCAAGTCACATGCTCACCTCTGCAGCCCTCTACACTCTGGGCTTTTCTGCCAGTCTATTTGGTGGCAAGACTCTAAGTGTCGCTCCCTTCCCACCTGCGAGGCTGACTATGGGAGAGCTCAAAAGTACCTCTCCTGCAGGTCACTTCCAATCAGTAACTGGTAACCGGTAAACAGTAACCCTAGGAAAGCTCAGGCTACATAAAATCTCTCTGAGACCAATTCACTCTCTTCCATGTCAGTTTTACAAAAAAATAGAGGGAAGCCCAAGAACACGAAGATGAGGGCTTACCCTAACAGCCAGTGGCACCAGACTGCACTGGCATTCCTAAGTATTTGTACACACACTTGTTGACTGCAAAGTAGTGTTGGGTTCATGCCTGGAGGACAGAGACCAATTCCTCTGTCCCCCAGTTCAGACTGAATTTCTCTAAAGGATATTTCTGGGAAATGAAAGACAACAGAAACAATCAGAAAATTATTCTGAACATGTCTGATTGCCTAGAAAGTGATAGGACTCGTTCTTCATCCTGGAGTGGTGAAAAAAGTGATAAATTCAAAGGCAAAACATCTTAGTTCTACTCATAGACTTGCTATGTGACCTTGAGAGAGCTGGCTATCTTTCTCTGCTCCTTAATTTCCCCATTAGTAAAGGGAAAATAAACATCTAAGCAAAGGTTTATGGAGAAGGAAATGAGGTAAGGAGTTGCTGGACGCGGTGGCCTTGATGAAGCCGCCGTGCAGTGTGTGTTTGGGAGTCTGCCTTCAGAGTTGGCCAGCCATTATCACTTGAGGGTGACTTTGTCTTCAGCAACCCAACAGCTTTCTAGAAGAACACAGAGACTGTGGATGGTTAACCCAGGATATAGCAGTCACCAAAATCTACCAGGGCAATCTTCACAGCCCCCACAGGGCCTGAGCAACAGCAGCTGTGGACAAAAGGAGAAAGCCTCTCAAAGGCCCTGCTTTTAAGGGAGACATTTCATCAGTGGTGTAAATGCAGGTTCCTTGGCTTACAACCAGTTTCAGTACTATGACAGCATCATATAAAAGACGATCTATGTAAATGTCTAGTAAGCTGTGCCCTGTGAGCCTCCATTTTTCTGTTAACTGAGAGTTAGAGAGTTGAGGATCTCTGAGTTGTTTGCAACTCTGTTCCATTCATGTTCAATTCCAGCTATGATTCTGCTTTTGGGAATAGTAGTGTGATGGTATGAGCTTTCCCAGTAGCAATTTGAGCATGATACTAGGAATACTACCAAAGCTTTATTGAGATTCATTCTTCTCCTGAGAGAAGTAGAATTATCATCCTATTTTACAGGTAAGGAAGCTGAAGCACAAAGAGCCACAGTGATTTTTACCAGTGTCCCACAGCAGCCAGGAAGTGGCATGGCCTGCATGCAAATTCAGGGATCACAGCTCAGAATTAATGCTTCGATTTTTTTGGTGGGAATCTTATGAGCCAATTCTTCCAGAATGTTCTTGTCCAATAGGAGGAATGAGAGCACTAATTACCAAAGCTGGAATCTTTCTCTGAGTGGTTCCAATTGGCTTGAAATCATAATAGCTCTGAGATGCACAGTGTACTGAGTGGTGTCCCTCCACCTTCTGAAGTGCTATGTCTTCCCAGAACATCTGAGAGTCTATTAAGAATCTTGAAATTCTTGAGAATGAATTCATTCTTGAGAATGAATCTTGAGATCATCCTGGATTTAAGATGATTAGGGTGAACCCTAAATCCAATGACCAATGTCCCTAGAAAAGAAGAGAAGACACTGTGAACCAATGGCAGAAATTGAATCAATGTGGCTACAAACCAAAAAAGACCAAAGATTGCTGCTCAGTTACCCAAAACTAGAAGAAAGCCATAGAACACATTCTATTCTCGAGGCTTCAGAGGTGGTGTGGCCCTGCTAACACTGACTTTTGGCCTCCACAGAGTGGAAGAAGATCTTGCAGTTCTTGTAAGCCATCCAGTATGGCGGTCCTGGGAAACTAACACAGAAAAGTGAGCCCTTGGAGGAGTTTTGAAGCACTTCTCTTCAGAACCATTGAGGGTCAGGGTCAGCACTGGAGAAATATCAATACCTCCAAGTCTTTAGAAGTGTCAAAGAGAGCGGTAGAGGGAGAAAATGGCTCCTTCCAGGAAGGCTCACAGTCTTCTTCCCTCAGAAACTTCCAGCCTGGTGCTCAAAAGCCATATGAGTGGCAAAAAAAAAAAAAAAAATCTGCCTGCTGAGTGCTCAAGAGGGGCCCTGATTCCCAGTGGTATCCAGGAAACCCCAAGAGTAGCCAGTTATAATGGCCCTTAGCAAGGCTCCTGCTTTTTAGTTAATTTACTCTTCAGCTCACTTGAACTACATTTCAATCTGTTCTGGTGTATTTTGTTTTACACCTGCTAAAATGGAATAGAAAGGAAGTAAGGATGAGAGGAAGTATATTTGTTTGCTGAGCATTTCACATTATTGGCACTGGTGTATCTATTGCTTATAGACATATTTGAAACAAGGGTCTTTGACTGATGTTCTTAAGACTTTAGGACAACTAAAAGGTGTTTGGTCCTCCTCTAAATTCAGCACCCTTTCCCATATTTCATGGTTCTTATTCAAAGGCTGAGTTACTAGCATCTGTCGCATGCCTGGCAATGAGAAAAGGATGGCCAAAAGGTCAAGGATTTGAAGGCCAAAAATCTGGGTCTCAACTTCAGCTCTTCATCCTGGAAGTACCTACAAACTCTCTGAGGCTCAAAGCTCTTAGTTCAAGTTTGAGAAAACAAGCCCAGGGAGAAACAGGGACTTGCCCAAGGTTACTTATTTTGCCCACTGCCAAGCTGTGAGTAGAAAGCAGGATTCTTTCTGGCTTATGTTGCCAGGTGGGCTTAGTGCCCCTTCCTGGCTATCATGAGACACCAGGAGCTAGACAAGCCTGCTGAACTATTTCCAGCTGCAAGTCTTCTGTCCTTTCTTGAAATCTTCAGCCTAGTGCCCTACTCTTCCTGGTACACTGATCATATCCCACTAGTCCAAAAGGGTCAAGATCAGGGCTGGAGGCTAAGGTGCCTCTGTACTCAACTCTGGAAATCTTAGAGCCCAGGTAGTGACCAGCATAGAGAAGGAGCCTAGCACATATTTCTCAAATGAATGAATGAAAGAAAATGGATATCTAACAGTAAGAAGTTTTTTATGTTAAAATATATACTGAGTAAATTAAAATGGACTCATTTGTGTTAAATTACATTGAGTACATTAGAATTTCAGATTTTAGCAGAGAAGAAATTATAAATTCAGGCATTCTCATTTCTCAGTGATATCTAACCCCCAAAGATTTAAAGGAGAAACAGTAGCCTAATGTTGTCCATCCATTTTCCTCTTATTTTCCTTTGCTAGTTGAAGAGCTATGAAATTATCCAAGCTTTGAAATATATTTTGTAAATATCAAACCTCTTACACAGAATTCATTCTTAACCTCTAGTTTTTATTCTTTCTTTCTTGGTCTCACATTGTGTGGATCACGCACCTTTTCCTCATATTTAAAAGGCAAAGGTTACTAAGTGGTGCAGTGTCCCTGACATGGCTATCTAGTAGCATGGTAGGTGCTCGTGCTTGGCCAGCTTTGCTAAGTGAAGCTTGAACAGGACGCAGGGGGTGATCTGGCTGGGTTCAATGTGGAAGAGCTGTTGGTGTGGCTTTGGGGAAGGGCAAGCCCATGATTGTGTGGATGAGAGGCTCAGGAAAGGGCTCCTTTTCATAGGGAAAGCAGAGGGCCCCTCTTCAGAAAGTTCCTCTGGGGCAGTCAATGGAGGCCACCCCACAGCTCATCCCCACAGTCTCTGGTAAAGCACTAGAGGAGTGGTGGTATGGAGCAGTATAGCAGAAGTGTTCGGGCAGGTAGGCCCCAGAGCCAGACGGCCAGGCTTCCTCCATTGCCACATTTCCCAGCCAGGAGGCTCAGTCCCTTCGTCTCTAAACTGAAAGCAGCAGTGTTCTTCCAGTCAAGGACTGTATCTACACACTGGCACAGAGTTTAGCCCCTGACAGGCACCTTGCATGTGTGCCTTATGATGCAGGAAGTGGTGAGTGGTGGTTGGGGTCAGCATGTGTAGTAATGACAGCTTCTTATCAAGTGCTTTTTTTGTGGGAAAGCTGAGACTCTGAGAAGTGAGGTAACACAGCCACATTCCAGAACTGTTGACTGAGAGAATCCAGAGGACTAACAGTGGCCACACAAGCTAGGGTGTCAACACACTTCCATTCTCACTCTGGCCTCTTGCAAGCAATTCAGAAGAGCAGAACTGAGACAGGTTGTACCTCCAGCCTACTACTCTGCTGTTCTCACCATAGCCAGAGGGAAGCGCTTCCTAAGAAAGGATGCTCCATGGTCTGTCAGTGAACTATGTGAACCATTGCCTTGCAAGATGTTGTGGCTGGGACTATAAATTGTGTTTCTTTGAAGGAGGGAAAATATACCTCATAAACTTTCCCTGTCATATTGACTGAAACCAGCCAAGCAGCTGATTTTCCACATTCTTCCCCTCCCACTGGCCTTCCTGGAGAAGAGGATTTGGAAGTATTTTCTAGGGCATTAGAAATCTGGAGGGGTGGGGTCTGGAAAAAAGAGAGGAATCATACAGCCCTGGGTGAGGGCAATGAGTTTCATGTCTTCCAAATGTCAATGAGGTGATGAATATGCCTTCTAGAACCAACCCAGGATTTGTCTGGTATTTGAGGTGGAGTTCCTTTGAAGAGATAAATCTAGGCAGGTTGAAAGGGGAGGAAGGCCTAGAGGAGGATGCTCACTTGTCAGCCTGGTTGTAGAAACTTAGCTTCCTCCTGTGCAAGTCAAGAGGAAGGGACAGGTCTCTTCCTCTGTGATGTATAGTGATTTTATAAGGTCAGGTCAGTCTGAGCAGGACCTAATATTCTTCTCCTGACACTGACAGCACTCATTGCCTTCTGATGGTGCATTCTCTAACCTCCCTGCCTCAGTGCTTCTGCCTTAAAAGTACCTAAATCAAGTACCTATGTTTCATAATGAGCCTGTCTTAGGCAACTCTCCAGAGATAGGAGCATGAAGAGGAACCCTTGCCTCAGGATGACCCTGCTGAGTATTGAAGTCAGCTGGGGGGAGGGCCTGGTCAGTAATCCAAATATGCTGAAATGAAGGGTAAGCGGGGCCAGCATTCAGTTTCTCCCACCAGGTACCAGCTGTGAAGATCCCTTTGCTCCTTCCTAGCCATGATAAGGCCCCCTGCCTTTGGCTCCTGCCTACATTCCCAGAACACAGTGTGAAGGGACTGTTCCATTCCTCCTGGTGCCACATCCTGTTCCTGTCATTCCTGAGAGTGCAGAGGTGTTGTGTGTAGATGATGTCCACATATGCTCTCCAAGCTCCATGGTTGTGTATGTTCTATCTGGCATCACATGTATCAGGGAGGCAAGAGGTTAGTCCCAGGACTATACTACTATCTTTCCTTCAGATGCAGACAGAGAGGGGCACTGATTGCTTTATCTTCACTAGCCTGCAATGGGGTCTGTGACACAGCCTAGGAGTAATGGGGTGAAAGTGGTGGTGACTATTGGTCTAGTGCAGGAATTCAAATTAAATGTGACTCTTAATCCTGATTTGCCACCTTCTTGGATTAGGAAATGCTTGCCAGGGATTTAGCTTAGAGGCACCAGGCCTGCCTTATAAGCGCAAGGTTGTGAATTTGATCCCTGGTACCACAAAAAAAAAAAAAAAATAGTAATAATAGCAATAGGATAAGGAAACACTTAGAAGGTGTGCATGTATCTGGATCCTGGAGACATCACCTCAGGCACTACGTGCAGTCCCTTGCCCAGTCTTCTCTGTTCCTCTGTTTTCTGAGCTGTCATGAAGTGAGCAACTTTCTGTCCTAAGGTTTCTGCTTTGGTGCCCGTAAGACCATGGAGTGAATCTCTTAAAACCATGAGCAAAATGAAGTGTTTCCTCCTTCAGGTTGCAGGCCTCAAGCATTATGTCTGAGCAGCAGGAAAGCTAACTGGTACAAATGTTTGCTAGAATCCCTCTAATCAGATGCTGCTCACTATGTCCTAAAGCATCTTGTGCCAATTTCATGGAGTGCTAGTCGTTTGGAAAGTTTCACTTATGCCAAACTGAGTTTGATGTCCCTGAATTATCTGCCCATCAACTGTGGTTTTACCCTCTAGAAGTAGTTTCCCATGATGCTCACCACTGACTCCTTCACTTCTCCTCTCCCAATATGTCACTTATTCCTCTCAGGTTAGAATTCTAAAATACTTCTCTGTCCTGGTCTTCCTTTGCTTCTTCAAGTTTCTCCTCATAGAGCTCAGTCCATATGCAAGTGACACAAATTGGAGTTTTCAAAGAGAGGGAAACATTGAAGTAACTCTCCTTTTAGATTCAGGCCTCCCCCATAGTACTTGGGGGAGAAGTAATGCAAAGGATCACTGCAATGTATTGCTGTAGTACAAAGTAGGATCAGCAAATATGGTAAACATTTACATTTTAAAAATATTATTACAGCAAAAGACACATTACCATGAATCTCCCTTGAAATCCTTCCCTCGTGTGGAACATGCTTATTCCATCATTCTGACCACTTCCTGAAACGCTTCTGGAGTTCTCTTTTGAGTATCTTCAGTCACACTGTCCTGGATGCCTTCATGTCCTGAACCAATTCAAAAAGTTTACCTTTCATGTTCATTTTGACTTTGGGGGAAGATCCGGAAGTTGCAGGGTGCTAGATCCAGTAAACAAGGTGATGAGGACTCAGTGTCATGTTTTCGTGAGCCCGCCTTTCCAGTGGATGGTCCTTGACAGCAACATTCGCTGTATCTTTATTTTTTATCACAATTCCTAAAGACAAAAGCTTCCCGAACTGCTTCACAAAGTGACAAGGATGGTGGGGTAAGTGTGTTTCAAGGGAGGGGAACTGATGCACTGGGTCTTTTACTGTAATAAAAATTTTAAGCATAAATATTCACTGTATATTTCAGTTACCTCATAAAGTACCACAAACTCATTGGCTTTAAACAATAAAGCTGTATTTGCATACAGTTCTGGAGATGACAAGTCTAGCAGGAGTTTCACTGGCCTGGAGTAAAGGTGTCAGCAAGACCGGTTCCTTTTGGAAGTTCCAGAGAAAAATCTATTCATTGCCTGTTGGAGTTTCTAGAAGCCTCCTGCACTCTATACTCTGACTTGTGGGCCTTCCCTCTGTCCTAAAGCCAGCAACATCATATCTTCTAATTTCAGTTCCCCTCCCCACTGCGGCCTCTCTCTGACAATGTTTCCATCATGATATCACCTATTTTTACTTCTGACCCTCTCCTTTCCTTTACAAAGACCCTTGCAATTATATTGTGTTCATTCAGCTAATCTTGAATGAACCTTTGTTCTCAAATCCTTAAATGAGTCACATCTACAAAAGTCCCCTTTTCCATATAATGTCACACAGTCACAGGTTCCAGGCATTAAGACATGACATCTTTGGGAAGGACTATAGTGTTGCCTACCTCAGATTCATGCTGCTTGCAAGACTACGGCATTGCAGAATATGCTTCAATGGCCATGGATAGATTCGGCTGGGGCTCATGCCCCTTTATACCCATGCAGACCCAAGCCTCCCTCAGAATTCAGTGAATGACTGGCTGACTAGACAGGTAAGTCACTGGTTCCTCTTTGCAGCCATCATCACACTTTGTATGAACCTTCACTAGCACCTATTAGTGCATCTCTCTTCTCTCTTCAGAATGGTTGCCGGTGCCCTGAATGTACAGATTCAACCCAGAGTCCTTGCTCAGCCTAGTGATACCCTCTGCCACACTCCAACTTGCCTCACTTGCTGCCCTCTAGCCTTGTTGCCTGTGTAGGAGTAACAGCAGCAGGCACACATGTAATTCCTGCCTAGTTTCAAGTCCTGTCCCAAGGGTTTAGGCACATGAATGCTTGCTCCTACTTGCTTAATCCTACTTGCTCATTCTGCATGGCGATGAGCACTTTTCTCACATCTGGATCCCTGAGAACCAGCTCAGGAACCCCACAAACATCTAAGTCCTTGCATCTCAGAATCCCATGCCCTGCTGGGCTAGCTCAGTGTAGGCCCTGCAAGACAGAAAATAGCTGATACTCATCCAAGTTCCAACAACTTCCTACCTGAGAAGGAACCTTCTACATCAGAGTGTCTTCACCTTTGGCAAGTCTTGGAACCTCTTCAGACCTCCATGAAAGCCATATAATCTTGTCCTTGGGAAAAAAAAATTCTCACAAACACACCTCTCCTGTAGTTAAAGGCTGAAATTTCCTCAAACTTCTAAAGCCATCGCGAGGGGAGGAGTCTTGCCATTTTCAAAACCTTTCTTAGAAACAGTCATTTAAGGAAGCTTTATTTCATCGAGCACTTCCAGCCCATGAGAAGCAGACCTTGCCCTTGCTCCCCCCAAGTCACACAACTGGTAGGAGACATGCTGAGCACTGGCATCTGGGGCCTCTGGTCTCTAAACCTTTGCTTGACTAAGCACTCATCTTAGAAGCTAGAAAACTGTAGGCATGGGCCACGCCGGTGAGGAAGTAACTCCAATGGAGCAGCAGCAGCCTTAAAGTTGTCTCCACAGAACCTTGGTGAAGAATCTGGGAGGTGACTATGGCTGCAGGCCAGGATACTGGGGACCCTGCATCTGGACTTGCTGTGGTTCAAGGGCAGAATGGCTGGGAGATGGGTTGGCAGCAAGCCTGCCAGAGCAGAATGGCCCGGATGCTGGGAGGAAGCAGATAGTGGTCAGAATGGGATTTCCTGAAGTTCCTGCAAGGTCAGGGAGGAGTCCTAAAACCAGCGCAGAGCCGGGGCCTCACTGTGCAGGAGCTCTGTGCCTCTTCCACCCACACACCCAGTGAACAAGTTCAGGGGAGAACTTTTGTGCTTCCTGCAAGGAAACTGGTTGATTCTGAGGGTCCCAGGTCAGCTTGCCTGCATTGAGGGTGGTCTAAAGACTGGGAGTGGTGCAGGATTACCCAGGGTTAGCAGTAATGAGGTCCAATAATTAGGCCATCTCCAAGGGCTCTGACATTTTCAATTCTAAGGTGTCTCATGCTTGCTTCAGTCAGTGGCCTGGGACTGCCCCAATTTCTTGAGACAACCATAAATTTTATCTGTGATACAGAAAGATCTTGCTTATTATCAATTCAGCATACCTGTACTGAGGCCATCTGTGTGCCTGGTTCTGGGCCAGTTGCCAAGGCTCCAGCAAGTGGGCCAACCAGTCCTCCTGTGTAGTGAATTTCCATTTGAGTGGGAACAACTGGCATGTACAACAAGCACTGAGATGCCACATGCACACTTTGGACTCTTATCACTATCAACCAAAAGGCCTGGGAGGTAGACATCCCTGATCTGAGCGTGGAACTGGCCATCACATCTAAGGAGAATGGGTAGAGACAAGTGCCATAAAGAGTTAGGGAGAGGAAAGAGCCAGGTGAATGCCATTCCTCCTGCACACTCACAGGCACACCCTTGTGCCTGACAAGGCTGTGGTTGAAGTAAGATGAAGTAATTTCTGTACCGGCCTGGAGCTTAACTAGAGGTTCCACAAATGGTATAGTTCTCATTACTCCCTTTTGCACACAACTGCCATCTGCAGCTACCTGTCTAACATAATAGAGGAGCTTAATGGTTCAACTGATATTCTTAGCTAGATGGGATTGACTTCCAACACCTCACACTGTCCCTCATACCACTTGGCTGTACATTACTTTGACTGGTTTTATATTTAAAAAAAAAAAACAAAACAAAACTCTCATTTAAGCTAAACACTTACCAGCATCACTAACTTTCAGAAGCTTGTGTAGGTCCTGAGGATAACTCCCCAAGAGAAGTTTGTCTTTGCCAGCTCTCGCCTCTGAAATCCCATGATCTCTACCCACCTTGAATTTGGTGCCAGGGTCCTAAGTAGCATGGACTTCCCCTATGTCCACACAAGCACATGCATGTACACACACACACAGACACACAAACACACACACACAGACACTCACACACACACACACACACACACACCTGATCTCTACTTTTTCTCTTGGGCAGAGAGGAAAATTCTCACTAGTTGCAATGCTTTCCCTGTAGCAAGGGTAGCTGGTGTGTGACACCATGCCTGTTCTCACTTGGCTTTTGCCTTTTTGTCCTCAGTGAGCTCCTTCATTCTTTGGAGAAACCATTGACCATCCCAAACCGAGGCATTACATTTACTAGGCAGCTACAGATGAAAATTGGAGAAATCTCTGCAGAGCAAGATGGGGAGCAGTTAGAAACCCAGTTCTCAACCTCAGCTCTTTCACCAACTTTAGGCAGGGCCCCTCGGTCCTCTGGGCCTTGAGGTGTGCTTGTGTGTATCAGAGGACTTGGATTGGGGTGCTGGCATCAAAATCATGTTCTCCTGGGAGGCTGATGCAGGAGGATCACAAGTTCAAGCCCAGTCTGGGAAAGTTAGAGACTTAGTAAGATGCTGTCACAAAAGAAACTAAACAAATAAATACCTGGGTTGTAGCCCAGTGCAAAGGCCTTTAGTTTGATCCTTAATACCCCCAGAGAAATAAAAACCAAAAAACTTGTGTTCTTGGGCATCTTGGGGAGTACTTTGGTGGAGTAAGGGTAGGACCAAGGATGTAGCTTGTCTGAAGGCAAAGATTTTTTCAGAAGGTTGAAAGCTACTGAGCTGGATGGCTTCCAGGTGCCTTTCCATCCCTGCCACCCTCTGACTATTTGTAGGTGTGTAAATGTGTGTATATTTAAGAGGGAGAGATTGCTGTATTTCGGTATGTTTGTGTACTCCATGTGTACTGGGGATGTGCTGTGTCACCCTGAACTCCTGACTAGGAATATCACCTTCCTGCCCTATGACCACGATCACATTGCCTTGTACTTTAACTTCATAACACTTATTAATTAAACCATTAATGTTACTGATAATATTTTATTATAGTGAGATAAAATTTTGCATTCATTGTGTACTTGTTGCCTTCTTTATTTTCTCTCTTCCACAATAAGATTGTCCATCCTCAGAGATCAAAGACTTTGTTGGTCTTTCTTATCATTTTGTCCAGTGGCCAGTGGCCAGTACAGTGGCTAGTTCATAGTGGATGTTGAGTAAATATTAGTTGGTTCAGTTAGTGTATGGGTCAGGTATACTTCTGCATGTTTGGGGAGTGTAGGTATACTGGATGAAAAGAGGGGTCAGGGTACAGTTCTGGACCTCACAAACCTAGGTTTGGTGTTTGCCTGAATCTTGAGGCAGTCCCTACCCCTGATTGCTGCTGTGGCTTCCCAGAGAAAATTCCAGGGGCTGAACAGAGCAGCTGGCATGGATAGCAATCAGGAGTCTAGATGAGGGGCCATAGGGAATCAGACTTCTCTTTACTGTCCATCTGCCTCTACAAAGCTGGGAGTCCCCTACTGGACATTTTGTCCATGCTCCGCATTAGCCATTCTCACAACCTGTGGTCAGTTTGGGGTTTCCATGGCTCATGTGTGCCGGGGCCTGCCGGCTATAAAGCAAGCTCGAGTTGAAGGGCCAGGATTAAGGAAAAATAATAATAATAAAAAATAAAGAGAGATAAAGCATGGGGTCAGGAGGACCACAGCAAACCACAGGCTGAAGCCTGAGGCTGAGGCTGAGGTGCCAAATTTATTCTCAATGCTCCTTTTATAGTACTCTTACAGCAGTGACTGTGTGCAGAGATTACAATCAAAGTTTACAATCAATTAGGGAAAAAGTTTGATATCAGTCTGCTTAATGTCTCTCACCTTTTGTTGCCTACCTTTTGGTCTTAATTATATCTTGTTTTGGGTCAGTATTCAGCAAAAGGTAAAACATCTGCTGTAACCAGAACTTGTTGCTGATGTGTTATCATCACAATGGAGGTTACAAGTCAGCTTTGCATATCGCTCTCCACACTATCTCAGGGAAATGTGAAGAGAAACTAGGCTCTTAACCCTTAGGGAAGAGAGAGGGGGAAAAGTCAATGCAGTGCTTATGAAGGCTTCCTGGCCCCAGGGTATCTCTGGCAAAAAAAGCCCAGGGCTGTAACAAGTGCCCTTACACTGAAGCTGCTTCCCACATATGTGGAACAGAGGATGGAGTCTGTAAGAAAGAAAAAGCCCTCTGACATGATGTACTGGTTTCTTGGCCTCACACTTAGCATGTTTTGCATCAGCTCCCAGGCGCTTGTCCCAGGCAGGTGGCCTTCCTAGTTTCCACATCATTTTAACTGGACTCTGATTAGCCAGCATGAGCCAAGCTCCCAAGAGCTGAGATCTTGTTGTACCACAAATGCAACATGGGCTTCTGGCTTGTCATTCTTCTCTGCTCAGATAAGTGGGGTCCCTCACAAATAACTGAGAAGACTGCTGGATACATGCAGGAGTCTAAGAGAGGAACTGAAGACTAGTATCCTTTCATGCATCCTGCTGGTGGCCCTGCAAGTGGCAGGAGAACACTGTACTTCCAGAGTTTACCTATAAATTGGGTCAGTGGGATCATCGGTGGAATTTGGGCTCGTTTGATTATAAACTATAGGGGTACCCTCCCTGAATGAATGAATGAATGAATGAATGAATGAGTGAATGCATTCATTGTATTTATGTTCAAGAAGGAGTACTAAGAGGGAGGGAGAAGGGACAGATTGAATGATGGGCACTGAGTGATGGGCATTTTAAGTCTTGGCCCCAACAACACTGGCCAGCTCTGTGAACTTGGGCAACCCTCTCCACTTCCTCAAGCCACCATTTCCTCATGTGATGAGTGAAAAAACTAAGGCCTGCCTCTGAGGGATGTATTCAAGTGTTGACTCCTAAGCACTGCATACACTTACCTCAGTGGGGTCCTGGTCAAGGCTAGAGATACAGTGTTAGCCAAGTCAGATTATGGCAACATGTCCCACTAGATCCAACACAGCTGCTCCAGGTTTTGTTACTATCAGGGTTAGAGTATCCCCAGCATTGCAGTCTCTTCCTGTAGTGGACCCTCCCAGTGCTGGTCTGGCAGTATGATACCCTGGCACTGCAATATAGTCATGATCTTTGTGTATATCATGGCGTATGTATCTGTGAATGTCAAGCCATTACAGGGTCACTCATTGACAATAGCATCTGAGGACTTCTGCTTACTGAGCCCTCAGTGGCTAGAGACTTTGATTCTGTGTATGTAATAGTACATCACTACCCAGGAATGGGCAGGGACTCGGTACCAGATTTTTGTTGTTGTTGATGATGACATAATCTCCATTGTTAGAAAGCAGAGTGGGTGACTTCAGGCTGATCATCACAATAGCTTCTCTACACAGGTAACCTTCCATCTGAGCTACCACTGGGAGATAAATCCAAAGATCTGCTTTTTATCCCTTTGTTGAGTTTATTTGTACATTGATGGGCTTTTGGGCTGTTTCCAAGATTTAGCTCTTATAAAGTGAGTTTCTATAAACATAGGTGTGGTGCGCATGTGTTGCTGATAGGATGCTTTTACTTTTTTTGTGAATATACTTGGAAATGTGATAGGGAGGCCTCAGAGGCCTGGGTTTGAGCTGTGCTCTGTCACTTGCTGCTCTTGTTGAGCATGACTTTTGTGTAGATAGCACTCTGCAGCTCAAAAAGAGCTTTCAAGATGGTCTTAACTTGCATGACAGCTTATGAAGGAAGGCATGCAGGACAAAGATGATTCTACTACTCTTCAGTGTTTCCTAGATGAGCGAGAGGAACTGTGGGGAGTGCAGGTGACTTATTCAAGGTCCATGTAGCTGATGGGTGGTGGGAGAAGGGTGGTGTTTGAGGCTCTGCCCTGGAGCTCTCACCAGCTTTTTAGAGGATCCCACATTGAATTTGAAATGAGGGCTGTCTGCCAGCAGCACCCAAGCAGGTGCAGGAATAATTCTGAAGAAGGCTTCCCAGTACTTCCACCACAGCACCTATTCTTGTGTTTATTGGTCATTTCTCATCTTGTGCTGTGCTTGCTAAGTCATCTTGCTACTTCTTCTATTGTGTTGGCTTTATTTTTACTACTAACCTGTAGAAATCGCTGCATATTTTGAGATAATGGTGACTTATTCTTTCATGTACTATACACATCTGCTTCCAGATTATGAATTCAATGTGAATACCATCAATATTTATTTATAGTTCGTTTTATTATGAAATTAAACTTCTACATAATCATATGTGCAGATGAGAAGTGTTTGATTAGGCAAATTTGGAAAAACATATGTACCTATGTAACCAAATCTCTACTAAGAATTAGAATTTTCCCATCACCCCAGAGAGCTCCCTGCTCCTGCTTCCCACTTAGTCTGTGCTCCTACACTGCATGGGCAGCCATTGTCCTGGTTTCCCCACCGTACCCTTATGGCTGTCTTCTACACTTTCATATACACAGAGTTATGCATGCTCTATTTTATGAGTCTTTTTTCCTTTCTTTTAACTATCAGATTTTTCTTTGCCTTCTTTACTTCCCCCTACCCACCCTTTCCCTTTTTCTTTTACACATTTTTTTCCTATTTCACAACCCCTATTATATATTTTGTCATTCCTTTTCACCTTCAGGTTTACAAACCAAAGATAAAGTATATATACATCCGTGACTTATTTATTTCACTTATGAGTATGTCCTCAAGGTACACCCATTTGAGTACAAGTGACTCAAATTTATCATTCTTTGTGGCTGAGTAATACTCAATTTATATATTTTTTAAAAAATCTTTATCCAGTTTCCCATTGATGGAAAGTTGGACTTTTTCCAAGATTTAGCTTCTATAAACATGGATGTGCATATATCATTGTGATATGAATCTTTTAATTCTTTTGTGTATATACCTAGCCATGGAAAGCAAGGTCAAATGGGGCCTCAGGTCTTAGTTGTTTAAAGTATCTCCACACTGATCTTCATATGATTGCATCAGTCCACATTCCCACCAAAAGTGGAGAAGGGTTCCTTTCTCCCCACAGCCCTGCCAGAATTTGTTGATGGTTGACTTTCTGATAGCAGCCATTCTTTGCAGAGTGGGAGGGAATCTCAGTGTTGTTTTCATCTGCATCTCTCAAATGACCACCGATGTTAAACATTTCTTCATATGTTTCTTAATTGCCTTTACTTCTTCATCTGAAAAATGTCTGTTTATTTCAGATGCCTTTTATTGACTTGGGTCTTTAAATTTGAGGGGTGATTTTTTTTAAGTTCTTTATGCACTCTAGATCGTAGTCCTTTGTCAGAGAAACATCTGATAAAAAAATTTTTCCCCATATTGTAGGCTTTCTTTTTACTCACCTGCTGGTTCCTCTTGCTGTGCAGAAGCTTTTTAGTAAGATGAGATTCCACTTGTTCATTCTTTCTACTAGTTCCCATGCTGCTGAGGGTTTATTCATAAAGTCTTTCCCTATGCCAATGTCACCAAGAGTTTTACCTAACTATTTTCTAGCAGGTTTAGTGTTTCTGTTTTAATATTTAGATCTCTAATCCACTTTCATTTTAGTTTAATGCATGGTAAAAGACATAGATCTAGCTTTAGTCTTTGACAGGTTGAAACCAGGTTTCTCCAGCACCATTTGTTAAAGAGGCTATCTTTCCTCCATTGAGAGTATCTGGCTCCTTTGTCAAAGACGAGGTGGCTTAATATATCTGGAGTTGTTTCTGGATCTTCTAGTCTGTTCCACTGATCCTCAGGTCTGTTACTTTTCCAGTACTATGCTATGTTTTTTCTTTTTAAATTACAGTGGCTTTCTAGTTTAGTATCAGGTTGGGGATTGTGATACCCGCTGCCATGATCTTGTTGCCTAGGATTACTTTAGCTATTCTTGGTTTCTTGTGGCTAGATGAATTTTTAGATTATTTTCTCTAGCTCTGTGAAATATGCTGTTGGGATTTCAATTGGGAGTGCATTGAATCTATAGAGTTCTTTTGGCAGTATGGCCATTTTGACAATATTGATTCTTCCTATCCAGGGATGAGGGATGTCTTTCTATTTCTGATATTCTCCTCGATCTCCCTTTTCAGTATGCTATAGTTTCCAGAATAGAGGTTACTTTCACCTTGTTAGATTTATTCCTAGATATTTCTTTCTTTTGGATCCTATTGTGAAAGGAATTAATTCTCTGATTTCTCTCTCAGGGTGTCTGTTGTTTGTGTATATAAAGGCTATTGATTTCTGAGTGTAGACCTTGGATTCAGCTATACAACCAAATCTGGCAATTAAATCTAGCAGTCTTTTGGCTGAGTTTTTAGGATCTTATATATAGAGAATCATGTCATCAGCAAATAATGACAATTTAGCTTATTCCTTTCCTATCTTTATTCCTTTATTTCTTTGTCTTGCCTAATTGTTGTGGCTAATGTTTTCAGCACTGTATTGAACAGAAGAGGTGAGAGTGAACACCCTTGTCTTGTTTCTGATATTAGATGAAAGGTTTTAGTTTTTGATGATTGAGTATGATGCTGGCTGTTGGTTTCTTATAAACATCTTTTATTAGGTTAGATAAAGTTTATCTATTCCAATTTTCTATAGGGTTTTGATTATGAATGAGTGTTGGATTTTGTCGAGTGCTTTTTGTGCATCAATTGAGATGCACATTGAGACCATATGGTTTTTCTCCTTGACTCTGTTAATATAGTGTATTACATTTATTGATTTACATATGTTGAACCATCCTTGCATCCCTGAGATAAATCCAACTTTGTCAAGGTGTATAATCTTGATGATCCTCTGTATTCTATTTGCCAGTATCTTATTGAGGATTGTTGTATCTATGTTCATTAGGGAGATGGACCTGTAGTTCTCTTTTTTGGTTGGGTCTTTCTCTGCTTTTGGAATCAATGTAATGTTTCCTTCTAGGAATCAGTTTGGGAATATGGCTTCTCTTTCGATTTTACTAAAGAGTTTGGGGAGTAGTGGCATTAGCTCTTCTCTGAAAGTCTTATAGAATTTAGCAGTAAAGCCAACAGGACCAGGACTTTTCTTGTTGGTAGGTTTTTAAGTACATTTGCAATTTCATGATTGATATTGAGGTGTTTAGCATTTTTATATCTTCTTCGTTCAACTTTGAAAGAACATATATGTCTAGGAATCTATCCATTTCTACTGTTTTCCATCATTTTGGAGTATAGGTTTTCAAAGTAAGGGCTTATTATTTTCTGAATTTTTGCTGGATTTGTGGTGATTTTCCCCTTTTCATTCCTGATTGCATGGATTTGAGCCTTTTCCTTTCTTTGTTTGATAAGGTTGGCTAAGGCTTTGTCAGTTTTATTTATTCTTTCAAAAAACCAATTCTTCTTATTGATTTTTGTATCATTTTCTAAGTTTCCATTGCATTAATTTCTGCTCTAATCCTCATAATTTCTTCCCTTGTAGGAGCTTTGGATTTATCTTGCTCCTCTTTTTCTAGTAGTTTGAGGTTTAGCATTAGGTGGTTTATTTGCGCTTGCTCTCTTTTCCTAGTATGGGCATCCACAGCTATGAATTTCCCTTGTACAACTGCTTTCATTGTGTCCTATAAGTTCCTGTATCATTATCATGTAGTGACACTGGCATTATCATGTAGTTATAGAAACTGTTTAATTTCTTCTGTGACCCATTGATTGCTCAGGAGAGTGTTATTCAATTTCTATGTATTTGTGAGGTTCTTAGAGTTTCTTTTCCTATTGATCTCCAATTTCATGGCCCTATAATCTGACAGTGTACAGAGAATAACTTCAGTTCTTTTGCATTTACTTAGATGTGCTCTATGAGCTAGCATGTGGTCTGTTTTGGAGAATGACTTGTGAGCAGATGAGAAAAAGGTATATTCTGACTTTGTAGGGTGAAATACTCTGTAGACATCTATTAAGTCTGTTTGTTCAAAAGTTCTGTTCAGTTCAAGTATTTTGTTATTAATTTTTTTGTCCAGTCGATCTGTCTATTTGTGACAGTGGGATATTAAGGTCCCCTACTACTATTGCATTAATGGTTATGTGGCTTTTCATGTCCATTAATATTTATTTTATATAGTTGAGTGCACTAAAATTTGGTGTACACATATTTATGAATGTCATTTTTTCCTCTTGAGTTGTCCCCTATATGAAGATGTAGTGTTCTTCTTTGTCTTTCTTAATCAGTTATGGTTTGAAATCTACTTTGTCTGCAAATAAAACAGCCACTCTTGCTGTTTTACAGTTTCCTGTCACATTTAAAATTGTTTTTCATCCATTTACTTAGATAGATTATATTTGGCTAGATTTCTTTCTGGAGTAGGTGTGTTTCTTATATACAGCATATTGTTGAATGTTGCTTCTTAATCCATTCTGCCAGTCTGTGTCTTTTAATTGGCACACTGAGGCCATTGAAATTAATGGTAATAGGTGATATATACAGATTTTGCCCTGTCATGATGTTTTCCTGTTCTTGGCTCTTTTATATTTTGCTTTTCCCCTTTTCCATTTAGTTTCTTGCATTGCCCAATGAATTCACTCTCCTTTGTTTCATGGGATCGTGACACTCACTGTCTTTCTAGGATATTGTTTAGAATAATTTTGGAGCACAGATTTTTGTATTCATGAAATTTCTTAGTTGTTTTTTGTCATGGAAGTATGTTATTTCCCCATCAATTTTGAAGGGTAATTTTGCAGGATATATAAGCTAGGTTGGAGGTTGTTTTAGAGTTTGAAATACTTCACTCCAGGCTCTCCTTGACTTGAGTGTCTGCATTGAGAAGTCTGCTGTGATTCTGATGGGCTTTCCTTTGTATAAGATTTGTTTCTTTTCTCTGACTGCTTTTAACACTTTGTTCTGTTGGATTTCTGGAATATTGATTATGATATGCCTGTGTGTAGATTTTTTTTTAATATCATGGCACTTTGAGTCCTATTGGCCTCAGTTATCTGTATGTCAAATTCTTTTCCTTTTTCTGTGAAGTTTTCTACCATGACATCTGTGAACATCTTTTGCACTGTCTTCTATTTCTTCATTGACTCTAGTCAGTCTTATATTATTTTTCTTTGAATCATCTAGCAGGTGCTGGATTGATTTCTCATGGTCCCTTGTTATTTTCCATAAATTATTCCTTTCCTGTTGACTGGGTATAATCTTAACTTCTATGTTTGATACCTTGTTTTCAGATTCATTCATCCTATTTTTCAAACTTTCATTGGAGTCTTTCACCTCCTAGAAATCTCTTTGAAGCTGTTTCATGGATTCTATTACTTTTGTAATCTCAGATTCTATCTTGTTCCTGATCTCTTCTTTAGTGTTTTTAATCATATCTTCCACTTTTGCCACTATATCTGTTTTTATCTGAGAAATCATTTCTGATTTCCCTTTTCACTAGATCGTCTTTTGGTACTGGCACAGAGGGTCCTGGTGCTTGAGCTTGAGTTTGCTCTATTCCCAATTTCCCTGGTTTCTCCTGTGGTGATGATCATTGTGTCTGGGTTGTTGAATTTTTTATTTCTATTATTTTGTGTTGTTGCTGATATTTTGGTTTAATTCCCGGCCTGCTGTCTGGGCAATATTTAATGAAAGTCTCTTCCTTCTTAATATTTGGAACCCTTAGGAGATGGCTATTTTCTGGTTTGTCCTCTTTGGATCTGTAATGGCTCTTAAGTGATCTCAGTTGTGGCACACCATGGAATGTACTTAAACAGAACAATCACATCACCTCTTTTGACACAATCATCAGCAGTATTAAGCACAGGAAATTGGCAAACACTATTCTGATACCTTTAATCCCCTGAGTTAGATCTGTGACCATATGCCAATATTTAGAACTAATCACAAATATGTTTACAACATATACCCTCTTCCATATAGCAGAGTCATCCTTTGGGAATGAAGTGTCACCAAGGAGTTGGGGTGGGGTAAAGACAGAAGGAGAGGGAGAAATTAGAAATAGGTTTATAGGATATATAAAGATACCACCAGCCCAGGAAGACTGATAGAACCTATAGGACAAAAGAGACAGAAGGGAAATATACAAAACAGAAGAGACTAACAACAGCAGGTCCACTAGAAACTGTATTTGGTCTGTTATCATAGTACAGTAAAAGAAAGAGTAGGAAAGACTGAAATGTATTAACCTCTGGGAACTGATACTGACTGGAGGACAAGAGAAGATGAAGGAACAAAAGAATAGGGGTACTCAGCGGCAACAGGCTAACTGGAGACTATCCTCCCCCCCCCCATAAAAATAAGAGCAGCTGAGAGAGGATAAAGGAACAAAAGAAGACTAGGGGTACCCTGCAGCAACAGGTTACCTGGAGACTATCCCCTGCCCCCTACTGTACAAATAAGAGCAGCTGACAGAAGAAAAAAAATTGGACAAATTTAGCAACAAGTTAGTAGAGAAATGAAGAATGAAAAAGGACAACAGCAACAAAAAAAACCAAGCTCAAAACACTGCCAAAAGGCCTTTCATGGTGCAGATCTAGTGCCTCCTGTAGATAGTATGGGCAGTAACATGCAGATTGGAATTGACTGGTCACAAAGAGACAGCCATGGTTCCCTGTGTAGGTTCTGGCTATAATGTCTGAGTTAAGCTCAATGAACCCCTGCAGGCTTGAACTCTGCAAGAGTCCAGGATCCTGTAGGTAGGATTGAGTCCACAAACTCACCAATGACTGTAGTCAACAGAAGTTCTTCACTCTACCAGTAGGTGTTTGTTTGTTGTGGCAAACGGGGAAGTTACGCACCTAAAGCCTCTGCCTAAGTCGCAGCCCTACCACCTCACTTATTCAGTGTGCAGACAAGTAAATGGAGTCTCTACGGGCTCCTCCCTATGTGCCAGTTCCATGAGAGGTCAGGGCCCAAGCGTCAGTGTGGGGAGACAAGAAGATGGACTATGTAGGCTCCTCTTCCCACTCTGGTTGTGCAGGAGCTTAGGGCCCGAGCACTGTGAGGAAGGTGGGCCAGAGGCCTGCCTGTACAGGAGAAGCAATTAGCGTGGGCAGAGCAGAAAAGTAGTGGTGAGTCTTCTTATATTCAACATGTTTTTAAAATTTACCCAGGTTGCTTCATGTTTCAATGATTTTGCTTCTTATTTTCTTTTTTATTTCAGAGTTATGTTCCACTGTACAAATTGACTCCAATTTATCTATAACCCTATTGATGGACATGTGAGCTATTAGGAGGTTTTGACTTATGTCAATAAAACTGCTGGAAATATTCTTCCATAAAACTATTTGTGGATATTTGTTTTCATTTCTCTTTGATAAATACCTAGAAAGAGAAATGTTTGGTCAAACAGCAGGTGCATGTTTATAGGTTTATATGAAACTGTTGAGTTAGAAAGTTTTCTGAAATGGTTGTAGCATTTAACATTTCCATCAGTAATGTTTCCAGTTGCCCCATGTCCTTGCCAACATTTAATGCTTTTATTTCTTCTCATTTGAGCTGTTCAAATTGGAGTAATTATATCTTGTTATGGTTTGATTTGCATTTCCCTTTCATGTAATGATAGTGAACATCTTTTAGCATGTGTACCTGTCATTTGTATATGTTTTTGTAAAGTATCTGTTTAAAAATTTTCTCCGTTCTTTTACAGTTGTTTACCTTTTTATTTGAATTTTGTAAATTTATAAAAATATTCTGGATCCTTCTCAGATAGCTGTTTTGCAAATACTTTCTTGCAATCAGTGATTAAACTCTCCATCTTCTCAATGATGTCTTTAAAATAGGCTTTATTATTTAGAGCACTTTTAGATTTATAGAGAAATCAAAAGGACAGTACAGAGAGTTCTCATATACCTCTCCCTCAGTTCCCTCTATCATTAACATCTTACATTATCATGGCACATTTGTGCCAATTAATAAACCTACATTGACACATTGTTATTACTGAAGCCCATACTTTATTCATATCTCCTTGATTGTTAGCTGATGTCCCTTTTCTATTCCAGAATCACATCCATGGTTCTATCATTACATTATCATGTCTCCTTGACATTTTTTTGGCCATGTCTCAGTCTTTTCTTGTTTTCGATGACATTGCTAGTTTGCAGAAATAATCGCTGGATATTTTGGAGGATGCTCCCTACTGGAGTTTGACTGATGTTTTTCTTGTAATTTGAGTGGGCATAGTGGGTTTATGAGATGAACCTTACAGAAGTATACATTACTTTTACTACACCATACCAATATGACTTATCACTGGTAACTGCAGTCACTTAGCTGAAGTAGCATTTATAAGATTTCCCCTCAATAACATTGCTCTTTCCCCTTCCCACACTGTCTTCTTGGGCAGGAAGGTACTGTGGACAGCCTATATGTTAGGAGTAGGGAGTCATGCTGTTCTTCTTAGAGGTCTTGCTATATCTTGATGTACAAGTGTTTACTTCCAGCAAAACTTGATTTATAAGTTTTGTTTTTGTAATAGTTTGACCCATACTTACATTACTGGCATGAGTTAGGCCTGGAAGGCCCCTCAAAGCCCATATATAAAAGGCTTAGTCACCAGTTTGGAATTACTAGAAGGTGGTGGAAACTTGAAGAGATGAGTCCTAATGAGAAGTCTTCAGGTCCGTGGAGTCACACTGCTGGGAAGAACAGTAGTAGTGTTTGGCTCTTTTTTCCTTCCAAGAGATTCTTTCTTTTAATTCAAGTACTGAGTCTATTAACATTTAGTATAGTTGTTGACACTTTAGATTTAGCATTAAAAACAGCACTTTCGATTTTTTGCTGTTTATTTTGTTATTCCTTTTTTTTCCTCATGTTCCTCGTTTTCTGACCTCTCTTATTCAAATATGTTGTAGAGTCCATTTTATTCATTTCATTTTTAGCTATATATCTTTCCATCTTTTTAGGGTGGTTCCAGGGAATCTATATTTCTACAGGAATGAATGAATATATATATATGTTCATATCTTTGTATTGTCCACAGAGAGATAATACTGTACCACATTACCACACTATGTCAGATGTGGAAATCTTGCAACTATATAGACTAACCTGTTCCTGAATTTTTTTCATTATTACATATTACTGAGATTTTATATTCTGTAATATTATATTACAAGTTTGCTTTAAACAAAGCTTTATTAACTGCTTTATCTATTCTAAATAAATCAAGAGATTAATAATATTTTTATCTACCCATTCCTGATGTTCTTCATCTTTCTGTAGATCCAGGTTTCCATCTGTTCTTATTACCTTTAGCATGAAGAACTCCCTTCAGCACTTCTTGTAAAGCAAAGATGGTGGTTATTCTCTTTCTTGCTTGTCATGCATCTACAGATGCCATTATTTCACCTTCTTTCCTGATTGTTGCTGGATGTGGAATTATTGATTGCTTTCTCTCAGCACTTCACTGTTGTCCCACCGTGCTTGGGCCTCATTTCGTCTCCAGTGTGCCAAGTTAGCCCCTGAATTGTGGATCCTCTGCATGTCATTTTCTTCTAGCTGCTTCAAGACTTTACCTTGTTCTCTAACAGTTTGCCTGGTGTGCTTCGTTATGGTTTTCTTTGTGTTAATGTTGCTGGGGATCCACTGAACTTCTTAAATCTGTTATTTTATGTACTTCATCAAATACAGGGAGTTTACCTCCATTATTTTTTCAGATAGTATTTGTCTGGTTTATTCTCTTTCCTTGCCTTTGTGACTCTAATTATGTATGTTTAAATATTATCACAATTTCCTATAGATTTCTGAGTCTCCGAAGAGTTTTGTCCAACAGAATAAATAATTTCTACTGAATAAGATTCATGTCTCATGACTCATTCTTCCATCATGTCTGTTTGTTGTTAAGCCTATTCAGTGAATTTTTATTTCAAATGGTGCATGCTTCAGCTGCAGAATTTCCATTTGGAATTTTATGATAATTTTTTATTTCAATTCTGATGTTTTGTGCCTTTTCATCTATTATAAGCATGTTTCCCTTTATGTCCTTCATTATAGCTCTAATAGCTGCTTTTAAAATTCTTGCCTGCTAATTCCAAAATTTAGGTCACCTCAGGGTTTTTCTCATATGATTGGCTTTTCTCTTGAGTTTCTCATATTCTTCTGGTTCTCTCAGTGTATGGAGACTGCTTCTTTTCTGCCCTCTGAAGAGTGTTGATTTTCTGTTTTGTTCCTTTGATTTTGTTGATATTTTCTTGGTGTTAGTGGTCAATTAGATTAACTGGACATAGGCAGCTATTTCTCCCTTGCGGTGGGTAAAGGCCCCAATAGTAATTCAGTTCTTTTTGTCTTATCTGGCCTTCTGGAAGGTATCCCCCCCACACACAGTCTGAGCTCAGCAAAGATTTAAGGATTTTAAGCTCTTTCTTTCTGGCTTTCTCATTTTGGGGATTTCTTCCTTACTACTTGCTATGAACTCTGTAGTCTACATCAGAACATAAAAAGTGCAGGTTTTTCACCACGATTTTAGTTGTGGGTACTGTCCTCAAGCTGAATATCATAAAATAGTGGGAAGCCGACCCAGTGCCTTTTTTCTTCTCTGTGCTGACTCCCCTGTGGTATCTGGCTGCTTTTGATCTCTCTACAGCCTCCAAATAGTGTGTTTTGTTTGTTTGCTTTATCTCCAGACTTTACCATTTTAATCAGCAGTGAGACTGACTCAGGAGGAGCTTATTTGTCCATTGTTGGAAGTAAACTTGTGGCTTTTTTTCTCTTACTCATGTGATTCGATTAACTAAACTCTTTAATATGAATGTAGTTAAATCAACCTGTCTATTTGTGTTTAATTCCTTCTATTATCTTATGTTTAATTCCTTCTGTTATCTTATCTTCCTACCCTTAAGTCATTAATACATTATTCTACATAATCTTTCTTATAATTTACCGATATGTTTAATATTTTAATTTTTTTCTGAAATTGATTTTTACTTCATTTCAAAGAAAGTTAAAACAGAAAGTGTTTATATTTAGAGATAAAATTGTGAGGATAACACAGAGATTTCTCATAGACACTAAACCCAGTTTTACCTGTTATTAATATCTTAAATTAGCATTAGATATTTGACACCATCAATAAACAAATATGGACATTAATACTATTAACTAAGTATATTCTTTCTACATAGTTCCTTTCCTTTTGCCTTGTCCTTTTGTGTTGCAGGACCTCAACCTGGATCCATTACATTTAATTTTCATGTCTCCTTACATTCCTCTGGGCTCATGGCTGCTGCTCACTTTTTGGTCTCATCTTTGATGATCTTCACAGATGTTTTGTATAATATGCATCAATTGAGACTTGTCTGAAGTTTCTCTCATGGGCTGGATTTTTATTGTTTTGATGCAAGTTGTGAAATAGGGGTCTGTGTTCCTCAAGTTTTTAGAACTTGGCCTTATTTTTGTCCCCTTCACAAGTTTTCCCAGAGCCATTGTTTCCTCTCTTTTGCTTGAATTTCCATCTATATGCAGTTATCTCCCTGATCTTCATCTCTAATCTGAAAATCTCTCCATGAAGCCAAATACTAGTTGGATATTTACACTGAATATTCCACAGCCACTACAAGAGAAGCCTTTAAGTGGCCACATCTACAGGTCCATCTAAACACCTCCTTCTTCAGGGCATAGGATCAACACCTACCCAGTTGATAAGGCCAGATTTCTCACCATCACCCATAGCTCTTCCACGTCTCCCAGCTAGTCAGACACCAGGTCCTGCCAGTTCATCCCTAATAATCTCTGGGGTGCATCCCAACCTTTGTGACGCTCCCACTACCACACTATTCTTGTTCATTACTGTCACGCTTCACTTGGCTCACTATCAGCATTTTCTCACAGGCCTCTTCTCCATGTCAGCTAGAGGGCTTTCCCAAAATTACCAAGAAAACCCAAGTGCCCCCATGCTGAAGACACTCTGAAGGCTCCCTGGTCTGAAGAAGACATCACAGACAGCTCTATTTAAGGTGCTAAGCTGGATTAGTGTGACCCTGCCATTGTCTCAACTTAGGCAAGTCACTTTCTCTCTCTGGACTTCAGTCTCCTTGTCTGACCACAAGGGAATTGGAGTACATATTTTCTCCAAAATGTTGTCTAGCCTGCTAGTCTCATGAACTATTTTTCCACATATGTCTGGCATGAAAAAAAACTGGGAGGATCCTGCATTTCTTGGCCCCTAAAGAAAGGTGACAGTCTTGCAGAACCAGTGTCTGAGGGACATTCTCTGCGAAATGCAGTGAATGGCTACTCAGGGTCACATTGCTGGGATACATGACGATTCTGCTTCAGTTCCGATTTGGCTCCATTTGCATCTGCCTCTGAAGATGCTCAGACAATGGGTGCTGAACAGGCTGATACAAGAAATGGGTAAGGTGGGTGAACATGCAGGTGTTTTAGGCACAGACAACAGAGCCCCAGGCATAGCAGGCGAGTAGATTATTTCCAGAGAGAAGTAGGTACAAGGCTTGATGTCCAGAGCGTGCCGAGCACAGCAGTGATGGGTACTTCTGTGGCCCGTGCACATGTGCTGCCGGACATGTCAATTCAAGGCCATTCTCTGTTGACACTTCCTTTGGATCAGTTTACCCGGGGACTCTGGTGGACAAACAAGAGCCGCCCACTCAGGTGTCTTTCGTTGCATTGTTGAATCAATCTTGTGTTGATTCGAAGTAGCTCTGCAGTAAAATCAGCTCGTATCTGTCTCTAGCCCATGTCCTGGACAAGGCAGAAGGCTTCGTGGCAATGGGCATGGAGCCTGGCCTGCTCTGTTCCTCAGCTGGGTCTTACATTCGCATTGATTGCTGGCAAGGCTCTCGGCCCAAGGCTGTGTTTTTCTAATCAAGGAAGCCAATTTAGCACTTGGGAAAGACTAGTCAGCTAAGCCGCAGTTGCTTTGCTCTCCTAGTAGCAACACTGGAAGCTTCTGTGAATGGTTTTGCAAGCAGCTCCGGGTCACTAGGGTCCGTACTCTCCAGGCACTTCGAGGCTACTCACTGAGGTTCACGAGCTGGTCTTCCTGCCCCAGAGCTGGCAAGGGAGACTCAATCCTCACCCCCTTTTGTTCTCATCCAGCAGTTCTTCTGGGATAGCGTGTAGGGGGACTTTACTATATGAGTCCCTCTTAGGAAAGATTTTACTTTCTACCTTGTTCCAGCAAAATATTACCCAAGAAATATGATGCTGCTCCTAGCAGCTGATATTTATTGAACACTTACTGTGCCACATGCCAGATGTTGCTAGATGTTCTCTGTAAAGTGATTCATTAATTCCTCATAATGGCCCAAGAGGAGCTGGTGCTAATGTCCCTGTTTTGTAGACAGTGACACCAAGGAGAGAAAAGAGGGAGAGAAGAGGAAGATAGAGAGGGATAAAGGAAGAGAGCAAGAAAAGGAGAGTGAAGTGTTTAAGGCCACATAACAAGGAAATGGCAAAGCTGGGTTGTGATACACCTGCTTGCAACTCTATGTGGCATCCCTGTTAACTGTCTATTTCCTCCGCAGTGATACGGGTTCTGTGAGGGCAAAGGTTGTGACCAGTTCACAGTAAAGCCTGTTACACAGTGGGTACTGATAGAAGCTGGTAGCAGTGTAAAGCTGCCCCTGTCAGAGCATTGTGGTTCCTTTGACAAGGGTGTAGGGGAAAGTTCTTTGCAACCCAGCGCTGGAGAAACAAACACATCTGCTTCTTACTTCCCAGGGCTGGCAGCCCCCAAAGATAATTACTGTGGACTCTCAGCTGTTGGAGCTCAGAGGATATTCCACATTGGCTGGGTCTGTTTCCTAAAACAGGTTTGCATTGTTTTGAAACCATGGTGCAAAGCACCCAGAGAGCAAACAGAAGTTGATTCCCACACAACAAGCAGTAACTAAGACACCAAGAATGAGATAGGTTTCAGGGGAAGATGAAGAGAAAGCTAGCTAGTATTGAGAGGATGAGGATTTCAGAAAGAAGCTTACACTTGGTAGAAGACAGCCCAGTCAGCTGAAGCTAGGCTTCCAGGTCTTTTCCTTACTAACCCCTAGTTCTTCCTTCAGAGATTTTATTCTTCAGGAAGTAGTTTAAAAACAGAATTGAGAAGATACATGCATGAAGATGTTCGTTACGAGATTGGCTGTAGTAGTATAACACTAGGAACAAATGAATTGCTCAACAGTGAGGAGTAATTAAACAATGTCATGTCCATTTTGTGGCATTTTATAAGACCATTTAATATACATATTCAGAAACCTGTAACAATGTGAGGAATACAGGGAGCAGCTTTGGTAAAGGAAGAGACCCTATTGTGTTTACAGTGTGATACTGCAATTTACAAAAATTCTTTTTTACAGTAAATATCCAGATAAAAGGATCTGTGTTGGGGTAATGAGGTTTGGGAGATTTCCTTCATAAAAACATCTTTCTCATTTATATTTTTTAAAGAAACTGTGTAAAACATGAAATTGTGTGTGTAAGCATGTGTGTTTTGGGGAAATTAGCACACAGTTTCTCTCCAAAGCTAAATCTATTTTCAATAAATCCTACCTCTCTTTGATAAAAATGTATATATGAAGAATAGAGACAGAAGGAAAACAGGTGCTAGTGTCATTTGATGTGTGATCAGGACCATTACTCGTTATTAAAAAGAAGCCAGAATCCTTCCACGGTACAGCTGGCTACTCAGGAAGCTTTTGAAATGTATAAGGCTGCAGCATCTGGTCCATTGTTGCCATTCCTAGATTGCCAGCCAGCTCCAATCTCAAGGTTTTAATTTTCACATGGTTCCTGCAAATCGAGGAACAATGGTATACCCAGAACCATTCTCACAGATGAATAGAAATACCTGGGCTACCTTTTCCCATCACCAGTACAACATACCTGCCACTCACAACTTAAAAGAGGAAAGGTTTAATTTGACTCATGGTTTGGGGGGATTCAGGCCATGATGAGATGGCTCCAACGCAGAAACAGGAAGGTGGAAGAAGGCTGCTCATATCATGGCGGCCGGGAAGCAGAGAGAGAAGGGAGGACCCAGGCAAGGAGATACACCCTCAAAAGTCACACCCCCAGTGGCACACGTTTTTCCACCAGGCCCCAACCCCTAACAGCGCATCTAGCTCACTCCTCAGTGGTCAATCCACAGGTAAGTACGGCATTCCTATGAAAGAATCACTCTCCAAAAAGCCCCACCTCTGAACTCAGGAGGCCTTCAGCGAACATTCTAGACCCATTACAGCAATCTTCCTCCCAACATGAAAAGGAAGCTTATCTCAAGTTTCAACCCCGAATTTCCTCTCTGTAGGAAGAGAACTTGTCAACCTCTGCTCCCGGAGTGTTCTTTGGCCCAGAAGTAGAAAGGTATGTGATGGAGACAGTGCTGGTGAGCCCCACTCCAAGCATCTACCTTTGATACAGATGCTCTGCTCGTCATGGCAAATGTCAGCCTTGTGCATACTACCTCTAAACCTAACATACGGGTAATTATACGTACGGACTCTGTGTAGTAGTAAAGTGAACACACTCATCAAAGCATTTGGCCTTCATATATCTCCACCTTCTCATTCCTGCTGCTACATACTTGATATCTTTCTGGATATTCAGCTCAGAACAGTGGACATGCAGTACTTAACATCACCATACTAGTCTATACCCAGAGATAGACTCAAGGATGACCAGATATGGGAGAACCAAGAGGGTGCCTTAAATTGAGGACTTTTACATCTCACTTTAAGACCTTCACTACACTGGCCCTTCTTAAAGGCTGGGTTTTGATTAAGAAGGATATTGGTTTTAAAAAAATTAAGTGGAGTATTACTCAGCCATAAAGAATAATAAATTCAGCACATTTATAGCTAAATGAATGCACTCTGAGGCCATACTCATAAGTGAAATAAACAGGACACAGATGTGTAAACAGAATGAGGCAGCACCATGTGCTCATCCCCGCTAAGCTCAAGGGCTGTCCTGGAAATAACATCACAGACCTTGTCTACCTGGCCTGGCTTACTTTGTCTTCCTGGCCTCATTTTCCTATACCAGTCTCAGTTTGTATTTCTGTTACCATTTTTGCTTTTATTCTTTTAAAAATGTTTTTAGTTGTGAAATATGTAAAGAGATAAAAACCAAACTTTTACAGGTTAACAGATTGTTCCAAATAAACATTCTTGTAACCAACATTCGGACAAGAATGTTAACATTGCTAGCACGTCAGACACCACCCATTGTCTTGTCCCAGTCTCTGTTAGCTGCTACAGGGGAACACTAGCCTGACTCTCCAGGATTAACCTTCTCCCTTATCTTCATAGTTCTACCACATAGGTATGGATTCATAAACATTATTCACTAGCACCCCCTATTTTCAACTGTAATATAAATGAAACCATGTAGTATATATATATTCTTTAGGGCATAGCTTCCTTTCATTGTTTGGTTCATAATATTGATACAGGACATTTCCATTACCTCAAAAAGCTCCCTCCTACACTTTTTCAGTCCACCTCCTCCCACCCGGGGCCCTGGCAGACACAAATCTTTCTGTGATTATAGATAAGTTTTTCCTCTTGCAGAATTTCTTAAAAATGGACTAATACAGGATATACATTTTTCCCCTGGTTTCTTTCCTCATCACAATTTTGAGCCCATTAATGTTGTATGTTTCAATAGTTTATTTTTTCCAGTGATGTATAACATTCTGTGTTATGGATACACTGCAACATATTTACTCATCCACACATACTGACGAGCACTGGGAGTGTTTCAAGTTTTTGATTATTACAAAAGAACCTTCAGGAACATTTGTATACAAGTTTCTCTAAGAATGTGAGTTTTTGTTTTTCTTGAGTAATGTTTAATAATGGAATATCTGGGCTGCATTGAACTGCATAGGATTAGAGGTCCCATTTGACCTAGCCATTCCTCTGCTAGGTACATACACAAGAGAATTAAAAGATTCATATCACAGTGACATATTTGCACCCATGTTTATAGCAGCTCAGTTTGTGATTGCTAAATCTTGGAAACAACCAAAATGCCTATCACCTGGAGACTGGATAAAGAAGATGTGGTTCTTTTATATAATGGAATATTATTCTGCCATTAAAAATGGTAAGATTGAATCTTTCATACGCAAATGGATGTACCTTCAGGATATCCTTATTAGTGAAATAAATAGGTCACAAATACATAAATATCATATCTTTTCTCCGGTATGAGAAAATGAAGATGAAATGAGTTCTAGTACATATAGTAGATATTGTGAAATAGAAAATATTTAAAAGGAAATAGGGTGTAGGGATAAATAACAAGAGGAAAAAGAATGTGATAGTAATAATAAAAAAAGTAAACATGTATGTATACAAGGGGTGAGGGTTGTATGGTGGGTAGGGTAATGGGAAAAAATGAGAATCAACTCGTGTCATATACTGGTACAAACTCTCAATGCAAAATGCGATGATGTAGTGTATATATAATATACCAGTAAAGATCTGAATTTTTAAAAAAAGAAATTACCAAAGTGTTTTCCAAAGCAGTCATGCCACTTTGTATTTTCTTAATACAAAGTTTAAGAGATACATTTGCTATATATCCTTGCCAACACTTGTTATTCTCCAGATTTTAAAATTTTTACCATTTTAGTGAGTGTAAAGTGGAATCTCTCTGCTTTAACAAGTGTTAGGAAGTATATCTTCATGTGCATATATCTTGTTTTGAATTAAATATCAAATTTAATCATTCGCCTATTTTAAAATTTAGTTGTCTTGTCATCACATTGTAAATATAATTTATGTGTTCTAGACTTAAGTTCTTTTTTATTGTGAAATGGGTCCATTTTATATAAATCTCATGATCACACTCAACATTGACAATTTGTACCAGTATATGACAAGACTTGATTCTCATTTTTTCCCATTCCCCTACCCACCCTACAACACTCTGCCCCCTACATACATAAGCTTTGTTTCCCTTTTTCTGAGTTATACCATAACAGTTTTTTTCTTTTCCGTCGTTAAGTAGTGAGTACACTTTAAGTTCTTTATCAGATAGATGGTTCACAAACTTATACCATTTGGCTTTCTTAATGAACAAAACTTGACAAATTTAGTGTCATGTTCATATGACTCATACTTTTTATATTATCAAGAAAATATTTGCCTATTCCAAATTTTGAAATATTTTGTTTTTCTTATGAAATTTATAGTTTTGACTTTTATGTTTAGAGTTATAATCCATTCTAAGTTCATATTTGTATATGATTTGTAATGAATTGTTGAGATTCATTTTTCTTACGTAAATATTTAGTTGTAATTATAACTTTTTAAAATTTAATCTTTATTGGTACATTATGAATACACATCATCATCTCATTCAACATTGAAAGTTTGTACCAGAATATGGCATGATTTGATTCTCATTTTTTTCCTTTTCCCTCCGCATAAATTGAAATCTTTATTGGTACATTACATATACACATGTAATTATAACTTTTTAAAAAATGTGCTATGATCCATTAAATTGTTTGGGCATTCCTGTTAAAAATCAATTGGTTACACTTATATAAGTTTATTTCTGCACTTTCTATTCTTCTCCATTGAACTACTTGTATATCTTATATCAGTACTACACTTCTTTAATTGTTTAACTTGCATGAGTTAAATCAGTCAAAGTTAATCCTACAATGTTGCTATTTTTATTAAAAATATATTTATTTGTACATTTTTTATTAGTGAATGTTTAGAGGAAATCACCTAATAGTGATCATTTTGGAGACTTGGTACTTCCATATAATGTATCAGGTTCAATTTTAGACCCTTTATTCTCATCTCACTCTTTTCCCCTCCCCCTGATCCCCTTCTTCATTTCCAAAAGTCTGTCTTCTAGCTTCCTATCATCTCTATTTTATTCATCCATTTATTTATGTTTTGGGCTTCTCATATGCAATAACACATGCTATTTAACTGTCTGAGTCTGGCTTACTTAACATGATCTCCACTTCTATCTATTGTTCTTCAAATTACATGATTTCTTTCATCTTTATAGCTTATTAATACTCCATTGTGTGTATGCAACATTTTCTTATCAATTCATCTGTTGATAATAGGTGATCCTATGGCATATGTGTTATTTTTTTCTTTTAAGACAAACATGTTAATGTAAGAATTCTTTTCTAAACTAAAACCTCAGAACTGTGTTTATTTTTAATTGCAATGTTGGCAACTTACAGTGAATAAATGAGTTTTGAGTTGTGGCTTAGGCACTCGTCTCTAACAGGTTCACCTTCACTGACTGTTTCCATAACTCAGCTATTGTAAATTGTACCACTGTAAACATAAGGATGCTTGCAGCATTATAATGCACTGTCTTTAATTCTTTGGGGACTATACACAGAGTTGATATAGCTGGATCAAATGATATTGCTATTTTAAGTTTTTCATGCATTCGCCATATTGATTTTTCATAGCAGTTGTACTAGTTTACATTCCCACAAACAATGTAGAAGTATTCTTTTATCCAGGAATGCTCACCAGCATTCATTGTTGTTTGTATTCTTCATGATAGCCATTCTGGCTGGAGTGAGATAGAATCTCAATATAGTTTTGAGTTACATTTCACTGATGGCCACTGTTGGTGAACATTTTTAATATATTTATTGGTCTTTGTACTTCTTCACTGGAGAATTCCTTTTGAGATCATTTGTTCATTTTTGATTTGGTTGTTTTTGAGTCACTATTTTGAGTTCTATGTATATTCTCGAGGTTGATCCTCTATCAGATGAGTAGTGCATTGGTCGGTTTTCCTGTTTCTGGGACACAATATGTGACAACCACAGTGTGAAGGAAGATAAGTTTGATTTGGCTTAAGATTTCAGGGAATTCAGTCCATCATCGATAGACAGCAAGCATAGAAGAAAGGTATGGCAGAGCAAAGCTGCTTGGTTCATAGTGAGCAAGAAGCAGAGCAGAGGAATAGTGCCAGAGAGGCAGAGATTTGGGACCATACAGTTCCCAAGGTCATGCCTCCATGACCCACCCAGACAGTGCTATACCAATTTCTGGGTGGCTCACAAACCAATAAAGTTGATACAATCAAGCTCAACCATTCAAATAGCAGGCAAAGATATCTTTTCCATTCTGTAGGCTGTTTCTTCACTCTGTTATTTAGTTCGTTATGCTGTGTTTACTTCGATGTAATCCCATTTGTTGATTCTTATTACTGTCTGTGCTATGGAAGACCTATTCAGTAAGTCTTTACCTGTGCCTATGGCTTCAAGTGTTTCCCATATATTATCCTAAAGCAGTTTCAAAGTTTCTGAGTTTGTATCTGAGTATTTGATCTATTTATTTGATTTTAGTAGAGACTGAGAGAGATTTAGTTTCAATGATCTCCTGTGGATGCCTAGTTTTTGCAGCACCATTTTTCAAAGAGAGTGTCTTTTCTCTTGCATGTATATTTGTCAAAACTCAGGTAACTGTAAGTGCATGGATTTGTTTTCATGTCTTCTGTTTTCTGTTCTGTTCTACTTGTCTATGTGCTTGTTTTTGTCCCAACACCATGTTCTTACTATGGCTTTTTAGTGTATTTTGAAATCCAGCACTGAGGAGCCTTTGGCCCTTTTTAGGTTCATGATTGTTTTGACTGTCTGGGTCTTTTCTGATTCCATATAAATTTTAAGATTGTTCTGAAAGTTCTGTGAAGAATGTTGTTGGTATTTTCATAGAAATTATGTTGAATCTGTAGATTGCTTTTGGTAATATGGCCATTTAAACAATATTAGTTCTGCTGATCCATGAAAAAGGAAAATACTTCTATTTTCTAATGTCTTCTTCAATTTCTTTCTTCACTGTTCTGTAAGTTCCATCTGCAGGCATTTTTCATGTCTTTTGTTAAATTGATTCCTAGGTATTTATTATGAATAAAATGGACTCCCTGATTTCTTTCTCAGTTGGTTCATTGTTGGTGGACAGGAACACTATAAATTTTTGTGTGTTGATTTTGTATCCTGTCAGTTGGCTGAATTTGTTGCTCCAATCTGAAAGTTTTCTAGTGGCATTTTTAGGATTTTCTATGTAAAGAGTCTGACTTCTTCCTTTCCTATTCATATCTCTTTCATTTCTTTCTCTTTCCTGATTATTCTGTTGAAGTTTCAAGTACTATATGAACAGAATTGGTGAGAGTGGACAAGCTTGTCTTTTTCTTAGATTTACAAGAAAAGCCCTCAGTTCCTCACTGTTCATTATGATGTTGGCTGTGGGTTTGTCATGTGTGCTTTGGCTCCATTACACAAATTTGAATTAGATTGACCATTGATTATTAACTAGACTTGCATTCTTGGAAATAGCAGATAGTCACGATATATTATCTTTTGTACACATTACCAGCTTCACTTTGCTCATTTACTGTTAAGAATTTATCCATATATATTTGTGAAGGATACTAGCCTAAAATTTTTTTCTTTTAAGATAGTTTTTTTCTGGTTTTAGCTTGATTTTTTGTTTATTCTATCGTTTAATGAGAAAAATATTGAGAATGTTGCAATTTCCAGCAATAATTGTTAATTTTTCTTTCTTTGTTACTTCTGTTACCTTTTGCTTCATGTACTTTGAAAATGTGTCATTAAGTACATATGCATTTCTGATTATTGTGTATACCTTTTTTTTTTTTTTTTTTTTAGGTTTTTTTGAGACAGGGTCTCGCTTTTGTGGTTCAGGCTGGCCCTGAGCTCAGCCTCAAACTCACATCACAATCCTCCTGCCTCTGCCTCCCGAGTGCTGGGATTATAGGCGTGAGCCACCACGCCCGGCTTGTGTATACCTTTTTATCATGATGAATTATTCTTATTTTGCTTTTGCTATACTCTTTTCTTGAAGTTTATAGTTCTGATATAAACAGCCATGCCAAGTTCCCTATGAATATTGTAAGTGTGACATTTCTTTTTCATTCTTTTTTCCAATTTGTGTTGTTTATTTTTCAGGTATGTATTATCGATAGCACATTATTTAGTATTCTTTTTTGGTCTAATCAGACAATTTACATCTTTTTATTGAAAGGTTTAGTTCATTTATGTAGTATAATCATTGATAGTTATGTTCCGCTCTGCTGTATTAATAGTTTTCCTTCTTTCTTATTTATTGGTTATTACTTACTCCTATATTTGCTCTTGTTTCTTTTGGGTTAATCATTTTTAAGTATTCTATTCCTTAGTTATACCCTTTGTAATTCCTTTTGTCTTATTTAAGGCTAAAAATGTGTATGCTTACTGAAGGCTTAGTTAAGTTTACTTAGTAAGCCTTACTTAGCTTACTGAAGGCTATTTGAATCAATATTCTATAACTTTACACCTGACATTTCACATTTCCTACTTTATGCTTCCCAATTCTCATTTAATACATGATATTTCTCACTTTGCTATTTTATATATTGAATTATTCTTAATGTATTGTTTAATCATTAAATATGTTAATAATTTCAATTATTTTTAGTTGTAGAAGTGCATTTGGTTCTTTTGGATAGTCTTTGTCTACTAAACTCAAGATCTGGACTATTCCAAGGCTCACTTAAATTGACTTCTTATATCATAATTTCATAATGCCTTGAATTTTTAGTAATTTGTAATTGAGTATTTGATATCACAGATACTGCCATGCCTTGTCTATGTATCACCCAGACTTAGCCCGAGACTGGCAGGAGGTCCCATAGGAACTGATATATTGAATTATGTTTCCTCAAAATTCATGTGCTGAATTCAGAACCTCTATAACTTCAGTGTTTCTTTATTCGGAGATAGGATCTTTACAGAAGTAATCAAATTAAAGCGAGATTGTTAGAATGTGCTGTGTGATCCAACAGAATTGGTGTCCTTATAAAGATAAATTCTGGATACAATGATACACATCAATGGAAGGAAATATTAAGAAATATAAATAATAAAAATAAAATAACCAGAACAAGCCAGAGAGAATAGGTCTTAAACAGATCTTTTCCTCAGGGCCCTCAGAAGGAACCCAGCCAACCAACACCTCAATCTTGGACATCTAGCAAGTTTAAACATGAGCTGTTGCTACTTCCTCCTGAGGTAAGGTAGAAGAAATAAGGATAAATGAAAGGAAAGAAGAATAAGTATACTTTTAAAATGTACTTTTAGGAAAACTGCAACTTCAGGACCCACTGCTACCCAAGGTTCCCTTCCAAGAAACGACAACAACAATAGTTACAAGCCCTAAGTATCTTAAAAATATAAGCCTGTAAATTGTGCCCATACTTTTTACTTGTAAACTAAGCCTGAATGGCTGTTTTCCTTCCAATAGAAGCAGCACCACGGCAGCACATCTCTAAACTATCTCTAAACTTCAAACACATGCAAATGGTTTGTGTCCTAACCGCGCCCACCAAGGAGTAACCTGACAGTTCTACAGTACATAAATCACATCCTAGATCACCTGTCTTGAGGATACCCAGAGACCACGTGGAAACCCCAGCCCCCACCATAATGACCTCTCTGCAGGGCCCCACTCTTACTTTCTCCAGTAAACCTTTCTAATGTTTCTCATTTACGTGCCCTGTAATTGTTTTCTAAGACATAATTCGGCAAACCTATGATGCACCCTACGGATAGGCTAAGTGGGGCACCCCACCTTCTCTTTGCAGAACTCCTCAGACCCAGTCTCATGACACTCCCACTGTCCAGGACCTCTTCTGGAAGATCACACCCATTTCAATCCCCTACTGTAGACTTATTGTGTTTTGCTTGGTCTTTGCCTCACTTCCCTGGAGCTGGGGATTTTCCCCAGAAAGAGAATAGGAGCAACTGAAGAGCAGAGCCCTTGTCCCTAGGGACCAAAGTCTTCCACTGTCTTTTGTCTGAAGTCCATGTGTACTTCATGCTGCCTGAAAGCAGTTGCTCTGGGTTTTAGTCCAGTTGTGTGGTTGCTTACTGTGGGAGAGCTGCTCTAGCACCAGTTATACCACCATTTCCGAAAGTGTGAGTCCCCCACATTTTTCAGTTTAATCCCTTATCTTCTTTCACTTTGGCATCATTTCAAAATTACCTCCTAATATAATATAATTTAATCCTACCTACTTCTGATATTTTTTCACTGGGTTTTGCTTCCACAGTTTTACTGGGCTATGTCGCAGTGTGGTTTTCTTTGAATTCATCCTTGTTGAGGCTTAACAGCCTCTTCAACCGGGGCTCCACACCTTTTATCAGTTCAGAAAGTCTTTAACCACTGGCTCCTCATGTACTTAATTAGTTTCTCTGTCTAGTGTCCTCCTTTTCTCTTTCCTCCACAGGTTCCAATTACACACAGCTAACACAATCTCTCTATGCCCTTCACTTTCTCCTCTGCTTTTTCTATTTGTTTCTCTGTGTGTGTTCTGTGTTTGTCTCATGTATCTGTTTTCCAGTTCACTAATTGTTTCTTATTCTGTATGTTACCTGTTGTTATACCTCACTTGTGAATTCATTATTTTGGATATTGTGCTTTTTGTTGTAAAGTTTCCACCTGATTCTATTTTTCAACTCTGTGTCCTTTTTTGACAAGAGACCCTAAATGTTATACTAACTTTCCTGAATGTACATTCTTCCATATCTTGCCCACATAGTCATTGTTATCTTTTTAGACCTTTGATGATTTAGACATGTCATTTTTTAATGTTTTGACTGAAAATTTTATCTCTGCTTAGTGGCAAGGATAACCCTCTGCTGTTGAAAATAGAAACCTTAATTTTTGAATCTCTGGTTTCTCCATTGTGGTCAGGTAACAGACAGGGACTCATCCTAGGCTTGAGTAGGGCCCTCATCATGTTTCTTTCTCATTGTTCATTTATCACTATAATAGGAACTATTTGAGAAGTAACTGTTGTACGATTTGCCTCCACCTCAGTACTTAGCAGAGTGCCTGGCTCACAACAAATGTTTGGGAAATGCTACTGGAATGAACAGAATACGGACACAGTACTTGAGAGAGAGGAGATTTGTGTCAGACCCCAAAAGACAGCTAGGTTGTGGATCAAAGACAAAGATATATTCTCTCAACAAGGGTATATGAGTCCCCTCAGAGTTTTTAGTTTCAAATGACAGAAACTAGCTCTCGGTGATCTAGGCAGTAAAAGGATACAAGGGAGGGGTACTGGGTAGTTCACAAAATTGCTGGGGAGATTAGAGAATCAAGCTAACAGATAAAAATTGTGGTACTGAATTAATCTAATGAGAATATCTCCGCCGTACCACTGAGCAGTCTGACCATTGGCCCCACCAATATATCCGCTCCAGGAAACGAGGTGTACAGTAGGTTCTCGCTGGTCTTGCTTCTGTCTCTCATTAGCACTGATCTAAAACTTAACTGCCCGAGCCTCAGTTGTGTACTTTGCCATAGCTTCAAAGGAGAACAAGTAAAATCAGTAAGTGGTGTTTACAGCTTTTTCACATCTACAAAGGGATCAAGATTCTGGGCAGCCAGAAAGGCTCCCTATCCACTGCAGGTCCAGAGTAGCCACATCTGGCCCCTCTGTGCCTCTGTGATTACCAGAAGGAGCTGGGCAGAGGCTTACCAGGGATAGGACACTCACATGCATTTCCCCAGGCCATGCACCTCTCCTGTAGGGTGGGGGGTCACAGGAAGAGACTATCCTCTTTATGTTCCATCTCCATGTGCCTCTGCGCACCATGAACCTGTCTATATCTGAGGGCCTGTGGGCTTTTTGGGACCAGGAAATCAATTTGTCTTGGCTGTCATACAGAGTGTCTTGCTGAGAACGAGAATCCCAGCCCAGACTCTTGCTCTTGTGCCTTCGAACATATGCAGCAGCTTCTCAGGCCCTGTCTCTAGTATTAACCGCCAAATCCAGGAGCTTCGCTTACTTATGGAGTGTCATGTCCCAGCCCTATAAGCAGAGTGGTTGTCTTTTGTGAATCTTCAGAGCAGGCTGCATAACCAGAAGTCCTGTGCTCCTTCCACAGTAAATGATAACACCAACTCTGAGGCTTGGTGTTTACTGTGATGTTTATGTCATTATTTGATTTCTTGGCATTCAGAATCCTCATTAATATACATTTGTGCCTCTCTGTGGAAATAAAAGTGTGTGTTCTCTGTGTATGTGCTCACATTTCTTTATTTAGCCTGGCACCTGCCTTCTCCTCCAGTACGTTAGTTTAGCATCTGTGCTTTTCCTCCTTTACAAATCTCCATGGTTTAGAATTCTTGGAGAAGATGACTTCTTTCTCTCTAGGAAGGTTTTTCTCTTTTTCCTGAAATGTCACGGGCAGCTGAGTTGTGTCATGGATTCCAACAGGTGGGGTCCTTACTCAGTCGCAGTCACTGAGAAGTGGGGTCCCCGGCCAGACTAACTATAGCTTCTGCCGACTCTCTCATGTCGAGTCCAGAAAGCTTCCAAGGATGACTCACTTGCAAGGGTTCCTGTCACCTCCACTGGGCAGCAGTAGGTTTGTGTCAGCTGGGCTCCAGGCCAGTGTAGGGAAGAGGGAGGCGTCACTGGAGCATTCCTGGATGGCTGCTGCTCACCACGCTCCAAGAGAGCTGCCCCCAGCTTTCAGGAGTTAGAGAGAAGAAATGAACTCATCTGTAAATAGCCTGCAGGACTCAGGCCCCAAGCCAGGGGACTTCCTGGATGGATTACTGGCCTCCCAGTTGGATGATGGGCATATGAGGCCATTCCTCACAAGCATCTACTGGGGACTGGAGACAAACTGCCACTTGTGCACATGTTTATCTCTGGAAGTGACCTGGAGGAGACGGCACTGGGTGCTTTTCCCATGCCAAGCTCAGAGTAGCCAGATATTCAATTACATCTTTGCTTTGCCTTTTAGACTAAAGTGGCAGCGGCCTCCTTTACACAGTCTCTGTCTCCTCATCTGGAAAATGGAAAAGTTGGATGAGACGGTGTCCTCCAAGGACTCAGGACAGTGCCTGGCTTATAGCAGGTGTTTAATAATGGGAATCCACTGTTACCAAAATAACACTGAATATGAGCCTGGAACTGTAAAACAGCATTACTTTACATGCCATGCTTCCCTCTTTAGAACTCTTTGAGTTGCAAGTAGAATAAATATGAAAGAGCTTCTTTTTTATTAATACATGTTTAAAGTACGTAATGATCACATTCATTACAGGGGAATAGTATGTGTAACACATCTTTATTCATTTTATTGTCCTCTTCCCCTTCCTTGTTGCTAACTTTTCTCCTCTCCATATGCAAAGTCTCTATTTCCTTTTTTTCTTCAATTGTTTTTTCCTTAAATCCATTTTCCCTTACTTCCTTCTCCTTTCCTCCTATCTGGTCCTTCTTCCTATTTGAAAAAGTTCTTCTTACTTCCAAATATCTATTCTCCATTTTGCTCCTTATTCATATTTTGTATTTCTCATACAAAAGAAAGATTGTGATATTTAAATGTAGGTGTCTGATTTATTGCACTTCAGATTATGGTCTCACAGAAATTTTTCCAATTTATCCTTCTCTATGCCAGAGTAGAACTCCGTTGTACGGAAGTACAGGTGTCACGTTTTCTTCACTCATTCATCTGTTCATGGGCAACTGTAGTGTTGCCAAGATTTTGCTATTGTGTACTGTGCAGCTATAAACATGTGTGTTCATGCCTTACTTGGCATGATGATTTTCATTCTTTTGGGAAGACACCTTAGAAGGGGAATAGCTGAGTCAAGTGGAATTTCTAGTTTTAGTTTTTTGAGGCATCTCCACAATTATTTTCATGGTGATTGTACCAATTTACCAGCAATGGAGAAGTGTTCCTGTTTCCCTGCAGCCGCCTCAGCTTTCACTACTGGTTGATGTCTTGGTGATGGCCATTCTTTTTGGAGATGGAATCTCAGTGCTATTTTAATTTGTAATTCCCTAATAGTAGAGACTATAAACATTTTTCATATATTTATTGGCCATTTTTTCTTCTTCATCTGAGAAGTGTTTATTTCATATGTCTATTTTTGGATTGAGTCTCTAAGTTCAGGAGGTCTAATTTTTTTTTTTTTTAGTTCTTTTTATATTTGAATATTAGTCCTCTCTCTGAAAAGTACCTGGCAAAAAATCTTTTCATTCTGTAAGTTGTCTCTTCACTGTATTTGTGGTTTCCTTTACTGTGTAGAAGCTTTTTAATTGGATTTAAGCCATTTAATTTGATATAAATTAACTTAATTTAATTTATTGATTCCTCAAAATATTTCATGTCCAACTGGGATCTTCTTCATAAAGTCTTTGCCTATACTTATGTCTTCAAGAGTTTTACCTATTCTATCTTCTAGCAGATTGATTCTGTTTTAATACTTAAATATTGAATCCATTTTAATTTTAGTTTAGTGTGTGGTGAGAGATGTGAATCCAAGTTCAATATTAAGCATGTGGAAAGCCAGATTTCCCAGCACCATTTGTTAAAGAGGCCCTGTTTCCTCCAGCGAAGAAGTTTGGCCCCCTCGTCAAAGATTAGGTAGTTGAGTGTGCGTGGAGTTGTTTATGCTTCCTCTTGTTGAATGATCCTCGGATCTGGTTGGTTTTTTTGTTTGTTTGCTCACTCTTTCTTTCATCTTTCTTTGATTTGCCAATACGATTCTGTTTTTACCACTGTAGCTTTGTAGTATAACTTGAAGTCACAGATTGTGATGCCTCCTATCTTGCCTTTGCTGTCCAGAATTGCTTTTGCTATTTCAGGTCTCTTCTGGCTCCATAATAATTTTAGGAATGCTTTCTCCAGTTCTGTGAGGGGTATTATTAGTATTTTGATTGGAATTATATTAAATCTATATAACAGTTTTGGAGGTATCAGTATTTTGCCTATATTTGTTCTGCTTTACCAGGAATAAAGGTTATCTTTTTTGTTTTCTGATATTCTCTTTGATCTCCTTTTTCAGGGTACTGTAGTTTTCATTGTAAAGGTATTTTACTTCTTTTGTTGGATTGATTTCTAAGTATTTCATTGTCTTGATGCTACTGTGAAATATGTAGTTTCCTGGGCCGGGGATATAGCTCAGTGGTTCCGGCGCCTGTCTTGCAAGCGCAAGGACCTGGGTTCAATCCCCGGTAACCACATAACAATACTGGATGTGGAGACTCACCCCAGCAGCAACCACTACCACATACCATAGTGCCGGGCATGGTGGCTCACGCCTGTAATTCCAGCACTTGGGAGGCAGAGGCAGGAGGATTGCTGTGATGTGAGTTGGAGGCTGAGCTCAGGGCCAGCCTGAACCACAAAGCGAGACCCTGTCTCAAAAAAAAAAAAAATGTGGTTTCCCTAATTTCTTTCTCAGTGAGTTCATTATTGGTACACAGGAACACTACTGATTTTGAGGGGTCCATTTTGTATCCTGTTGTGCAATCAAATTTTGTTGTTAAGTTTAGGAGCCTTTTGGTGAAGTTCTGGGGGTCTTCTATGTAGAGAGTATCATATCATCTGAATATAATGATGATTTAATTTGCTTTCTTGTATGTGTTGTTCTTATTTCTTTCTCTCATTTAATTGCTCTGGTTAATGTTTTGAGAACTACAGTGGTACTTCAGTTCATGAACTTAATGTGTTTCACAATTCTTGGGAAGATAGTTCTGTTTGTATTTGTGTGGGGAAGATAGCTGTAGCTGTGGGCGTCACCTGATGCACAATTTGTGAAAGAAAGCAAAATTTTGTTCCACACTTCTATTCAAGAACCAAATTTTTGCCAACAGAAGCATTTATGAATGAAGGTATCACAGCCTGTCAAAAGAGCTCCGGTTCTGTTAAATGCTGTCCCAATGGAAAGAGGACTGGTCCAGAATTAAGTAAAGAAGCTAACTGGCGTCCACACGAGTCAAGGTGGGAAAACTGATCGTGATTTAAGTGAGCAGAAATAATGTCATCATGTTGGCCAGAAGGACACATAGGGAAATCTACTAAGTCAACTGGGCTTTGTCTTAAACACTTATCTGTACCTTCTCCCAGCAAGTGCATATTACTGCTGTCCCCATAGAGGGGCATGGGAATATTCACACGCTGAGTGGGCAGTGGAGACCACACCTTGCTTCCTTGTAATGTAGCCTTGGCCAAAACATCCTACTTTGTATCACTGTACTTTCTTCATCTGTACATTGTAGATCATACCAGTCACCACACTATGTTGGCAGGGTCTTAAGCATTATTGGGAGTTGTGCAGGTGTTTGTGAGACTATAGATCACTAAATGAAGACAGTAAGTTATTTTTCTTCTGAATCTCTGCATCAATGTGAAATATAAATGGGAAGTTGATTGAAACTTAGCTCATGTTTTATACACATACAACCTCTGCTGTGCCCTGCTTTTCCTAAGAATGTGTCTTCTGTGTTGCAATCTTGGAAAAGAGAATTTGTGCACATATGGAAGAGAGAGAGAACATTAATGACAATGAGTATTGGTAGTATTATTTTTGGTTTTTTTTTTTTTTTTTTTTTTTTTTTGAGACAGGGTCTTACTTTGTGGTTCAGGCTGGCCCTGAGCTCAGCCTCCAACTCACATCACAGCAATCCTCCTGCCTCTGCCTCCCGAGTGCTGGGATTACAAGCATGAGCCACCACACCCAGCACTGTGGTATGTGGTACTGGCTGCTGTTGGGTGTGAGTCTCCACGCCCAGTATAGTATGTGGTTAACTGGGGGATCAAACCTGGGTCCTTGCGCTTGCAAGACAGGCGCCGGAACCACTGAGTTAAATCCCTGGCCCGGTATTATTATTAATATTAATTTTCTGGACAGCTAGAACAAAGCACCAAACTGGCTAGTGACTTAAAAAACAAAATTGTTTTCTTTCACAGTTGGGAAGGCTAGAAGTCCAAGATCAAGGTGTCAGCAAGCCTGAGAGGGATGAAGTGCCCATGATTCTTTCCTACCTCTTGGTGGTTTTCTAACATTCTGGTTTTCCTTGGTTTAAAGAATCATTATCCTGATCTCTGCCTTTGTCCTTGCATAATGTTCTGCCCGATGGATCTGTGCGATCAGATTTCTCCTTCTTATAAAGACACTGACCATATTGGATTAACCTGTTCCATTATGAAAGCATCTCAACTAACCAAATCTGCAGTGAAGCTATTTCTAAAGTTATATTTCAAGTTACTGGAGGTTAGTACTTCAACATACAAATAGAGATGGTAGTACAATTCAACTCATAATAGTATGTGAATTTTTTTTTAACAGAAGCAAGATTTTACATTCATTAAAGGTAGAAAAAGAAACAGGTTCAGCAGAGCGAGTTTGAGCCAAGTGAAAGGAAAACAAGTACAATGTACAGGACGAGAAAGGGCTGAGGACACAGTGGCCAGCATGTGTTATTTTAGTGAGCACTGTAAGATACCCGTGTGTCTGTTTTCTCAGCCCTCAAGGCCCCTTTATTCTCCTGCTCTTCTGGGTTTTTTCATCTCCTGTGCCTTCTGTGTGACCCAGGTGAGGAAGCTTGGCCTCCATGTAGTGTCTGTGTGCAGGCACAGGGGCACATGGAAGCACAGAGAATTGCTGAGCCTCTCAGCCCCTCATTCCTGCCAGCCTGGACCAGGATGAGGCTCTGACCTTCTTCGGAAGTGACTCCATTCTGTTCCCTGCTCATGCTAACAGCCCCCATCTTGTGCTTCTGTGGTCCAAACACTTCCTCAGGGATCACTTTCCTCATGGGCCTGTGCAGCCTCGCTGGGCCTGTCCTACTCCATGCAGATTCCAACAAGTGTTCCTGCAGGGGAGCTTTCCAAGCCAGCTGTCTCCAAAGTCGGCAGCACACGGTCTCCGTGACTGTGGGGGTCTGTGAAGTGAGCCCTTCTCTGCTTTCTGCATGTGTCCCTGACTCACCATCTCTGGTTGCTTTTTGGTCCCGAAACTTCCCACTGGCAGTGCTGGTTAGAACCTGGCCGCACTGCTCCTGTGCTCTGGCTGGAAGCGTCTCAAAGTCAAACATTTTTCAGTCCCAAAGATCTCACTCCCAGGTCTCAGCGAAGTGACTTTTCTTTCCTCAGAACATCTCTGACTTCTCTCTTACAAGTTCAGTTCCACATACTGTTCCCACCTGTTACTGTTATACATTAATCTTTACAAAAGTGTGTGTGGGATAATGTTTTTCTTCCACTTGGACTAACAGAAGGAGGTGTTCCCTTGACCTTGTTTATAAGAGGTAGGGGAGTGAGCAGGAGAGATCCTCACAGGACGTGATCCTCTGGTGGAAAGGGCTCTAAGGGTGGCCGTGGAAGATCTGGGATTGACTTCTGTCTCTTCCACGAAACAGCTGTGTACACTAAACCAAAGCTCCCCTGGCTTCAGCTTTCTCACCTGTCAAATAGGCTCGTTATCTTGCTCTGTCTACTTCAGGAAACTCGTAGATGTTCTGATAATTTTTTTTTAATTCTGCACTTACACAAACTGTGCTATGTGCCAGGAATACTTCTACACACATTATGTACTACATCACCAAACCCTCATAACAGCCTCACTTTGCAGAAGAGGAAACTGAAGCCAGAGAGACTAAGAGAATTGCTCTGGCTTACACAAGTCAGTCCCCAACCCTAGGAGTCTGATTCTTGGTTACCTACTGACCCCTACTACATATCATGTCCCTGACAGTGCCAGTGAAAATTCAAATGACAGTGAAAAGTTTTGCAAATTTAAAGGGTGCTGCCTACATTTTATTTATTCTACAGCCTAGAGTACAGTTGTTGGGTCTCCTCCTTCCCTGACAAGCTCTCTGCCTGTCTTTCTCTCTGTCTTATGGAGCATGCAATAACAGGTGCCAAAAATATGTTATTTATCGTACTCATTCAATGATCATATCTGTTACCAGGGTAAAGTGGTACTGATGTTAGAAGTTGGCATACCATTTATGATTTTGGCTACATGATTTGATCCTAAGACAAAAATCACAAAATAGCTCCGCATCAACTAGAAGCTTCTAGGTATGTATGAAGCCTGTCTACAGCAATCCATCTTGGCTCTTTGGGCCCATAAAAATGTGTGCTGCTTTCTAAGACAAAGAACTTCTGCCATCTCATCATTCATGTCAAGCTTCCTGAAGATGCCAGTTCCTGTACACTTACTCTGAGAGGATGATGCTGCCCTGTGGAGTCCCTGTAGCCAGGCAAAAGGGAGCGAGGGCACACAATTCCCTAGAAGGGCTATTTTTAGCATGGGTGTACCTGAGAACTGGGCTTATTTCTAAAACATTGGTCTTTTAGGGAAGGGATGAAAAGGAAGTTAAAGGCCTTTGAATCCATTCTCAGTATCTTTTAGAACCTCAGGGAGTGCCAGACTTCCTGGCTTCCAATCCCTGCTGCTACATATTTCAAGCCTTTCATGGCCTCCCATAGGCTGCCATCCTGCCTAAGTTGCTTGCACACAGCCAGCCCTTCAGGATACCACCAAGATGTGTGGACCCAACATCCAGAGGTCTAGGTGTTGAGCAATAGCAGGAAGCTACAATGGGAGATGGAGCAGGAAGCAGGGCAGAGTCTGGGCCTGGGGCCCAGTTCTTCAACCTGCCACTCCTCCTGCCTGTCAGCTGGGACCCCGTCTTCTGCCTCTTCCTACCTCTGTGCCCTTGAAAAACAGGGCCCTACAGTTCTCTTGCTCCCAACTTGGGGTCTCTGGAGAGTCACCAGAAGAGCTGGGCTACAGAGAGTATTATGTGCCCCAGGGAGAGCAGCCCCCTCCTACCCCAGAGCCAGAGCTCTCTTGTCCTCTGTGGCATCTGTGCTAGCCAAGATTTTGCTTGGTTGTGAATTTCAAATGAGAAACACTGCAGCAGAAGGGAGCTCTGGGCAGTGTCCCTGGTGCTTGGTAGGTGGAGACAGCTGGTGGACAAGCAGCTGGCTGGTGCCTCTTTTCTACCAGTAGTGGCTCGGCTGTGCCATGCCCTCCTCCACCAACCAGGCTGCCACGAAAGCAGGCTCCACTTGGCACATTTTCCCTGGGAGTTTTGCAGAGCCATGACTTCCCAGGGTTTCTTCCCAAGCAGCCTGGCAGATTGAGCCATTCAACCTCTTCCTGATTTTCCACTGTCTGTATTGTTCCAACACCACTCGGGCCACGTTACTCACTTGCTCAAACCGTTCTGCGCCTCCTTGCAGGCTGGATGCTGCAGTCCAGAATTCTGGGCGACCCCCAGGCCCTCTGCAGGCCACTCGAGCCTGTGTCCAGCCTCCTGTCTCCAGTGATATACTCTGCTCCCCAGTGTTTACTTGCTGTGACGGCTGCAACTTCTAGCTCAGACTGCCCTCTTCAAACCCTTTCTGTATCTTGAAAACAATTTTTTAATGTTCAGAAATGATTAGTCTATGCAGCTGCATCACGATTATATCGGCCATGGGAAGTTGGCACGCATACATAGCACATCTTAATTATTCTTTCATCCCCTTTCTCCTTCATCCTCCCCCGCTCCTCCCGACTCTTGGGCTCCTTCCCATTTCAAAAGCTCCAGTTTTACTTCTTTTTTTTTTTTAATTTCCAGTTCTACTTTTTTCTTTCAATGGTTTGTGCTCATTCCCTTTCCCTCCTTCCAACTCTTGTTCCCATTCCCATTTGAAAAAGACCACCCTTCACAACAGAGTACTACTTTGCCATAAAGAAAGATAAACTTGAGGCATTCATAGGTAAATGGAGGCCCCTTGACACTGTAATACTAGATGAAACAAATGAGGCATGTGAGCTTGACTATAGCACTTTCTCCTGTATGAGAAACCTTTGTTTTTATAAGAAATTCCACTTTATGTGAAAAGCCTAGTATAGCAAAGTATGGCCTAGGTGCTTTTCACATAACTTTGCACCTGGCGGTTCCTCACAACAGCCCAGTTATGGAAAGCCAATACTATTATCACGTTGGCTTTATAGATGAGGCAACTGAGGCACAGAAATGCTCATTGGATACCCACAGACACTACATGGAAGGCCTGACCTGTTCTCCGATCCGTCTGACTCGAGCTTCTTCTTCTCCCTCTTGGAGTATCCCTCCTCACCCACACCCCCTCTCCTCCCCACTGCACTGGGCTCTGAAGTTGTGGACATTGACATCCCTGGCGTCTCTTCCACGTACATTCCCTCAAGACGTAGTCCAGGCTCGACGTAGTCATGGCCCAGGCTTGGCCAGTGAGAGTTAGGGATCTATCGCACTGGCCTGGACTCCTGGAAGCCATGAGCTGAAAGAGAAAGGACCATCCCTGTTTGCCTTCCACCGTTAGCCTGGCTACTGTTCTGGAGGGGGAGCAGATATTTCAGAATCGTCAGCTCTTCCCAAGGGAATCAGAGCACTCATATTTGTCGTTGGGATTCAGCATTATGTTGGGGAGAGGATAAAGCCCTTGCCCCTCTTTTTCCCCCTTCTCTCAACTTTCCATACATTCCTCTCCTCGATAACGAATGCGTGAGACTTCCTGGCCTCTGCATGAGAGGCCACATGGATTAGTGCTAACAGTTACCGAGGACTAAACCAGAGAACAGAGCCATGGCCTCAAATTCCGGGGTGGATCCTAAATGTCTCCGCAGTTTGCGGTAGATCACAGTATGACTCCTACATGCCCAGAAAGAGATACTTAGCGAGGCTAGTCTATACCTTCTGTCCACCCCATAGGCATGAAGTTGTGTTTTGAGTCTGATCAAATTTTAGCAAGAAAAAGCAACCCAGAATCAATCTCAGAAAGGAAGCACCCATTATAGGATTGGGGGGCTACAGGTGGGTAAGTTGGAAGGGGCTCAGTATTAGCTTCACTACAGACCTACACGCTCCCATAATCACTGGTGATGTGTGGCTATTTCAACTTAAAATTAAATACAATTAGAAATCCAGTTCCTTGGTTGTGCCGAGCACATTTCAAGTGCTCAGTAGCCACTCTCTGCCTGATGTTTATGCTATTGCATAGCACAAGTCTGGAACGTTTCCATCATTGAAGATATTTCCTGGACAGCACTGCCCTAGACTGCTCAGGCCAGGAAGGAGGAGTGTGGCCGAATCCCTGCCATGCATAGCTCTCCACGTCCTTGCCACACTTCCTGGTTCTGCACAGGTTACTCTTCAACCTTGGGGCCATCTCTGTGTGCACCACAGCCCCCCACTCCAGCCGGGCCTCATCTGCATCCTCTCCAGTGGCCCAGCTTTTGTGTCCATCATGTTTTACTCCAGAGTTTCCCTTCAGCTTTCACTGCAGCAGGGAAGTAAAAAGCTTTATGAGACGATCCCTGACGCAGACTATGCGAGCTAACTGGGGGGGGGGGGGGCTGTTTCTGGTTATTTAAAAGTTGGGTGGAGTGTGCTGTTCATGGCTATAAAGATCAAATCAATCTGTGATCAATACTTAAAAGGCTATAAAAGGACTCCCAAGTTGCTCCTCAAAGAAAGGAGAACTGAAGCTAATTTCTTAAGCCAAAACTGCCTCACTAGGGTTGTTGGCTGTCAGGACAAATTCTAATCACTTGCAGTATTTAAGAATTTGAGAAGAAATAAAAGATCAGGCTTGGCCATTGAGAATTGGCAATTGAAAGCCGATCTTTTTGATAAATGATGGGCAGGGAAAAGTGCTGGCACCTGTGGAGACTTGGAGAGGAAAGGATGCAGGAAGAAGATTCTCACCGCACATGTTTCAGCCAAACCGTCCACCCGGCATGGTGGGTGGAGCAAACGGCTGCTGCTTAGTGACTCAGAGGGATGCGGGGAAGGTGCAGGACCCTCCACCACCTTCTCTTTACAGAGAACTGCCACGCTTCATGAAAGGAAGCGGTCCAGGAGGGGGAGGTGGGGGAAGCATTCAACAGGACATGGGAAATACCAAATGGATTAATGGGCCAAATGGGCTACCCAGAACCCACTTTCTCAGCAGCCTTGTATTTAAGGGGAAAAAAAAGGAACAAAGGAATTCTTTTGCAGTTTTGGCTGGGAATAGACCGTGTCAGACCTGGCTTTGAATGTGAAATAGCCTTTTCTATTTTCATCATTCTCTCCTACTCTATACTAGTATAAAAGCACACACCAACTCTATCATAAAGTGACTCATTTTCAAAAAAATGAAATATGTCCCATTGGGGGCAAAGAATGCAAGGCATTTCAGTGTACTTCCCCACAACTACTTGTGAATCCACTACTGTTGCAAAGTAAAAAGTTTAATTAAAAACAAAGGCAGCTGAGAGTAAGTAGCTTCCTAGCTAGGGTAGCTCGAACCAGTCCTTTGCTTTTCTAAGGCTCAGTTTCCTGGTTTGTAAAATGGATATTTCAGAGTAAACATCCTCTAAGGGCTTTCTCAGGTCTGGCTACTAGAATTTGGCCAATGAGGGCCTAGAATGTCCCTGGGTGATGGCTTTTTGGGGGCACCCACAGGGTGGTCTGAGCAGGGGCTACATCTCTGCTGGACAAGGAATGACCAGGCTGAAAGCCACTGCATAAGTGTCTAGGACCACCTGGCCTGTCAGCACAGGTCCGCAGCCCTGTGTCTTGGCCCCTTGCTCCTTTGTGAGTCCCAGCCAACCCATGACAACTCTTTTAGGCTACAGATGAGAAGGGGTCCTGCATAGGCAGTTTCTCCAGAAGGGCCAGAAGTGAGTAGGACAGCCATGCTGGAAGGTGTGAGGCAGTGTTATCCCATGCCAAGGCTGTTTCTTTGTTGCCGGAGGTCGCCACACTGGGGCCAGGCTTCACCGCAGGGTATGCTACCTGGTCCTGATGCAAGCTCACGGCAGCAAGCTCGTGCATTTCCCACGACTGTTGCTTGGTCCTAGACTTTCTTTTCACTTTGGATATGGCTGCCTGGGACTGATTTACCTGGGGAAGTAGGTTCAATCTGACCAGGTCTATTGGAAGTGCTGGGCATTTTAAACACTGATAAGGAAAGCAGACTCGAGCCCTCTATTACAACCAAGTGTGTGTGTTTTCTAGCAAAGACCCCACAGTATGACCATCGATTTTGCACCAGATTAAGCCTGTTATGAGACTGAAAGATTTTGTTTGCCTTCATTTTCCTTCTCAGCCTGCTTTCCTTAAAAGGAGCAGGCCAGTGTGGCAAGGCTTTGCATTATGGGAAGGTGCTTGGGTGCCAACCTTCTCAGTCTGTTCTGTCCTAAAAGACAAATGAGGAGCTCTGAGTCTACCAGCATAGCCAAGGCATGGCTCCTGGGAGCCTACTGCTCTCCGAGGTGGACTGGCAGGACACTGGTTGCTTCTGTCTTTGCAGTTAAAGTGCTGTGTCTGGGACCAAGAAGAGGCAGCTGATGAGTTGAGAATTTGGGAGACATAGATTGCTGCTTTCATTAAGGATTCTTTCCTCTGCATGGCAAAGCAGTAGATAACAGTGTGGCTTCCCCCCAGAAAGCAAGAGAGGGCAGCATGATGTCATCCATTCCCGGGAGGAGGGGCCTCCACACATTCAGACTATTTTTGTAATCTACAGTTAAAAAGCCCTGCTTTAGTCATGTCATGCATAAAAATCTGTCCCATTCCACTCCCGCATCCTTGCATCTTAGTGCACATAATGAAAGGCAGCTTTGGAGAGACCTGAATTTGACTTCTCTGGGGATCAGGGCCCAACATTCCCTTAGCCCCTGGCTCACTTACTGCACTAGCCAGTCAATGTTTCCTGCTCTCCCAGTCTGTGCCAGGACCTGTGGCTTGACCTCAGTCCTTGAGAAGCCCTCCGGGTGTGGGGCTTCGTCTTAATATTTCAAGGTGAGAAAAGCAGCAGCACAGCCCTAGAGGAAGTGTTCCCCACTCTGAGCAGAGCACCTGGGAGCAGTGGGACTTTGCCAGATAAAGGAGCTCTGTATGCCCTTGTCTTAGAAGTCAGGGTGGGAGTTGGTGAGGGCAGGATGTGACTGGGAGAGAAGAAAACAACAGTGTTGCTAGGGGAGCAGCTCAGTGGAGATGGAATGTAGGGCTAGCTCAGGAAGAGCCTTGCCAGCAGGCCTCCAAGGACCTGGGCCCTGAGCCTCTTCCGATACCTCTTTTCATGTCTGACTTTACATCTAGGATGCTATGGGTAGAAGCATTTCCACATCTGCTTCCAGTGGACGAGGACTCTACCTAAGAGTCACTGTCCAGGGAAGAGGTGACACTCCTCTTTCCCCTCTATTCAGAATGCAGTTCACGCAGGTACCAGCCACTGAACGCTGGTGGAGAGGGCTGCCTCTGGCCTGTGCTCTCTGAACACTGCAAGCCTGGTAACCCTTGGGAGTCTAGAGCTCTCTAGGAGGCTGGGACACGTCTTCTGGTCCATGATGCTCTGTCTAGAGTAGGATGCTAAATAGAGAGCCCTGAACACTCTGTTTTTGTTTCGTTTTGTTTTAAGCAAAAAGCAGTTATCCCTTCAGTTCCTGGGAGCTGCATCATGAACTGCTTATATTCAAAAGAATCTGTTGACTATGAATGGTCAAAGAAATCTGAAGGATCATCTCTTGCCAGGATGCTGTCTGCAAGTACAAGTGGCTGAGAGCAAGGGCTCTTGCTGTTGCGACTGGGGTGATGGCTAACCTGACCCCAGCCCTGGCAGCTACCTAGCTGCCTAAGTGGGTAAGCAGGCCAGGTGTTCCTAGCACTGCTGCCCTAGAAACAGATGCATCTAGGCACCTGCCTTTCCCTTCTCCGGGGGTGTGTCTCACACAAATCAGTTCAGTTAACAAGTACACCTGGCCAGGGTCTCGTACAGTGCTGTATCCTTTCCTTTCTGCCCTGCTCACTTAGAAGTTTTGGTAGGATCACTCAGAGTTGGCGAATCTGTGGGGCTTTCTCTAGAGTGTTTCTGCGGGTGGCATGTTAGGCAATAGCAGTGACAGGCGCTAACTGCTCCTGGCACCTTTCCATGTGGGTACTGGTGGAGGTTCACTGAGTAGCTTCAGTGTGCCAAGAGTTCAACTAGAGTTTTTACAGTGTCTCTAAAGCTTGTGACATTTAAAATTTTTTAACAATTTAATATTAATTCAAGTAAGCATATCCAAATTCAACACAATTTTAGACTTCAAGTAGTTGCCAAAATAGTACAGAAAGTTCACATATAACTTATGCCCAGCTCCCTAATGTTGTAGCACTCAACACAACCGTAGCACAGTGAGCAAGAGCAAGTAATCAAAACTGGCTTGCCACTACGCACTACAATGCAGATCTCAGGACTGTGGCTCGGCTTTGACAGATGGGGAAACTGCCATGCAGAGAAATGGTCAGAAATCCAAAATGAGTTTCACGGGGTTAAGATCAATGGCTCAGCGTGGTCATGTTCCTTCTGGAAAGTCTGTGAGGCAAACTGTTTCTTCTGCCTTTCCAGCTTCTAAGGGCCACTCTAGGCATTGGCATGTCACTCCTTCCTCCGTCTTCAAAGCCAACAAGGCAGCACCACCACCTCTGCTGCTGTATCGCTTCTGCTCTGACTCTCCTGTGTCCTGCATGACTCTTCTAAGGACCTGTGTGATTAGCTTGGCTCTACCCAGTTAATTCAGGATAATCTCCCTATTTTAAGAATCTCTTCCCTTCTTCCTTTTTTCTTTGATTATATGGATCAATGGGATTCATTTGGACGGATCTGTACATGCCCAGAACATACTCTGATCCTCCCCTCACCATCACTCCTTTCCTGCTCTGTCCCACAGTTTCAGTTGACTGCCACATCCCCAAACTTCCCTTTTCCATGCAAGATAACACTCACAGGTTTGGGGGCTTAGGAAAAGGAGATCTTTGGGGACTGTCTTGGTTACTTTCTCATGGCTGGGACATAATAGTCGACACCCATAACTAAAAGGAGGACGGGTTTGTTTTGGCTCACAGCTTGTAGAGGTTTTAGTCCATAGTTGGCTGGCTCCAAGGCAGGACAGCATGCTAAAAGAACATGGCTGAAGAGGCTTGCTTATGACAAGTAGTGATGCAGAGAGGAAAGAGAGAGATAGACTCTTCTATGCCATGCCCCCAGTGACCAACCTGTTCACACCAGACTTCACTCCTAACATCATAGTTAGCTACGAACTCATCCATGAATAATCCATTGATGAGGAACACACACCCCTGATCCAGTCACCCTCTGGGGCTCAGCTCTGAGTGCATGAGGCTAAATGTCTAGATATAAGCCATAACAGGGTCCAATCATTCATCGTACCAGAGGTATACATAGACTCAAGGGTAAGTAGGGGGATTTGGAGAAAGGAGGAATCTCATACTTGGTTCAGGCTGGGCATCACATCATGGCAGAACCTTTGGTAGCACAGCCAGCAAGAAAAGAAGAAATTTTTATGCTGTAGCTGCTAATAAATTCTTTGTAAAGAGAATATTGAAGTCAAATGTGTTATCTGTAAAAGAGGTGAGAAAGCCAGCAAGAAAGTATATTTCTACTATAGCAATCAGTGTCCCCGTGTTGGGGGCACAGTGGGAGCCCCAGTTGGGGAAGGAGGTCACAGCTGAGGCTCAGTAAAATAGATTCCCCAGAAAGGTCAATGGCAGAAAAGCGTGGAGCACCAAGGAAGTCATCCTCAGAGCTCATCAAATCTTCCCACGAAACCATTGGCTCACCACCAAGTTGCCAGCATGTCCTAAATGTGCCATATTCCAGCCCCATCTGACTTGTGCAGGGCCGTGGTATCCAAAGGCTCACAGTGACTGAGAACCCCCTTGGGGTTCAGGTTGCTGTTTCTAATAGAACCACCACTGGGCAGGGCGCCCTGGGAATCACTGATGCACCCTGAAACAGGATAACTTGCAGAGATCTATGGAAACCTAGCTTCACACTGCGGGCTCCAGAGCCAAAGGTAGCAATGGGCCACAGGGCTGGCTCTGGCCCAGGAAGCTGAGAAATCCTAGCATTCTAGGGCAGATGAGTCATTAGCATCCTATCCTTAAACCCCTACCAGCTATTCCCTGCCAAACAGTAGTTCAGCCTTTGCTTGAACCCTCCCAGTGATGAGAAATTCACTACTTTCTGAGACTTGTGACTAGAAGAGAGAGACTTCTCTTTCTCTAGCTTCCTGCAGACAGCAAGGAGCCCTAAAATCACTTAGGTGAAATCTAACCCAGTTCATCCTGAGTGTGGAAGGCCTTTGGGTACTCAAAGCCAATCTCAGAGCCTTGTATTACCCTACTCACCTCCACCAAATACACACTTTCTGATCTGAAGAAATGCAGCAAAAGGAGGCCAAGCTGGTCCACTGGGGTTGTTGTAGCTCATCCAAAGGTGGCCTTAAGGGGTTCGGGGAAGCGGGACAGATGGCAGGACTCCATGGTTGCTTCAGCCACACCTTGCAGTTACATAGGCATTCTGTGAGCTGGCATGTAGGGAAATGTTTCTTCCTCTAGCTTTCTCTCGCCCTTGTGTCCCCTTCTTTTTCCAAATGTATACATACAATTAGAACCCACGTATTGAAGTAGAACTGATAATTAGTATATGTGCTGCTGAAGTGAGCACTAGAACTGATAATTAGAAGAAATTCCTGGGCCCAGCACTATCTTCTGCAACAGTTAGAAAAAAGCAAGCTGATCATCAGACTCCCCTGGGGCAGGCAAGACTCTCCTGTCCCTGCCAGGTACAACTCACATGATTTTTCCAACACCTTGATGTTAGCTGGGACCACTGGGTGTGGTGTTACTAGCCTTAACTTTGCCAAATGCCTGCTTTCTCTAAGTGTGAGCAATGATCCAGATAGCATTTGAAAGGAGCACCTGGTCTTTGAAATGAGCAAGCTGAGTCTTAAAAGGTTTGTGCACAAAATCACCAGAAGGCCAGGTCAAACAGAACAACTTGGCCTCAGGATCGGGTCTGTATATTCGGAGTGCTCATCCCAGGGATGCAGTCAAAGAGCAAAAGCTCCAGGGCAGGCTATTGCTTGACTTACCCAGGAAACCACCCAGGGCCCTGTATGGTGATGGCTTTCATGCTTCTGCAGGAGAAAAAGCATTCGGTTGTCTGCACAAACTGTCTGAAAGTATATGTTCAACTCATCGAATCTCTTGGCCTAAGTTGATCGGTTTATAAAATGAGGTGGGTAGAGTTGACCTTTACAGTTCCCAGATCTTTAATTCTCCATAACTAAAGCTATGTTTCCAAAGGGCATGTCCTTGGCTGGGACTGTCTTTTGTCGGGTCAGGTAAGGAATAGTGCAGTTGGCAGGCCCTCAGCCTTGAAGATCCCACACTGTAATCACTGTTGACGAGGGAGCCGGGCTCCCGTTCCTTGCTGTGCCTCCTGCCTTGCATTCTCTCTTTACACCCATGTATCTAACTCTGTGTTAGAGTGATCTCCCTGATTTAGAAGGAGAGTGAGAACTCTGCAGCCTGAATAGTCCATTTTTATACCAATGAAGTCTTCGGTGAAAAGTCATAGGGAAGTCCTCATAAGTCCACAGAGGGAAGGGCAGGACGCTGACAAGAGTCAGTATTGTGTGCAGAGTTAGGCCTACTGCTTAAAAGCACCTGTGTGTATCCGTCCCCAGCCAAGGGTCCCTGCACCTGAGCAATGTGCAAAAGCTGCACATGAGCAATGTGTGCAAAATCCTGTGGAGACTGGGGGCTCATGCAGGAATTAGACCCTGGCTTGGAGAAGAACATTGTCTCAAGCCCTCAAAGAATGACAGACGCAATGAGCCCTAGAATGTGGAATGACACTGCCTAATGCCTCTCTGTTCTCAAAGCCTCAGTTTCTCCTGCTATAAAATGAAGGAGGATGTGAAATATTGAAGGACCCCATAGTCAGGCTCTTCTGGAAGTTGACACTTAAGGCTTGTTCACTAGTCACCCCTCCTCTGCCTTCAGCCGCGCACCCCCTGGGAAGTGGCCGGATGATACCAAGTACAATTCTGATTGCAGAATTACTTTGTTGGGCCCCAGGCATTTTATGGAGGAGAGTTCCACAGCTTGTGGTCTGGAGGGCAGAGAGAAAAGCAGAAGCCTGGGCCAGAGGTGAGGTTTCTGGCGACTGCTCATCTCAGCCCAGTGAAGTCCGCATGTCCATTCTGCTTCTGCCATATTGAGGGATGTCTCTGTCACTGTCTCATCAGCAGAACTTAATACCTGACCCCCCCCAACTTAGATGAGAAGAGGTTTATTTTGACTCATGTTTTCTGTCTGTGATCACCTGGCTCCAAGGCAGAAGCAGAAGACAGAAGGGCATAGTGGAGGAGAGCTGCTTTCACTATGGCAGACAACGAAGGGAGGAGCCAGGGAGGATGATTTCCTCATCCAGATCACAGGCACAGTGAGCGCCTCCAGCTAGGCCCCTCCTACAGCACCCTCAGCTGCTGAACTTGTTAATGGATGAATCCATGATGAACACAGTACCCTCATGACCCAGTCGGCTTCCAGCAGGCCCATCTGTGAGTGTGTGACAGTTCGGGGAGACACTCTAGTTGTAAAGCATAACAAGGGCCCGTGGTGTACCCTGTCACAAAGCCAGCAAAAGGAAGAGAAGATGCCCTGGAGAGGTGGCCATACGAACAGCTGAATTTTCACTAGGCAAGGTGAAAGTGACGCTCTCTATGCTGACTGCGTGCAAAATTAACCTACAGAAAAAAAAAAAAAAGGCTGTCCTTGCTATCAAAAGGTTCAGCTAGACATTTAGTGCTGATGACTCACTTTCTCAAATGTGGAGTTTCTCTATTTCTTTCCAAGTCAAAGCTTCCCTCTTTTTAATGGCTTAATGACCATCAAGAAATGGCAGAAAGGAGCAGTCCTGCAGCAGCCACTGTGCAGGGCGCGCCCAGAGCCCAGCAGGTTGGCAGCAGGCGCTCGCTTCCTCTTTCAGTGACCCAGAATCAAGAGTCACAAAAGCCCAGGGACAGAAACCTCCCCTGGGAGGGCTAGCCTGCTAGCCCAGCTGGCATCCCACAGGGAACTCCCGGGCTCAGCAAGCAGGGCATTTCTACAAAGGGAGTTGTATGCCGCCTCATTTGGGCACTTTTCCTGCAGGGAATTTGCGCTTCTCTGAACTCCAGCTGACAAGTCTGTAGCCTCTGGGAATAATCCTGTGATGCGGGGTGAATAATGCCTGCCCCTAAGGAAGCTGCACTAGTACGTGTGGTACAGCAGAACCCTCCCCTCCCCTGCCTTATTTAATCCTCCTGGCACAGTGGTGGATTGAAGATAAGAGGGAGGAAAAGGATGAAGTGGGTGCGACCATCCTGCTGTCATCCCACAGATGAAAAACCGAGGCACCTAGTCAGCAGCAGAGTTGGGGTTTGAGTCAGGGCAGGACCTGACTCAGCCCTTGCAGCTCCGCCACCCTTCAGTATTGAAAGCAAACTCTGCGGACCTGTCTAGCCATGTGTGGCAGGGGCACGGGGCTGACAGGATCCGAGGAGCTGGAGCTAGGGTGGGGAGCAGGGACCCAGAGCTCAGAATAGCTGGCTGTTGGAAGCAAAGGGCAGGGGAAGCATCTGAGATAAGACTGCTTCATCACGCATTTCTGACCTAGGCCATTGAGGGGGTAGGTGGTGCCGTTTTGTAAGAGGGTACCCAAAAGGAGCAGGGGAGGGATGATGGAGTGGGGACAATGAGTCTGATTTCAGAGAGGAAGAATGTGACAAGTCAGTAGACATCCAGATGAAGGTGCCCACCAGGCAGTTAGGTCTCCAGGATTGAGCCTCAGAGGGCAGGTTGTCTCACTCGCTCTCTGGGATGGAACAAAAATGCCCAATACCCACAATTCACATTCCCGGTGTTCCACCTCTTTCAGCAAGGTCCCACCTCCCGTCGCTTCTTGGCCTTTTGGCTAAGATCAAGTGTAGGATCGCCATGGTCCCACATCTGAACAGCAAGTCAGCCATGGCACCGCATGATGCACTCACCTTCCCAGAGTCCTTCCCGTGAAGACGTGAGGCCTTTGAGGATCATTCTCAACCCAAATCGTAACAGAGATCAAAGCTAGAGATAGTAATTGGAAGGTCATCGACTTCTAGATTTGTGTTGTTCATATGGTGCCTACTAGTCATTGTTGCTATTCTGAATTTTTAAAATTAATTTTCCTTGTGTGTTTGTGGACATAATAATTACAGTTATTTTGTGATCTATATAATATCATATCTTGATCATATATTTTATCTGTATTCCTTTAAGGTACTATACTTGCCTTCCCTTGTCCCCTGTTATCCCTTTCCAACGACAAAAGGTAAATTTAAACTGATTTCAATTTATTAAAAATGGAGTACAGTTTATGTTGGGGGAATGAACAGTTTTGGAAATATTGGTAGTTTACATTTGAAGTGGTTTAAATAACACATTGTTTGATATATATTATAATTAAATGTAGAAGACAAATTTGAGTTAGTTAAAATTAATAATCCAGGGCCAAGGATTTAGCTCAGTGGTACTTCGCCTACCTTGCAAGCACAAGTTTAATTCCCAGTACCACTAAAAACAAAATTAATAATCCAGTTCCTCAGCCATACTGAGTCTATCTACATTTAGTAGCTCAATTACCATGTGTGATTCCTGGCTGTTGTGGTGGGCATGAAAGTTACATCATTAAAGACTTAATTCTTATCCTGTGGAGCTGTTGGAAGGTGGCAGAAATCTTTAGGAGGTAAAGCCAGTGAGAAGACTTAGGTCACTGGAGGCATGACCTAAAAGGGAGTGATAGGATCCCAGTCCCTCTCTGTTGATTCCTGGCCACAAGGTCAACAAGCCTCCATCTCTACACATTCCCACCATAATGTACTGCGCTGCCGTAGGCCCAAGCAATGGGGCCAATTTATAATGGACTGAAACTTCCAAAACTATAAACTAATATAAACTTTTCCTCTTTTTCGGTTGATTGTCTCAGGTATTTGTTAGAGTTGTGGAAACTGACTGACAATAACATTTCCATTACTGTGGACAGTTCCATTGGGCAGGGCCACTATTGATGGTACACATCTGAAGGCCTGAGAATGCTGGGATTGCTAAGGAGCATGCCATGAGAGGACAATGGAAGAAAGCTGAGGCATCCTGGTGAAAAGTTCTGATCTTGAAGGACAGAGTGACAGAGGAGGAGCTGGCAATGTACAGCAGGGAGACTAGTGCTCTACAGTATAACAAGGAAGCCCAGTAACAGCCACAAACTGTAGAAAATAGATATATTTGCATTTCTTCAAAACAGCCCATGGCTTCCTATCCTGGGCCTTTCACTGGGGGATTCTTTCATTGGGTACGTTGATGTTGGCACTCTCAAATGCTACCTAGGCTCTCCTGGCCCACACAGACAACTCCTTCTCCTGTGGCTATGATTCCAGACCTCCCAACCAGAAGGCACTGGCAGTTTTTCAGGTTCATTTGGAAGATTTTTTTTTTTCAGATTCAGAGCTGCAGATAGATTTACACGAGGGAATCAGCAGCCTACTCTGGGGTACAGGTGGGACTCTGCCCAAATCTGGAAATGGCAAGCTTCTGAAAACTAGCAAAGACAACCAGCTTAGGCCCAGAGAAAGGGAGGAAAAGGCTGAGGTGGGTGTGTCTGTCCTGCTGGCAGTGTGGAGAGGAAGAAAGCACAGTGGGACTGACTAAACTGGCATCATGTACAGGCAGTGCCCTTCTGGTTGCATGAAGGGGTGGCCCCACTGCATTTCCTGTACCTGTACTCTGCACTTCCTCCTGCATGCCCCACTCCACTGAGGCTGCCGGGGGTCCCCCAGGGAGGCTTGTTGTGTCCCTTAGCAGTGCCGTGCTGGGCATGAGAGCAGGCTGACCCTGCATGGAGACCTCTGTGCCATCAAGATGCAGCCACACTTGGATTTAGCTCCTTGCTGAGCTGACCCGATCTAGGCAGGCCATGAGCCTGCAGATGGAGCTCTGGGGCCTGTAAAGTCTTCCAGGGACCCTTGCAGCACCTCCTTCAGCTCTGCCCATCTGGGCTGTACTCCTTTAAGGTGCTCTCAGTGAAGGTACAGGCTCCTTGCAGCAGGTGGTAGCAGCTGGTGACCTTTTACAATAACTGTCTCCGTCTCACTCACCCAGGCTGCGGTTTCCCCGGGGAACTCCCTGTGGTATGGACACAGGGTGAATCTCCACAAAGATCCCTGGTTCCACGAGGTCAGGTTTCTTTGGCAGCGGCAAGTTCTGTGTGTGTGTATGTGCTAGCTGGAACGGCAAGCAGTGTAGGCAGCCGGGGCCTGGCTATCCGATACACAGCTATTTGGTAGAAGTGCACTTGCATGGGGTTATTCCTTGCTGATCCAGAATAGAGCTCTACTCTGTAAGACACAGGCTGTGTGTCCATCAGCAGCCCAGGCTGCTCACCAGGCAGGTGTAATTGGGTGCAGGGGGCCTTTCTGTGCACCTACAGGAGCCTTGCATTCTGCAAACATGGGCTGAATCTCCATGGAGAGTACACAGGCGGGGCTTGTCCTATGCTTGCACAGGAAAATTTCCTTAAGCAGCTTCGATTTGTATAGAAGCTGTATGGTTCTGTGGGACGCTGTGGATGTCTCTGTGCCTGTGCATAAAAGCTCCTCACACGTTAAGCCCATGCACCTTACACAACTTCATTCAGTGCCGACACTCTCACTACACACAGGGCTGTGCACCATGGATCTACAGAAGGTCCTAGAGAGCTGCACTCACCCCTCACACTCTCTCCACATCCAGCCACTGCCTTGTTACTGGGTAGAGCAGCCATCATTTCTCCGCAGGGCTGTGGTCCACATAGTCGCAATTTGCATCACCAGGAATAAACACAGCCCCTGATATCGGTTCTGCTTGCATCTCCTGTGTGGGTGCTGTTTTGTGTTTTCACTGTCTACCTCTCTTGGCAGATCGAGGCTTTGTGTAGATGCAGTTGGCATCTGCCTGCTGGGCTGGGCTCAACACAGACACAGCCTGCGTGAATCTTTTCCCAGAGTCTCATCCTCTGGGAACGTGGCCCTCTTCTCCTTGGGGAATAGCTTCCTGCATATACACCATCTGTGTCTCCTAAGAGAGCCAGGCTCCATGTAGAGGCAGCCTGAGTCTCCTGGCACAGCCTCGTGAGATATAGATGCAGGATGCAGGACCTCCCCCCCCCCCCGCTGCCCACACCAAGGCCTGGTCCTTGTACACAGTCTGGTGGAGTGGAGCCACCCGTGGACCCAGCTGATTGTGGCTAGTCCTCCTTGCTTCCTGCACCAGGGTGCTCAGTTGGCCCAATCCCAAGCTCATCTTGGGCTCCATCCCACTAGGCGGCTTTCCTTCCTTTGACATCTGTACAGGCAGCTCTGGACTCAGCTCAGTCCTGGGTCCAAGTCCCTGCTCTGGGCCTCTGCCCTGCAGCCCTAGCACAGCGTGCCTGCATCCCTGCTCTGTCCAACTAGGGCCAGGACACTGGGATCTGCATAATGGCGAAGGCTTGCCAGTCACAAGGGGAAGAGCCAGAGGAGAGTAGGCGACTATAAGAGCAGGAGGAGTCCAGAGAGGGAGGTAGGAAAAGAGGAAAGGAACTGAGGGCAGGGGTGGAGAGGAGGAGAGCTGGGAGGACAGCAAGCAAACCAAGAGAGGAGCTGAAATTGCCCACCTAAGCAGTGAGGAAGGATAAGAAAACTCCACAGCATCTTCCTGACTTGCTCCAGCCCTGGTCAAGCTGAAACCCAAAGAATTCAGCATGAGTGACTGATTCCCAGCTTGTGTACATCTGGGAGGTTCTTAACATTTAGCGGCAGCTCCGGAGAGGAGTTAATGCTGCTAAACAGTGACCTCTCAGCTCAGCCGGAGTGAAAGCTGGCCTCCCTATATGCCAGGGCAGGTGTTGGCTGCGCACCTGACGTCCTTGAGAGTTGCAGCTGGGAGGGACACAGAAGGAGTGCAGACTGGTGTGGCTGGTCTGGGGACAAAGACAGGGCTAGAACCCAGGTTCCACTCACTACCAATTCCTCTGAGTTGCTGTTGTTTGATCTCACGACCTCTGTGCATTTCAGTGTCTTCACCTGCCAATGACAAACATCATGACTGCTAAGGTCCCTTCTTGCTCTCACTTTATAAGATTGGTGAGGCCCCTTTTTCCATCTCCTTGTGTGCAATTGGGGGGTTGAGGTGCAAAGAGTGCATCAGAGTTGCCCTGATTACAAGGAAGTTCAGTGCTTGACCTAGAACTTCTAAAATCAGGCCCTCTTTTCCCAGTCCATCTATAGAAGAGGCAGCAGGACGCTGTCCATCTACAAGAGTACTCTGGCGAGCTGGGAGTAGGGAGCCCACACTTTCATGGACTTATGATCACTTCACTGTTGAAATGTTAGCTTGTCATACCAGGCTCTGGGCCTCTGGCATATCAAGTTGGGAAGTGAACCCAAGACAGGCCTGTCACGGTGGCCAACACTTCCCATCTAGGAACTGTGAGGCCAAGCCCAGGTTAGAGCTGAGGAGCTAAAGCCTGAAGAGGTAAAGGAAACAAAGGTGCGGGCTGATAGGAGCCTTGGGTGTCGAAGCAGAACTCCTTGGGGATAGATGTGAAACAGCAGCCTCCCACCTCCCTGGCCCTGGCCCCTAAGACAGAATGATACACCACCACCCTGTGGATCTTTGGCAAATGAGTCCTTGGGCAGAGCATTCCCACTAGCCAGACAGAAAGCTTACTGTTCATGTTGCCAGGCCTCTGGCAGGCCATGAAGCAGCTGTGATATTACAATATTTATAAAACATCTAGCTCATCATTGAACATGTATCCAAGGGAACTCACTGCTCTAATTAGATACTGAGTGTCTCTGACCTGTGAAAACAGTCTCAGAAGTTCCATGCCAGGATTTAGGATTTTCAATTGGTAGATGGCCAAAAGAACCAAGGTAAACATCATCCACCTTTCCTGGTAAGGGCCTTCAACTCCTAGAAGAAACTGAATATGGTAATCCTGCACTTCCCAGCCCCTGTTGGTCCTAGACCTGGCTGCTGGCTTATGGGCTTAGGTCAATGGAGACCCTTTCCAGTCTGAGCCTTACTTTAATGTTTCACACTATGCAGACTCTGCATTCTCTAGGGCCCAAATTCCATAGAGATGACACAAAGAGGTCTTTTATAGATGATGTAAAAGGCATGCCCCGAGGACGAAGCCATTTTTAGTGGCCTGTGAAGATGCCCTAGAATATATCAACATCTAAAACCAATCTTAGTATTGTACAACTATTCAGTGACGAGCAAACCTAGAAGCACCATTGGGTCACTTACATCAGTTATTGATGGCTCAATCCATTTCCTGTCACTATGAGAAAATACCTTAAACTGGATAATATGTAAGGGAAGAATTTTATTTTGATTTGCAGTCACGGAGGTGAGGACATCCAGGAGCACAGTGCCAGCGAGGGCCTCATGCTGCTTCAGCTGATGGCACAAAGTGCAAGGACAAGTGGGTATACATGAAAGAGGCAAAACACAAGGGGCAGCTTTGCTTTAGAGCAACTGACTCTCAAGGAAACTAATTGAATCCCATTAGAATTCTCTTAGGCATTTATCTCACTTAATGACCTCATTGTTTCTTACCACACCTTTCAACGTTACATTGGGAATCAGATTTCAAAATGAATTTTGAAACAGAGACCTAACATTTTAGCATGCTGATTTTTTAATGATGAAATTATTTCCTAAATTTATAATGCACACACAATAACTATGCATATTATGAGGTTTAATGTTACAGCTCCATACATGTATACAATGTGTAATGATTAAATCAGCATAAGGAAATGTCTTTGTGTTGGGAGCCCTCAAACTCCTGTCCTGTAGTTATTTCATATATGTAATAGATTGTTGTAATTACCGATCTTGGCAAACACTCAGTGCCAAAGGCTGACAGTCTGTGTTTTACGTGTACGGACTCATTTCATCCTTAAAACCCTCACCCAGATGGATAGTAAGCCAACTCACCTATAACAGGAATAGAAGTTCAAGGCCACCACAGAGACAATGGGTGCCAGGATCCAGATAGTCTGTGTGCTTGACCACTGTTGTCCTCTGCCTCCTTTTCAAACATTTGATAGTCTCCATTTCCCGCATTATTTTGGAGCATGACAGGTTACATCATCTAAGCTCTTTAAGCTTTAATTTTTATATCTATGTAAGGGACGTATCTATGAGCAGGACCTACCTCACAGCAGTGAACTAAATGAGCGAGTGTGTGACAAGTGCTTGTTACACAGCATGTGCCCAATACACTCTTACTATTATAAATGGAATGAATGTCAGTATTGACATCTTGATCTACCATGTGTGGTATGCAGAGAGTAATGACTCTACCAGGAGTTTTTGATACAAATGTAACCAAAAAATACTGTCAAGCTTTTTCACATACATCTGCTGGGGCAATCCATTGACAGTATTATAAATGTTGATATTCCTGTTTTACAGATGAGTAAACAGAGGGTGTGAGAGGTTGTGTGAAATTTCCAAGGTCACCTAGCTATCACGGGGAAGAGATGGGACTTCAGGCCTGCCCTCACTCCTCCACCCACCCACCCCAGATTGACTACTCCTGTCCCAATCAGTTTTTCAGGCTTTCTAAGAGGCTTCAGGATTTTGCCTGGGTGTTGGGAAAGCTAAGTGGAAGCACAGAGAAGATGGCTGTACAGATACTCCTGTCCACAGGGCCCTCTCCAACCAAGAGCAACGGCTTCTTGTACCTGGGCCCCAGCTTTCACTGTCTGACCAGTGAGTTTAGTGGGGCTAAAGCTGTATGTCACCAATGCATGTGCACCTCCTATAGTTGAGTCCACTTTGCTGCTGCTAAATTCTCTTAGCTTTGGACATCTGAAGAAGTCTTTATTTCATCTTCATTTTTGAAAGACAATTTTCTTTGAGTGGAGAATGTGAACTTGTCAAGATTTTAATTTGTTTTTGTCACTCAGTACTTTAAAGATATTAATCCATCATTTTCTTATAGGCACTGTTTGAGATAGGAAATGCTATTGTGTCTGTTGTATGGTTTAGCTATGGTTCGCGCATAGTGGCTCACGTGTTGGCAGCTTGGTCTTCAGTGTGGCAGTAATGAGGGAATGAGAGCTTTAACAGGTGAAGCCTAGTGGGAATTGGTTGGGTCACTGGAAATTTTGCCCTTGAAACTTGGAGTTAATTCTTGTGACAGCCGCTTGTTATAAAAAATCCACTCCTCCTCTGGCTTCCTGTCTGGCAATGTGATCATCCCCTTTTGTACCACTTGTGCCATTGTGATTCTATCCTCCATGAAGCACCAGAGCCAGCACCATGCTTTTGAACTTGCAGAGCTGTGAGCTCCTTGTTAAATTACCCAGCCCCATCATTTTGTTATAGTTATAAGAACAAGCTAATACACCCTGTCTTTGTTCCTCTGATTTTTTTTGCCCCTTTCCCTCTTTCAGAAAGTCAAAATACAC
>PVIR01000309.1:78304-184167 GCA_004026965.1 Petromus typicus
AATATACACATCATGATTGCACTCCATAATGGGGATTTGTACCAGTATAAGACACAACTTAATTCTCATTTTTTCCCATAGCCCCACCCACCCTACCACCCCCCCATATATATAAAATTTGTTTCCTTACTTTTTTGTTACAATCTCAACATTGTCCCCTTTCACCTTATTTTACATTGAGCATTTTCTATTTCAAAATTAAGCCTTTAAAGTTGTCTCACAGGCCAGTCATGCTCTTATGTTTCATACTCTCTTTTCTCTGTTTCATTTGGATAGTTTCTATTACTAGGCCTTCAATCTTTCATGAATCTTTTATCCTACAATGTTTAACCTTCCATTATTCCCACTTTTCATTTCAGATTTTGTAGTTTTCAACTCTAGAAGTTGAATTTGAGTCTTATTTATGCCTCAAATGTCTCTATTCAACTTTTGGAACATATCGAATACAGTGATAAGAATTATTTTAATGTCCTAGTCTACCAATCCTAACATTTGTTTCCACAGATTTTAGCTGATTACATTATCTCCTCATTGTTGGTCATATTTTCCTGCTTTTTTGAATTCCTGATAAATTTTTACTGGATGAAAAATGTCATAAATTCGTCCTTATTAGGTGCTAGATATTTTTCTATTCTTGAAAATATTCTTGGACTTTGTTCTGGTACATTATTACTTGTAAATAGTATAAACCTGTCAGATTTTGCTTTTATGATTTGTTGGGCATGACTAGAGCAATTATCAGTGTAAGGCTAACTGTTTCCCAATAACAAGGTAAGATCCACTTGTATGTTCTACCAGTGTCCCATGAATGTGAGATTTTCCACACTGCCTGCTGGGAACAACCACTATCCCCCAGAGTTATGTAAGGGCCAGGTGCTGTTCCTTCTAATATTTTCAGTTAGTTTCTTTCCAGGCCTTGGGTAGTTCCTTTGCATGCAAGCAATAGTTAATACTCCATCAAGTACACAAAGGAGATCACTGGCGGATCCCTGGAATTCCCTCTCCACTCTTCTGCAGTACTCTTGTGACCCGTACAGTTAAATGAACTTTAAGATGTTAGAATATTTTTTACTTCAGAGACAAGTGGCTTCTTAAAACATCCTCAGTGTAGACTGTAAATGCCACCCCCCCCTCCTCAGCCCAGATGAAGGATACAGTGCGCAGATCCTGGCCCCAGGCCCTTGGGGTCCAATTTCCTTTCCACTGAAATGAGAGAGAGAGAGCTGAAGCTGCCTTGGAGGACAAAGCAGACCTGGGGAAGAATAGGGCCCCTCCTTCTCCTTGGAACTAGCATTTAGTAAAGTTATTTTTCCCTTTCACCAAAACAAATGGCCTCTTTGATTTGGTCAGCAGAGAACAAAGAGATCTGAGCATGTAGACCTAGTAGCTGGTGATCCTGTTCTACGAAACAGTGTCTTTAGCCCTCCTGGATTCTCAGAAGTGTCTCCTCAACTTGGAGAGAACACCACACTCTCCTGGGATTTCCTTCCCTGTGGCCTGGCATGTCTTTCCAGACAATAAGCTGGGGAACTGCAGAACTCAACTCCTTTGCCTTCTGTTAGAGCTCTTTCATTACCTAATGTCCAGCAGTTTGCAACCCTGTTTCCTACATTTCGTGTGTTAGTCACTTGTTTCAGGAGGCAAGGTAAACTCAGCCTTCTTACCCCATCTGGACCAGAAGCAGAATCCCATAAACATGTTTAAAAATCCTAGACCTCATCATCAAATGGACTTAAAATTAAACAAGCAGAAATAATTCTTATTTCTGTTCAATTCCTCAGCAGAGTCTGGATTAATAAGGAAAAATAGGGATCCTGGGAGCATTCAGGGAGAAAAAGAAGAGACAGGGCAGGGTCTAATCCAAGGTATGAGTTTTTCTTCAGGATAAGCTAGCAGATTTGTGTGTATTATTGGCGGCCCCAAGGTAAGACTCTTTGTGGTGGGGAGATCGTTTCTCTCCTGTCTTTTGGGATGCTGACTCTCTTGGTTCAAAATCAATATCGAACAAACCGGCCCCACCTTGCCCACCTGCTGCTGCACCTATGGGGGCTACATGCGGTGCAGGGTTCCTCGTTAAATCCAAATTTTATTATTTTAATTTAGTTTTTTGGTACATTTCAGGAATACACTATGATCACATTCTTCACTGAGAATTTGTACCTGCTCATGACATATCTTGATTTTATTTTTTCCCATTCATCTGCTCTCCCTTGAACCCTTCTGCCACCCCCCACATACATAAGCTTTGTTTCTGTTTTTTTTTTCCTTTTTCCTATCACATTTTTTCTTTCCCTTCTTTGCTTTTCCATCCCCTCTCCCCAGTTACCCTCCCTGTTTGAACATTTTCCCTCCTATTTCACAATACTTATTGTACATTTTGGACTTCATTTATACTTCAGCTTCTCACACTAGAGAAATGATAAGGTATTTACACATCTATGTCTTATTTATTTTATGAGTATGGCCTTTTATCTTATGAATATGGCCTCAAAGTGCATCCATTTAGCTATAAATGTCTCGTTTATGTTTCTTCCTTATATTTCTTTCTCTTGTTTAATTAGTATAGCTAATGTTTCTGGAGCTATGTTAAACAGGAGTGGTTGTACTGGACATCCTTGTTTTGTCCCTCATTTTAGCGTGAAAGGTTTCAGTTTTTGACCGTTTAGTATTATGCTGGCTGTTGGTTTTTCATAAACAGCTTTTATTCAGTTGCGATACAGATGTGAATTTTAAATAAATACTGGACACCTTTTTGGTGTGAGTATACCCCCTAATATTATATAATACCCAGATATACTAAAATATCATCCATTTATCAGAAATACAATTGTAATTTAACCTTTTATTTTTTTCTTTAAAAATCTGGCAACCCTATGCCTGCAGCTGTGTGACTTCAAGCTCAGTCTCAGGCCTCTGAGTGGTCAGAACAGGCTGTCACCTGGCCTCTGCCACTGGCTGGAGATGCTGGTGCACCACGCCTGGCCCAGCCGCTACTGTCCCCAGAAGCCACCCCTGAAGGGGGCCAGCAGCAAAGCCAGATGCCCCTTCACACATTCCAAACCGCTGAGTCATCCCTGATGCCCTCTGAGCCTTTTCACAGTATGCACAGGACACAGACAAGGACGTGAGGTGTGCTTTGTGGAAGGGGAAGGTCAGGAAGGCTCCCGTGGAAGGGTTTACCATGACGCAGAGATGAAGGGTTCTCACTCCAGCGTGGCCCTGACCCCTGACTTTCCCTCCAAACTTACTCTGCCTTGAAGTTGATGCGCTGGGTCCACAAAGCACACTGGTCATGAGTCCATGGCTGGGGTGACACAACCAGAGTGAGGACAGTGCCCCGTCCTCCAGGTACTCTGGCCTGTACTCTCCTTGGAGTGAAGCCTGATGTCTTGGGACCCCTGATGCAGTAGAAGCTCAGGCTAGTACTACAGGACAGCGGGTATGCTTGTGTCCTGCAAGGAGCACGGAAGCCAGGCTTGGCTGCTCACCCAGAGAGCTCCTCCTCCCATTACCTCAGTCATTGCCTGAGTTTCCTCATCTCTAAAGCAGGGGTTAAATTTTAAGTGCTGGTCGGGAAAGGACCTTCAAAGCACCAAAAGTGCTGTGTACAGGGCTCCAGTGCTGAGCCGCAGCCTCTGCCCCTATCCTGTGGCCTTATATCAGACTTTCTGTGGCAGTTGGCTTTCCTCCCCTGTGTGCTCAGATCTGACTGAGGTGGGCACAGACAGGAGAGAGGAACGAGCAGACCTTTCTCCTCCACCCAGTGCTCATTAGGAAGCTTATCCAAGACTAGAGGACAAGACAGCATGGGGCCCAGCTCTTCCCAGGACTTACACGATGCTGAGCTTGGGATTTCTTTAATGTCCTCTGCACCCTCTGGAGGGTGTGAGCAGTAAACTAACATCCAGTGAGAGTGCCAGGCTACCATTCAGTCCCTACAACACATTTTTACCATATTGTTTAAAATGATTCTCAGAAAGTATCCTTGCAAATGTTGCTATTGCCATCCTTCTTTTATAGATATTTAAATGAAGAACAGAGAGGTTAAAAAATTTCTCCTGACTGTGGTTATTCTATAGAATGGAGTATTACTCTGCCATAAAAAATGATGTTTGAATCATTTATACTTAAATGGACATACCTTGAGGATATCCTCATAAGTGAAATAAATAGGCCACAGATAGGTAAATATCACATCTTTTCTCTGGTATGAGAAAATAAAGATGTAAATGAGTTCTAGAATTGTATGTTATATATTGTGAAATAGAAAATACTCAAAGTGAAATAGGGTGAAGGGGGAAAATAATGAGATTATAACAAAAAAGAAAGGAAACAAATTTTATGTATATGGGGAGGTGGTAGGGTGGGTAAGACTGTGGGAAAAAGTGAGAATTAAGTTGTGTCTTATACTGGTACAAATTCCCATTGTGCAGTGCAATCATGATGTGTATATGTAATGTACCAATAAATATTTCAATTTTTAAAAAATTTTAAAAAGAAATTTCTCCTGAGAGATGACTTATTACTGTTATTTAGGTGGCATATTTAGGTTAGAGCCCAGGTCTGGCTGTCCCTGAGAAGGCTGACCCATCTCTCTGCCATGCCATACGCTTCTCGTGTCCTGCCTGCTGCCTAAAGTCTGAAGTCCACCGCCCCAGCTCTCCTCTAGGAATCACAGGGGAAATGACTGAGTGAAGCAGGCCAAAGGCATTTGGAACAGCAGAGGGGCTGGGCCTCAGCTTCATCACTGACCCTCCCAGGCCTCAGCAGCCCTAATAAATGCTAAGTCCATATGAAGTCTGGGATGCTGCTGGTTCCACAGTAGTTTCTACAGTTATTCCCAGATCACTTAACTGGTGATCAAGCAGAATCAGAAAGCCACCTGCAGGGCTGAGACTGTCTGATGTCTCCTGCCCTTCCTTCACCAACTCCTCCAGCTCAGACACAACTGGTGTTCCTGCACTCACGTGTCTACACACCGAATGAGCTCTGCGGCTTCGATCTGGAACATGTAGAAACAACAGGTCAGAAACGGAGGACCAGAGCTGCCAGAGATGAGGCCAGCAGGTGTGAATGGCTACCTGCAGTGAGGGACGAGGCAAAAATATTGTGAGAAGCGGATTCAAATGCAAGACAACCATGGATTATAGGCTCAGAATCCAACAGGGCTAAATAATTACATGCTGTTGGACTGCCTTTGCCAATTTTGAATCTTAGGTTATTTCTTGAAAGAGCTAAGCTTATCCTTTGGACTTGGACACTTGCCCAAGACTTGGAAGCATTTGTCAGGGTCCAAAGCTCACAGATCATTTTCCACTCCATGGGAATAGAGATTGTGCTACTGACCCATTGTTAGAAGGACAATGAACTCTAAGGTTTTGGCCGAGGCAAGGCTGGGTGTTGGCTTCACGGTACCATAATCCAGTCAAATACAGCATTTAGGGGAAGCAAATGGTCCCAGCTATAACTGGGAATCAGCAGATAAACTGAGTACCTCTTTACTTCAGTCAGGGGCAAGGCTTACAACTGGGTGCAGACCCAGTGCACTGAGGTGAATGGTGTCTCCCTAAAATTTATGTGTATCACAAGCCCGTGAGTGTGACTTCACTGCAAATGTAGTAGTTGAGTTAGAATGAGCTCATACTTGATTCAAGGGGCCCCTAATCCAGTGATTAATTTCTTCCAAGAGAAAACATACAGATGCAGGGAAGCAATGTGAAAACTGGCATGATGTGTTTGCCAATCTAATAGTACAAGGATTGCTGGAAGACCGGAGAAGTTGGGAAGAGGCAAGATCCTCCCCAATAATCCTCAGAGAATATATGTCTCTGCCAGTGCCTTGGTTTCATGTCTGCCCTCCAGAACTGGGAAAACCCATCCAGGTTCTGAGGCTGTATTGTGGCATCCCTAGGAAAAGGTTGCAATTGGCACTTTGGTAAATCCGTTCAGGGTCCAAACAGCACTTGTAAAAGACTCCCGAGAGCTTACCACTGTGGACTGCTGGCTCTAAATGCCTTTTTTCAGTGCTGGAGATGGCACCCAGGGCTTCATGCAAGCTGGGCGCGTGCTCTACTACAGAGCTACAACCTCAGCCAAGTTGACTTTTTATAAGTTTATATCTTGAAATGTATCCCTACCAAAATCATGGAAAACATATACTCTGAAAAGAAAAGTTAAAAGGCATAGTGGAAGAATAAATCACTCACTCACTGTACCAAAACATAAAGATGTGTGCTAAGCAAGGACAAAGCCAGCTGAGATCTAGATCCAGAAATGGCCTATTATCTCTAGGGGGTAATGAGAATGGAATGGATTTTATTTATCAAAATCACGTCCTTGGCCGGGGATTTAGCTCAAAGGTTCCAGCGCCTGTCTTGCAAGTGCAAGGACCCGGGTTCGATCCCCGGTAACCACATACCTATACTGGGTGTGGAGACTCTCGCTCAGCAGCAACCAGTACCACATACCACAGTGCCGGGCGTGGTGGCTCACGCCTGTCATCCCAGCACTCGGGAGGCAGACGCAGGAGGATTGCTGTGATGTGAGTTGGAGGCTGAGCTCAGGGCCAGCCTAAACTCCAAAGCAAGACCCTGTCTCAAAAAACCTAAAAAAAAAAAAAAAAACCAAAATCACGTCCTAGTGTGGTATTTCTCCATCCATGGGTGATGTTTATAAACACTGCAATCACCCCCAATCAGGGCTGTAGTATACGCTGAGCTGCAAACCTGTGGATCTAGGATGAAGCAACCCAACCTATCGGGCAAGACTTGGGTCCAGCTGCCTGTAAATCTGATGGCATCTCCAGCCCCACAGCAGGATAGAAGGCTTGAGCCACCAAAATAAGAGTCAGCTCTTAATTGGGGGCCCCAGAATACAAGGTACCAGTGATAGCAAGAACATGCAACAGAAAGGGAAGAGAGAAGAGAAAAAGAAGATGTACTACAGTGTGAAATGAGCTAAATTTCCAAAACACGTGAGGAAAACCAAGAATGACAGGTTAAAAAAAATGACACCCATGAGATGAATTCACTACTGCCAAAATAAAAATATTATTATGCTCTGAAAATGATTTGATAAAAGACATGTTTGGGAGTCTCATAGAGATGAGCATCTATCTTTAAGAACTAAGAAATCATATATCAAAACAGGCATGAATAAGAACAAGGAGATATGAAAAGGACTGATTAGAAATTATGGAAATTGCTGCTTGTGTTTCTCCTCCCTGCTTTAACAGCTCTTTAGGATGCTACAACTAGTTCAGCCAGTGCAGCAGCTTTGCATGTCACTTTCTTACTAGCACTGGTCTTTTTCTGGCCACAGATCCTCTTCTGCAGACTCCTGTACATATGACTAGAGCAGGACTAAAGATCAAGTAGCCAAGCAGTTAGCCGATAAACAGGCCAGACATCAGCAGCTTCATTATATGTAGGAAACCAACGTCTTCACCCCAGTGCTCAGTGTCTACGTTGCCTCTGAATTCACCCTTCCTTCTCCATCCCCCCCCGACCCCTGACTTTCTACCCTGTGTTCATCCCAAGACCTCTCTCTCTACCTTATGAGCTGTCTCCCATCCTCAGCCTCCACGCGCACTCCGCACTCCGCCCTCCTTCCACAGGCCCTGTGCTACAATGGCTCTGCTTTCGCGAGTTCTTTTTCATCTGCTCACTCACACTCCTTCTGAAGACCATGGGTTCTCGGGGTGTGGGGTCTGGACCAATATCCCCCTCATCTGGAAACTTCTTAGAAAAATGCACATTCTTGGGGCCACCCCAGGCCTAATTAACCCACCCAGCCCTTGGATGATCTTGATGCACTCAGACGTGGGAGTCACTAAAATGGGCACTGGCATGTTCAGCATTTACAGCACGCCATGCACTGGGTCCAGCATTTCTTGGTGCACCTGCTGGCTCTTGGTGCTATAGCTGTTTTTCTGAAGATCTCTATGGAGCCACATAGGAGATTCAGGGGCTCCTCCATTGGTAAGCAAATGACTGGTGTGGCACTGGCTAAATGAAAAGAAGTACAGCAACTGTTTGACAGCTGACAAATCTAAGGCAGAGAACACAAAGGGAAGGACTGTGGAAGGCCTTGTCCACAACTGGGTAACAGATGTAATGATTATGGCTCGACTTAGCTTGATAAGCAGCATCTTCAGGGCTTGGGCATCCTCTCAGATAAATCCTCCAGACCCTGGATCCTGCAACTAGAGAAGAGAGAGTGTGACATTTGTTGATGACAGCCAAGGTTGTGTTGTGTCCAGGTGCAACTGCACTTGACACGCACTAGGTCAGCAATTGGTCGGAGCACAGGGCTTCCGAGTGTCTGTCAGCCAGTCCCTTCCCCAGGCATAGCTCATGGTCACAGGGGTGCAACAGACACAGAATCAGGGGCCTGGCATGCAATCCAGAATGCACCCCAGAGTGGTGGGGCCCCTGGCTGCTGTTGGAAGAGGCTAAGGAAAGGCTTTCTCTGGAGACGTGAGCGGAAAGGATGTCTGGGACTGGTCAGGCAAAAGAGAGAGAGAAAAAGCAAGTTTGCCAAGCAACCGGGGTGGGGGTGGAGTAAGAAGTGAGGAGAGCTGGTGTGTTAAAGCAGATGGCGACAAAAGCAAAAGTAGAGGCAGACCGTGGCTGAGGTGGCATAGCCTGCAGCTCTGGGCTTGGTCCTGTAGGTGACAATGAGTGTTCCTGGGCAGGGGAGTGACATCACAGACTTAACATGTCAGCAAGGTCTTGTTGGGACTGTGATGGTGCCGAGGTGGAGACCAGAAAGGAGCCTATTTGAAGAGTCCCAGAAATGGTCACCACAGCCCTGAGCTGGCCCAATGGCCCTATCATAGAATGAGGAGAATGAACTCAAGAGTTTCTGTCAAGGCTGCAACCTGGGCCACACTCTGGGGTATAAAAAGATGCGCCAATACAGCCCCTTCCCTTGGGAGCTCAGCATGCAGAAAGAAGCCAGGGACAACTGCCTCATGCAAGGAAAGGCACCTCACCCCCTCTTCTACGATGTATTCATTTCCTAGTGCTTCTGTAGCAAGTTGTCACAAATTTAGTGACCTATTCTCTTATACTTCTGGAGAAGGCAGAAACAGGGTTGCAGGCATGCATTCCTGCTGGAAGCCTTTGGAGACAACCCATTTCTTTTATTTTTATAGCTTCCAGTATCCTTTATCTCATGGCCCCACATCACTTGAGAGTCTTGTCATTACATCTCTTTCTCTGCTTCCAGCCCTCCTCTATTTCCCTAACAAAACCCTATGACGACACTTAGGGCCAATCCAAAAATCCAGGGTCATCTCCGCATCCCAAGATTGTTCGGGGAATCATCACATTTGCAAAGTCCTTATTCACAGGTGCTGGGGATCAGGAGGTGGACATGGTGGCCAGTCACCATCCAGCCAGCTCCCCAGAGAATAAACAGCACTGATGTAAACAGCCCCTTCCACTGGGTGCTTATGTCTGTCATATTTCCTCATTTAACTCTTGAAGGTGCTCTAAGAGGGGAGGGTCCATGGCTGTTCTTACCAAGAGAACCCAGCTGAGAAGTAACAGGGCTGCCAGAGCTCCTGCTCTTGCACCTGTGCTGTCCCAGAGTGACAGGCAGGGACAGCATCTGCAACCTGGGCCACACTCTGGGCCACACTCTGTTCCATCTTCGCATTTCTTTCCCTTTTCAAAAAACAAAACAAAACAAAGCAGTTTGATTGTTTTTTTCACAAAAAAAAATACATGCCCATTTAAAAACTTCTAACTACCCTGAAAGTATAAAGAAACCTCAGGCCATCCTCAAATCACTTCTGGCAGAGATGACTATCGTTAACGTGAGCGAGTGTCTCTCAGGGCCCATCACCAGTGTGCCACTCTCCAAAGTGCTTTGTCTCCTCTCTGCGTCACAGGCAGCTTCCCAGGCTCCTCAAAATGGGCTGCAGGGGTTGGGGTGGGGATGTGCTGCCAGTGGCCCTAAAAATGTATTGATTTACACTACTACCCGAAGTGCAAGACCTTCACTTAGGTCTCGCATTTAAATCTATGGCAATTTAAGAGGTGAGAAATGAGATCTTTTGTTGGCATTGCTTTGATTCTTGACAGCGTTTTTCTACATGTTTATTGGTTATTTGTAGTTTTCTCAGAGAAAGGTCTATTCTTGTCCTTTTTCTATTAGGAAGTTTACTCTTTTCTCCACAGATTTTTATGAGGTTATTATAGAGTGGACTCTAAAGCTTTTGTCATATTTCTTACAAATATTTTTCCTCACACTGACATATGTGTCATTTTGTTTATGGCATTTTCTACCTGCAAGGTTTTCATTTGTATGCACTCAAATAAACAACTTTTTCCCACATGACTTCAAAGTTTTATGACATGTTTAAAGAAAATGTCTTGCTTCCAAAATTACAAAACAATATTCCTCTACATATTCTTCTGATACTATTTTTTTTGTGTGGTCTGGGACTTGAACTCGGCTTTGGCACTGAGCTATATCATCAACCCTTTGTCATCTTATATTTTGAAATAGGGTCTTGCTAAGTCGCTAAATTTCCCAGGCTGCTTCAGAATTGGAGTTGTCCTGCCTCAGCTTCCCAGAGTGCTGGAATTACAGGAGTATGCCAACATACCTGGCTTTTCTTATACTTTCATGTTTCATATTTTAATTTCAATGTTTGAAATATCTAAAATGTGTCATAATAAATGAGGTAGGAACCTGTGATTTTCTAAATAGCTATCCTCATTTATGGAATAATCCATCTTTTCTTCACTGACTTGAAATAGCACCTTTATTGTATACTGAATTTTCATGTATATTTCAGTATATTTCTGGACTGTTCTAATCAGTTGATCTACTTTTCTCCTTGTGCAACAACTCCTCAGTGTGCTTTGATATATATTAGGAAGGGTCTGTCCCCATTAATGTTCTTTCTGCTTATTCTTCTACCTAAGCTCTTGAATCATTTTATCCATGTCTTTCACAATTTTCACTGAGATTTTATTGTATTTAAAGATTAATTTACAGATAGTTCATGTGTCTTCAGTGTTAAATTTTCAAATCTAAGAACAAAGTGTTTCTCCACTTACTCAAGTCTTCTTTTATGCCCCTCAGTAGAGCTTTATAGTCAGATTTCTTATGGATGCTGTGACAAGTTACTACAAACTTCATGACATAAAACAACACAAGTATCTTCTCTCATAGTTCAAGAGGCCACATTCCAGGTGTGAGTAGAACTGGGCTCCCTTCGGAAGTTCCGGAGCAGAATCTCTTCTCTGCCTCTTTCTGATTCTGAGGCTGCCACCACTCTGGGCCTTGTGGCCACATCACTGCAGTCTGTACCTCAGTCTTCATATGGCCTGTGTGGGTCACTACCAGAGCTCCTCTGTCTCCCTTTTTCTAGGGATACCAGAAATTGCCTTTAGAGCCCCAAATAACCTAGATTCATCTAAACATCTGGAGATCTTTAATTAAATCAAATCTGCATGATGCTTTCTTTCATACAAGGTAACAGTTAGAGGTTCTAGGTTGGGGACATTATTCAGCCTACCACAGTAGTTTTGATTGTGGGAGGCTGAAGCAAGAGGATTGCAAATTCAGGCTCAGCCCAGATGACTGAACAACTCAGCATGACCCTTGTCTCAAAATTCAGAAAGAAAAAAAAGAGCTAAGGATGTAGGTCACTGTGCAAGTTCTGGTTTAAATGTTCAATATCACAAAGTGTTCTGCTGACCCTGTAGGTCTTGAGGCAGGTGTACTGAAGGCTGCAAGCCTTCTTTAAATGCTTGATAATCTCTTTGTTATTAAGGAACAAATGGAAGGATTGCTTGGGCTAGAAAATGAAAAGTAAGGATAAAGTTCGGGAGTTTAACAGTAACACAGTAACACATCAAAGTATGTGACCCATTGACTACTGAAATCATACACCCAGAGTTCTCAGCTTCAAATGTAGTTTTAAGAGATAATTTTCTATTATTAATGGAAATTACATATATTCTTTTATCAGTTCATGTTCGCAGTACGTGTTTCCATTTCTTGAGAGGAGTTGGTACATGTACATAATACATCTTAATTCTGGGGCCGGAGAGTTAGCTCAGTGGTTCCGGCACCTGTCTTGCAAGTGCAAGGACCCGGGTTCGATCCCCAGTAACCACATACCATACTGGTGTGCAGACTCACGCCCAGCAGCAGCCAGTACCACATACCACAGTGCCGGGCGTGGTGGCTCATGCCTGTAATCCCAGCACTCGGGAAGCAGAGGCAGGAGGATTGCTGTGATGTGAGTTGGAGGCTGAGCTCAAGGCCAGCCTGAACCACAAAGCAAGACACTGTCTCAAAAAAAAAAAAAAAAAAGTCTTAATTCCTTTTATCCTCCCCTTGACTCCCCTTCCCTTCCCCCTCTCTCCATGTTTTGATCCTCTTCCAATATGTGAAAGATCTATCTCCCTACTTCCTGTTGTCTATCCTGTATCTTGCTCTTTATTTATGATCTGGGTTTCATATAAAAGATACCATAATACATTAACTGATATATGCTGAACATAAAGTCATGTTTGTGTCCATTGAGGAAATAAAAAAGAATTGCAGAGACAGATACCCTAACTTGTACCTACACATTAAAATAACCTCTTACTGTTTATCACCATCTGAAGAGGCAGCAGACAGAAGGCCAAGGTAGCTGTCCTCAAAGTCAAGAAAACTAAGTTTGACTCACCTGTACTTCTATCAGCTGGGCCTCAGCATCTTGGCCCATAAAATGGGAAATTGATAGCTGTGATGTGTACTCTGCAGGGCCATCAGCCACTGGGAGCAGCATGGTACATGCTGGGGGAGTAGTGACAGCCACGTCACCGTGGACTCCCAGGCCCCATGCCTTGGAGTGACCAGAAACCTGGGCAGGCCCTGGGAGAGGAGCCATTAAACAGGCCTCAAGGTGTGTGCATGCATGCCACCCCTCCCTCAGAAGCCAGGCTCAGCAGCCCCCGGCTCAGAGATTTGTCACTCGTGTTGAGCCACCTAAATGAATAAAGTAGATAACTTAATACTCATGTGAAAACTCCAAGAGAGATTATGTACATGGCTGCTTTGGTGCCTGAGGTGTCCTTGCAGCCAACTTTGAGGTGGTGAGTAATTTGTATATTCTTTCTCTCCTCTACCTCCTTAGAGAAGCAGGAGTGACAGGTGGAAATTAAGAAAAGTCTAAATTCCTTGTTGTTATTGGGGTTTTATTTGAGGGGGATGAATGAAAATACATTTTGTCAATGTGGTATTGAGGGGAGAAGAGGAAAGAAATGACCTACTCAGGACTTCCTGGAGAGGAAGGCATACTGACCGGCAAGGTCTCTTGTCTGCCGGCCCCCTTTTCTAAGGCACCCTCATAGCTGTCTTCTCGATTTAAGCAGAAACACATATAAAAAGCCTCTCCTCATCTAGAAAAGGCAAGTAGGACCTCCAGCCTTGTACCCTTGGGCTCCAACTATTACATTACCTCTCAGGGCTCCCCACCCCTCTACAAGCCCTTGCCCTTCACTTCCCCTCTGCTCACGCACCCCACTCCCTCCACCCTCTGTCCTGCTCTGGCTTCTGCACCTACTACTCAGCTAGCATGGTGCCCTTGAGAGCACCTGGGTTCAGCATCCTCAGAGTACATCAGTGAGAATCCTCTGCTAGAGGGTCAGGGGGTGTTTAGGACACATGACACCTGCAGCACACAGATCAGAGACTGAGCCTGCATTATCTTCCAGCTAAGCTTAGGGCCCAGAAACTCAGAGATCCCTAAAAACCTATAAAAAATAAATAATAAAAACCTATAAAAATAAATAATATAAACCGATAAAAAAATACCCTTAAGTCCTTATGGAGCTTCATTCCTGTGTACCCACTTGGCACTCACTCGGTACAAGCCCTCACCAAGAAATACACTTATCTGTCTCTGACCCTCTGTCCCCACAGATGTCCTATCTCTGCACATCAAGGGTTTCTTTTCATGCTTCCTCGATTTCTCCCCATTGACACTAACGTACTGGAGGGCAACATCTGGGAGCCCAAAATTCCTCAGTGAGCTAGACTCTTCCTTCCAAGGGTTGCTGATAGTGCACTAGGGGAGCTCAAGTTCAGGTATCTGAGCTGGCAGAAGGGCAAGTACAGTGAGCTTTTGATCTGGGGTGGTAAAGATAAGTTTGGCGAGTGGGAATGATTGGATGGGGAAAAGACTGAGCCATTTCACCATTTAGGTAAAACTTGGGCCTCTATGGGATATGATGATTTATGCCATCCCTAGAGTACAATGCCCTATGTAACTGTCTCCTTGGGCTGAAACTAAGCTTCTTTAGGACAAACCAAATGGGTGGAAGCTCCTCAAGGGCCCAGGTAAGTGAATAACCAGTGGCCACTGCCCTCTAACACTAATGCTGATGGAAATCAGCCCAGAGTTATAAGGAAAAAGAAGTCCAGGAAGGCCATGTCTCTAGTCCTCAACTAGGTCAAATCCAAATCTCTTGTTTTCCACTCTGGGCATCTCTTCAGGTCACCACATGACCTGCCCTTTGGGCACATGACTGAAAGTCCCACCTCCATCAAATTACTCCAAAGAGGCGCCAAGTAATGGCATGGCCAATAATATGAGGTCAGCCTATAACTGAAAAGCTTTGAGTTGACTCCAACAGCTGCACACCAGCAGGATCTAGATCCTTGCATGTATTAGCCACTTTTCCATTGCTAGGACAAAATACTGAACACTGCAGACTTGAAGAAAAAAGATGTTTATTTTGGTTTATGGTTTCAAGGGGTTCAATTCATGGTTAGCTGGTTCCAAGCCAAAATCTTCCCAAGGTGAAAGGGCCTGGAAGAGAATAGTTGCTCATATCATCAGAGCCAGGAAGCAGATAAAAAGGAAAATTCAAATATGAGACTATACCCTTCCAGGTCATGTTTCCAGTTACTCGCCTCTGACCAGGCCCTACTTCCTAATTGCACATTTGGTGCTGAATTCATTAATAGATGAATCCACTGATGAGTATAGATTCCCAATGATCCAATCCCCTTCCAAAAGTACCACCTCTAAACATGTAAAACTTTTGGGCAACATCTTGGATCTAAACATAACATCATGCCAATGACATGGTTTATCACGGAGCTTTGCACTAGTTGAATGAATGCCAATAGCAGAGCATATATCTTTGATAAGTGAAAGGGTTATATGAGAGTGGCCAGCAAGGTATCAGAACACCCCTCAGATCCCTCTATAGGGTATTTGTCAATATGCCTTTAATCCAGCAGGGAACAGAATTCCCTGGGGCTCAAGCTGAGATATGGCTGCAGTAAGAAAGCCCAGTATAAGCTAATTTGCTCTTTAAAACATAAGCAGCCTGTGTGCAGAGAGCATCTGAATAAAGATAATGGCCACTTTGGTACTGCTGCCTCGAAGAAGACAGGTGGTGGAGCCATCAGATACGTAAGCCAGGCTGTAGTAGTAGTTCCTGAGCTGCACCCAGGACATCAGAGCTAGGAGATGCAAGTCTAGAAGCTTTTGGCAGCGTCATTTTTAGCACTGCAAACCACCCTCATCCCCCCCCAAAATCCCCAACTACCTTATACTGTGTGGCTGTCATGTGTATATATATCTGTGTGTCTCTCTCTGTGTATATGTGTGTGCGTGTGTGTGTGTGTGTGTGTGGTACCAGGAATCAAACTTGGGCCCTTGTGCTTGCAAGGTAGGCATGGTATCACCTGAGCTAAATCTCCAGCCTCTTTTTACTGAGTCTGTTGTAAGCATTTATTCTTATGCTGTTGTTGATTCTTATAAATAACCTGTTAGGCTGGCATTCTGATTTGTTCCATTTTACAGATAAGCAAAGTAAAGCTCAGAGAAACAGGTTCCTCACCAATCTCGTGGATGGTAAGCAAGTGGCAATGAGGTGAAGAAACCTTGGCTCTTGTTCTCAAAGATTTACCAGTCATGTCTAGAAACAGAGTACATGGAATTGGAGGCCCCATGCTTCTTCTCAGGAGACCTAATTCAGCTGTAGTGATAAGCACCCCCATTTATTGGGTACCTACTGTCTGCCGGGAGCTTTACATGCATTTTTTTCATTTTATCTTCATAATGGCCCCATGCATATGGTATTCTTATCTTTATTTTAGGGATCAAAAAATTTAGATTTCTGGAAGTTCAGCAACTTGACCAAGGCACAACTAATAAAATTAGAGCTGGGATTTCAACCACTGAGTCAGTGGTTCTCAAACATTTTGGTCTCAGAAACTTTATACTCTTAAAATTTATTGAGGATAAATCCTCAGAGATAGAAACCTGATTAGTGGTTGCCAGGGACTGTGCAGAGGGCAAAAAGAAGGGTGGCTGCTTAATGGGTATGGAATTTCCTTGGGGGTTGAAGAAAATATTCTGGAACAAGGTAGAGATGATGGTTCCAGGACATTGTGAGTGGACTTAATGCCACTGATAATACACTTTAAAATGATTGATTTTATGTCATGCAAATTTCACCTCAATAAAACAAGCAGATACAGTGAGGTAAATCAACAACAGTAACAGCAAAAGTCCACTGAGGCCTCCAAAGAGCTCTTGTTTGTGAGTTGTATCTATTCACAAATAACCTTCATAAGAAAAAATTAAAACATTTCTCTATTTGAAAATTAAAACAATAAACCCATTACATTTAAACACATGAAGTATTTTGAAAATATATTTACCAAAACAAATGTTGCATTGAGAAGAGTAGAATTATTTTACATTTTTAAGAAATTTATCTAATAGCTGACTTTATAAGAAACGGCTGGGTCCTCCCATCTCTACTGAGCTGTTACATGCAGTTGTGATTGACATACGTGATGAAAATCCAGCCTCAGTGCTATGGGGTTGGGCAGAGGAGGAATATCTCAGTGGACTTTGCAGGTCAGTGTGGTTGCTGCTCTCTGATGAGATACTGAAACCCAACTAATAGTTGTCAATCCTAGGTTAACAGGCACGTGGAATGTGAACCTTAAGCTGCAAATACTGCCTGCCTGCTCATCTTCACAGGGTCCTCTTGCCCTTGGTGTGCATCCTATGCTCACCTATGGCTTGTGTCACTTGGAAATATTGGTGCCCTGCCGCATTCACAGCTTCCATATGTTGACATGTGTCACTCAAAAGCATTGTGAGGCCAGGTTTGTGAATAGTTCCATTCAGACAAGCCTTCAAGTATGGGGAAGCTGTCAAGCTTGTAATGGTGGATACAGGCTTTGCAAAATTCTAAGTTTTGCCTGAAAGCTCAATTTTTATCATTGGCAAAAATACAGTTGTTTTCTTTGAAGTGACAGGCTCACTTCGTTCATCTACAGGAAAATGTCTGCCAAAAACCCAAGTCTGAATAACATTAGTTAGTCATTATTTCAAGTAAATAGGATGTTCCATGAAAAATCATCCCTGTCAGTGGACAACTGACAACAGCCCCACAAGGACTTGCCTTGAGTTAGCCATTGCCTTGATTTCCAACAGAGGTGCTTTGCGCATAGTTCTCATTTGGGTCCACAGAAGTTTAAAAATATAAAAATATATAAAAATAATAATCTTATTTTTATGCTTCACTGAGGGCATTTGTATATGAAGCTAGCTTTCTTTTAGCTGCAAGCACATAGCGGAGAACAGTCCCATGACGGCTAGTGCAGTTGGCTGCACTGCTCTGATTCATGCTCGAACACCTGCCGTTTGAGCCACCACTGTTTTCACAGCACCAGTGCCAGGGGAAAAGTCACAGTGAAAAATCAAAGAGCATTTTAGTATCATTGGGAAAATTGTTTTGACCTCATGGACCCCCTGAAAGTGTTTTGAGAATTTCCAGGGGCCCACAGGTCTCGCTCTGAGAACTGATATATGAGGCTATGCATATCTACTTGTACCACTTCCATTAATCACAGTAGGCTGTTGATGGCTTCCTATCATCTACAGAATCAGACTTGGCTTTCACTCATGCTATCAGCCCAGGACACAGAGTTCTGGTCAGATGAGCTCCTCACCATTTTCCAAATGTGCTCATTCACATTCTTGCCCTTAATCTCCCTCCTCACCAATGCTGGTCATTGAAACACTGCTTATCCTCTAAGGCCTGGATCAACTGATTGCTCCATTCAGATTTCCCAGGTATATAAATGAAAACAACCACATTTCCCTATGAACATTCCAGCATAGCTGTAGCAGTCACAGGCTGAGTGTCATATTAGCAGGAGGTATTTTCTTGCCGGCAATCCCCGGGAATGGCCACTGTCCTTCGCCTCTCCTTTTGTTCCAAAGTGCAGTCTTGTTCATGGCTGGGACAGGAGACAAGTCTGTTGAATTGCACTGGATTGCAAGGATTCAGTTCTGTTGTCCAGCATGTAAAAATCCACAGTGCTATGTGGCTCCAGCTTTGTATACTGAAAACTCATAGAACATATTTGGATTTTTTTTTTGAGTCCCCACAGAATGGCAGCGTTGATATTTATATTTGTGCATGCTTCTTAAAGTTAGTCTTATTTTAGGGACAGGGAAAAGGACTCCTCCACCTTCAAGAACCTCAGCTCTTAGGGATGGATACATCTCTGAGAGGAAAAAGCCTTGCTGAAATGTTATGCCCCCCCCATTTTTATACTATGCAGATTCCTGCTTTTACAGGTAGGTTGGATGCTGTGGCCAGGCGCCCACCACTAGGAAGCAGTGTCGCAGGTAGACCAGAGGACCAGGTTCCCCCTTCTTGTTTTTTTTCAATGGTTTATAATTCCAACAGGATTATGCTAATGGCTCCCATAGATCATCACACGCTCTGACCCCACATGCCCAGACCAACCTCCACCAGAAAGGCTTTATCTCATTTAGTTCTTGTCTTGGAAACTTGCACGATTACAATTGATGCCTGCAGAGATGCACTTGTTTATTTCAAAGGCCAATTTAATTTTGATGCCTTTGGCCTCAATAGTTGTTTCCTGATTTCCAGGAATTGCTCTCAATTTAGCAGTTGCCAGCTCCTAGCATTGTGCACCAGGCTTTTGCCCACCTGCTGTGCTCTAACTTCTCTCTCCTCGGTGATGACATTGGCTGTCAGGGTTTGGAGAGAAGAGGAAGAGCAGTATTCTTCCAGCATATCTGTACAGGATGGAGCAGGGCTGGCTTGGGGGAGAGGGCCTGGGATGTGGAAGCTACGGAACTGAACCAGGACCCAGAGGTGTGAAAGCAGATGAGAAGGTGTGTTGCAAAAAAATTGATCAGTGCCTTTGGCTGTTACAATGGAAGCAAAGTGTTTGGAACAAGGAAAGTAAGCGTGCTGCACTCTTCTCCAGTGCAGTATGTAAGGTGCGCCTTTGAAGCCGGACTGTGTGAGCTGGACTTTTCATTCTACCACTGACTTTGGAAAAATTACTTGATCTTATTGTGACATGTATGGCCTTCATCTTATTGTCCAATGAGCAGAATAACAGAAACTATTTGAAAGTGCTGTTAGCAGGATTCCATGAGATCCTAGATGTCAAGTGTTTGGCACAAATGTCAAATGTTATTTTTATGCTTCCTGTGCTATATATACGGCTTCCTGTGCTCTACTCTGCTCTGCTGTGCTCCGGTCAGACACCAACCAGACATTCTGGCAAGTTGTAGCCCCATGTTGTGAAAGGCCCTGACTGACTGGAGCATGTCCGCCAGAGGGAAGGCCGGGGTGAGGAGTAAAAGGACTAACATTTGCCTGGGGAAAACATGTTCCCTCCTGGTGAGGCTGACCATTTCCCAGCGAAGAGCATACTCAGGACTGGGGTACAAGTAGCACAAGTAACTTCTTAGGAAGTCACAGCCACACCAGTATCGGGTGTTTCAGGAGGGAGGAAGCTGAGAGTGAAGGTCCTTTCCATGGACACATAGCAGGAGGGGAGGATAGCCTTCCCCATGCCTGGATTTCAGAATTCTGGCCTCCAGCACCAAGTGACAATGCATTACTTTGTTTTAAGCCATCCAGTTTGTAATAACTTGTTACAGTCTCCCAAGATACTCATACCATGGCCCAGGCTAAGCCTGAGCTGTGAGCTTAGAAACCATCCAAAGGCCCCAACCCTACTGGGCAGCACCAAGGAGCTCCAGTGGCCAGCCAGTGCCTTGCGGCATGGCAGCACAATTAGCTCTGTCCCCTGTCAGCCTGCATCGTGCCTCTGAGCCAGGTCTCTGTGCTTAACTGCTTTGGAAGGTGAGCTTGTCATGTGAAGCCTGTGGATCGACAGTAATTAGATTAAATAAAATGAGTCTGGCTGGCACCAGAGCAGGCAGAAAAACACATATCAGGTGGGAAGCACTAGAATCCACCTGCTTGAGCTGTTCCATCCATTTCTGATTGACTTCAGGCAGAGGAAAGGGGAATTTTGTAATTAAGGAGAGGAAATTCATCAGGTTCGTGACTATAACTTACCTTCCTCTCCATTCTGTCTGACCCAGTGGTTGCTGGGAAATTGCCAACTGTGCCAGAAAAGGAAGAAGTGAAATAACTCTGCAGCCATCCAGAGCCCCCAGGAGTAGGATTTAACCTGCCTCTGGTAGGGGACTGCTTCACCCAGAATTCTCCACCCGGTCTTAGGCTACTGGATGGAGGTAGTTGTGCAGAGCATCTTCATTCATTCAAGTATGCAAGGAAAAGGAGACCAAAATCATTTTTTGAACTTTCAGCCCATCTGGCCATGGACTGAACTGAATGAGGTACCTAGTCTTTGAATGTGCCAGCCCCGGAGAACTGATCAATTGTCCGGAAAATGGATGGTGTTGAGCTTCAGGGCCTCGTGGATCCCTAGGCTTAGGCAGTTGGCTCCCAGAGCTGCCGAGCATCTGGCCCCTCGCCTTGCCCTGTGCCTGCCAGTAGAGTAGAGCTCAAAAAGGAGCAGGGCCTGAGCGTGAGGACCAGGAGGGGCCCTGGCTGCCACTTCCCCAAGAACAAGGCCACCATTTTCTGCCTTATATGTGATTGCTCTTGTCTCAGTTCTCTAAATATCTTTGTCACATAGTGAGAGCCTGGAGTTCACAATGAGGTGTGAAAGGAGCCTTTGTCGATTAGAGTAAGACTTTCATGAATCAGAAGCAGTAGTGAGCTGGCCCTGTCCTCCAAAAGCAGAAGCATGAGGCTGAGTAAGGAACCTGGGGGTGGATTCTCCCCAAAAGCATGGACAGCATGGCCTGCAGATGATGGACACTTTAGGGTCAGGGTGTAGGATGAAGACAGAGCAGGTGCATATGTAGGGGCGCTCACCCCTGCTCCCTACCCCTCACAGAAAACAGAGAAGCCCCACTTAGAGAGCTTCCAAACTCAAGCTGTGGTGCAGCCCTCTTTTTGGCGCTAGAAAGCATGCAGAGATGACTGCTATCATCTGTCTGTTACTGAGAAAGGGGAGAGACATTAGCCTTGGTTGCTCCACACATGATAGGACTCAGCCCATCCCAGTGCACTTGAGGCTTTTGGCCTCTGTGTATCCTATAAAGGTGGCTTGAGGCAGCTGTGCAGGGAGTTACTTGAATCCACATGGGCGGGGAAAGGGCTGAGGCCAGGCCAAGTCCCCCTTACAGATACAGGGTCCTCCAGAGTGTCCACACTTCCTGTGCATGGAGATGGCTGCCCTATACTAATGCGACTAGACTCGGCTTATTTGTCTGGACTCTGCAGCTACAGGACTAACAAAGGCAAACTAAGTAGGGAGAAGAGATTAGTTGGTTTAAGGAAGTGACTCACCCAATTATGGGTGCTGACAAGTGTGAGGCCAGCAGGACAGGCAGGCAGGCTGGAGGCTCAACTGAGAGCTGCTGTTACAGTCTTGGGTCCAAGGGCTGGAAGCTCAGGAACTTTCTCTGTAGCAGTGTGTGGGCAAGATTCCTTTTTAAATGGAGGACCTGAATCTTTGCTCTTAAAGTCTTCAGCTGAGTGGGCAAGGCTACTTGCCTTATGAAAATTTATTTTCTTCACTCAAACTCTACTGATTTAAAGGTCAGTCAAATAGAAAAATGCAGTCCCAGGAACACCTAGACTAGGGTTTGGCCAAAGTATTTTACACCTTAATTTAGTCAAACTGACCCAGAAAATTAGCCGTCATAGCCATGATCCCATGTACTGCAGCTGAAGGAAGCAGCTGTTGACTTGAGTCCAGATAGAAGGTATTTGCTATGTAGAGAGGCCTGGGAAGCAGAGGGCCAGCCAGTGGAGGTGTGGCTCAGGAGCTAAGAGGGGGAGTCTCAGGGGGAGAAGGAAGAGGATGCATGTACTCTGTGCCCAGGAAACAGGTCCCATCAGAAGGGGCCCCTGCTGAAATTCTCAGTGGGGAAGACAAGCTGCGGGGCTACTTAAGGAGTCAAGACTCCTCCTAGAGGCCAGATTGGGGCCTTATGAAATGTTCAGACAGGAGGAGACTTATTTCACATTTCATTTGAAGAGGTTTGCTGGGGGTACTCTGGGGTGGGGTGCAGAAGAGGGCCTAAGCTGCTGGAGCCCCCAGATATGGGTTCTAGTGTAAAGATAGAAAAGAGCAGACAGAACAAGGCTGTGGCTTGTCCCTGAGGGGAGGAAAGTGGGCCTTGGGCAGAATCTGTACATCCCAAGACAATTCAGCAGCTGCTCTCACCTCCCCATCTCCCCCAGCTACTTTTGGCCTGTGTCTTAGGCCAAGACACTGGACGTTGCACTGGGATGCAATACCTGATACCTATAACTCCTTTACAAAATTTTTATTTTTATTAGTACATGTTTATGGGAAATTGGTACATGTACATAATACATCACAAATTCTTTTTTTATCTTCCCCTCCCTTCATCTCTTTGTTCCCTTTTGATTTTGCAAAAGATTTATGTCCCTATTTCCTATTGCTTATCTTTTATTTTGTTCTTTTTTATATTTTGGGCTTCTCATATAAGATAAACTGTGTGATATTTAAGCATGTGTGTCTGATTTATTTCTATGACATTATAGTCTCAAGGTGCACCCATTTTCCTACAAATAACTCAAATTTCCCCTTCTTTATTTCAAAACAGTACTTGATTTTGTATAAATGCCACATTTTCTTAAAGGAGGAAAAGTTTGTTTTTGTTCGGGTTATGTAGAGGTTTCAGTCCACAGTTGACTGGCTCCAAGGCAGGGCGGCATGGCAAAGGGGCTTGGAGGAGGACAGCTGCTCACAGCATGCCAGACCAGAAGCAGAGAGAGTAAAAGGGGAGTGGCGGAGGAAGATATACACTTCTAGACCACTAGATCAGTGACTCACCTCCTCCAACCAGGCCTCACCTCCCAACATCATAGTTAGCCATAGGCTCATTATTGGGCTCCTCCACTATGAGTGTCCCACCTTCATGGTCGATCACCTCTCAAAGCTCCACCTAGGAGTGTATGAGGCTTTGGGGGGCCTTGGCAATTTGAACTATAATAACCTGACATCCCATCCTATGTCCAGATCATCCCTAGGATAGGAGCTGCATGAGGCAACATGTACATTGAAGATGACCCAATTGTGCCTTCTCCCCCAGGGCTTCTCACCCCTGCAGCCACCTTTCCTCTGCAGTCTACATTACACACACCCTCAAGTTTCAGCACACAGCTTGACATTCCCTGCAAAGGAAGGAGCACTGTTTAGCAGCTGTGTAACTCATCAGGGCAGGCCAAAGCCAGGCAACCAGGAGACTCAGGCTTTTGCAAGTGGCCCCACCTGCTGCCAGCCTTGTCACTCCCCATGGAGGTGCCCCCTTCCTGCGGCTCTCCCCTCACCTTACGTCCAAAGCTAAGAAGCTATCTCAGTGATCTCTGGCTCAGAACAGTTCTCTGCAAAGCTGATTCTCACCCTTCTGCTATTGCCTGTTCCAGCCTGCCCCTGACTCTGGGAATGTACTCTTCTACCAGCCCTTCCTCTCGGCCTTTGCCCTGAGACTGGCTCATCTCAGGATCACTCTCCATCCTCAGAAGCATGGTTGAACTTGGCAGCACATCCCTGGCCATACAGTCAACAAAGCTAGCGGGGTTTCCCTCCTGCCATACAGAACAAGAACAATGATGAGGGTCTTTTTCTGTACAGCCCCTGCTTCTACATCACTGACATTTTAAGGTGGGTGTGACTGTCATCTGTACCTCATGGAGGAGCAGATGGAACCTTAGAGAGTGTGGCTGACTTACCTGCGGTAGTGCAAAGGAGAGACAGTCTGGGAATCCAGAGCCCTTCAATACTGATCCCTAGGGTGATGCTAGTCCCTTCTGCATGCACAGGCCTCAGCAAGCAGCAGGCTCCTGCAGATGCTGGACAGATGGCCAGCAGATGAGAGCCTCGGCCCAGTGTGACCATCCCAAATGGGGAGACGCAGCCACATGTGGCAGCACACACCCAAAATCCTGCTTACTTGGGTGGATGACAGGATGATTGCAAGTTTGAGGCCAGGCTAGTGAACCTAGCTCAACCCTGTCTCAAAATAAAATTATAAATGGCAGAGAATGTAGCTCTCCGGTACAGTACTTGCCCAGCAGACATGAGGCCCTAGGTTTAATACTTATTGTCAAAACAGCAACAAAAAATTAAGAACAACCCCAGGAGGAGTGCCTTCAAGTTGAGAGGTCTCTCCCATCTCATATTCTACTGTCTTCCTTTTCTTTCCAGAATGCCGTTCCCATTAGGCTTCTTGCCCACACTGTTACCCTCCCCTCACCCATGCAAGGGCCCTGTACACACCATGTGCTCCTGCAAACACCCAGTGTGCTATTCAAGGCCAGAACGCCTCTCCACCCCAGATTTTATTATGCACCTGTGGGGAGGAGTTTGCCACATTCACCATCCCTGCTTACCAAAGCCCTCAGATTGTACAGCGGTGCTCAGTCTGCTGTCACAGTGACTGTGGCTAAGTGGGGAAGAGTGGCAGTCTGTGTATCCTCAAGGACTAGAATCTACTCTAGGGCAACAACCAAGTGGGCTCAGGCTGACATTGCCACCCCTGCTGGGAACCAACCCTGCTGCATGGCAGTTTTGGAACTCATCTAGGGAAAACCTCAGTGGACATACACTCTAGAATTCTAGAACTGAAGCAAGGGGAGTAGACAAGGTTCTCGAAAGCTACTTGTATAGAATCTCCAAACCATGTTAAACTTCTAGGCATAGAGACTGTTAAGTCAGAGGCACAATTTCTGGGCTCTTTGCCAGAGATGCTAAATGGGAATCATCAAGGTCAAGAGCATGGGATAGCCAGCTGCATCGTTAAACGGGCTCCACAGGTGGCAAGCTCCACAGGTTGCAGAACCAGGGCCCCAAGTCACATATTAACGAGTCACTGCAGACAGACTGGAAGTCTGGCTGTTGCCTTCCACTGGGGGCCTCTCTCCCTATGTCATCAGGCCCAGTCTCTGCCGAGGCTGAAGAGCTACATCCGTGAGTCACTTGCTAAAAACAGGCATGCTTCGAAGGCATGAGTCATATAAGACCACAGCTGAGGACACATAATACTACAGATGTCAAGGAGAGATGATGGGGATTCCTTATCTGCCCTGCTGCCCTAGCGGCTGCTTGGAGCAGCAAGATCTCAGAGGAAACTGCTGGTGGCCTTTGGGCAACAGTACGCAGTCTCTCAGCGAGAAGCCTGCACATCTTCGGTCCAGCTTCGATCTGCTGCCGTGGACCCAAACATGTGGCTTGTCCAACACTCACTCAAGAGTTGAAATTACTGTGATAAGAGTGTCAGACACAGCTCCTGCCCTCAGAAAACCACAAGAACCAAGAAGCCCATCACTGGCTGAGGTGCGTGGCAGGGCAGAGCATGGCGACAGCCCAAACATGGCAAGAGGGTGAAGGCTTGGCCAACAGAGGAGGAGGAGTTAGAGACCCCTAAGAGATGATAATCAAGGGAAATGGGGCCCTATGGGCAAAGGAATGGGTTCATGCCCCAGGCTCTGAGGCTCATGACAAAGGCACAGGTCCACCTGGCCCAGAGTGGAAGGCAGAGGGCCAGCGGGAGGCAGGCAGTGTGCCAGGGAGTGGGACAGGGCCTTTGAGGCCAAATAAGGACACTTGGTTTTATCTCTAGAATTGTAAGAAGGCTGGAAAACACACAAAAAAGCTCAACATCACTAGGCCATAAGAAAACGTAAATCAAAGTCAAAATGAGATACCATTTTACACTCGCTAGGTTGGAAAAAAGGCCCACAGAAAATAAATGTTGGTGAGCATGTGGCAATATCAGAACCCTGGTGCATTGCTGTTGGGAATGTAAAATGTTACACCTACTGTGGAAAACAGTCTAGTGGTCCCTTAAAAAGTGAAACAGGTAGGATAGACTCCAGTAATTCCACTCTGGGGAACATACTGAAAGAATTGAGGATATCGGCGCAGAGGATTTAGCTCAATGCCTCTGGTGCCTGCCTTGCAAGTGCAAGGTCCCTAGTTTGATGCCCATTAACCATATACAACAAAGCTGGGCGTGGTGATTCACGCCCATCAATTAGAGCCACATGCCACAATGCGAAAGGTGGTGGACCACGCCTGTAATCCCAGTACTCAGGAGGCAGAGGCAGGAGGACTGCTATGAATTCAAGATTCACCTGGGTTACAGAGTGAGTTCAAGGTCAGCCTGAGCTACAAAGCGAGACCCTGTCTCAAAAAAAAAAAAAAAAGAGAATATCTGTCCGCACAGAGAATGTCCATAGCAACACACTGTCTGAGATTAGGCCTCACTACCTTTGCTGGCCACCTGAATCCTCCAGTTACCCTTCTGCCTCTCCCCCCAGAAAGGCCCAAGGCTGCTTCCCAGCAAGGAGCTTGAACCCTGGAGCCCAGAGTGCCACTGTGTCCTTCCCCTCAGCCCAGCTCAGGATCCCTTGGTGCCAGTGCCTTATGCACATCTTATGCTGGCTGTTGGATGGTGACAGTGGCCACCCAGGGCTCCAGAACCCAGCACAGGAAGCTTGAGGTCCCCAAGCAGTGCCAAGCCAATCTTAAAGATGCAAATAGAAACAGCTGCTTTGACTTCAGGGTAGGCCTCAAGTGCATTCACATTTGGGTTGCAGTCTCAATGCAAAATGATATCATTCCTTAGGAATGCTGCCTTCTCATGAATTCCTACCTACCCAGGTTCCAATCTTTCCTTCTTTACAGTGTCTTTGAATCAGACAGCTCAGCTAGAGAGGCCAGGCAATCAAGCTGATGGAGAATGGGAGGGTTGTCGTAGGGATGGGAACTGCTCCCCTTTGTAGGGCTGGTGGGGCTGTGCAAGAGATATTAAGCCTGAGGTCACATGGACCAATAGTCAGGAATGAAAAGGAACATGGACAAGACCAAGGACAAACTGGCACACATCAGTGCCTGGACCCTTAGACTCAGAGTCCTGCAGGGAAAGTCTGTGCCCTTCAGCAAGAGCTGCACACACTTCCGGTTGATGGGGAAGTGATGGGGTTAGAGTGGCTGCGGCACCAGGAGCTGTCCTATGTCAGCAGAAGAGATCAGGGATACTGTGTGATCCCCCACATGACTGGCTTCCGCTTTACTTCTGACTTCCAAACACTGCCTGATTCATCCATGGCTTCTGCGAACCCAGGAGCACATAGGAAAGGAAATCCCTAGCATCAGAGCTCCAGCTCACTCAAGTGGCACGGAACAAAGCCAGCGCCACCACCATTAGCCCTCAATAAACCCAGTGCCTATGTGAGGAAGCAGTGGAGTCTGCAGATCTAGAAAACTCCTACATGGTTGGGTCTGGCCCTGTGGGCTGTCTGGCAGCTTGGGACTCCTAAACAGCTCCTCACAGAGTTTACATCACCTGCGGCCCAGAGGTCCAGGGCCTCATCAGCCCTGGATAAAGGGATCCAGAGACATTTACCAGCCAGAGGCCCGGCTTGTGCCTCTATACTCAGACTCCTGCCTCACCTCTATCTCTAGGAATCCTCAAAGGAGCTCTGAGAAGTGTTCACACACGTTTTTGTCAGTTCATCACTGTCCGAGGTCTATTGTGTTCTTCTTTTCCAGAATTCATGTCCATCTGTTAACATCTTTCCAGAAAGCCCTGTACAGAATCCGTGGCACTACTTGTCTGATGACACCCCAGGTGAGCTGGCCAAAGACTTTAGCAAGGCTCTGGCCTGATATTGCTTAGAATGCCCAGGCTTTCTCACAACACAACAGAATGGGGTTCTGGTAGAAGGAAGAACAACATTGCCACTATGTCTCAGGCATATTTCATTCTCAGGGCTCTGTGACACTAGAAGCATTACACTCAGAGGCCATGGGGCCCTCAACAGAGGTGCAACTCAGCTCTGCTGAGTGGGAGGAAGTGGCTGCTCCTGGGGTTCGCAGTATCCCAGGTTTCACTCTTCCTCCCACTGCCTGGTGGTCCCACCTGTCCTCAGGCATATGCAGTACCTCTAAACTATCCTTGCAAAGCTAGAAAGCTCTACAGGCTGTGGGCAAGGCCCTAAACTAAGCTGTCAGCCCTACGCTTGGAGGCTAAGAGTTAACTTCCCCACTTGTCTCCCTTCCTGACTTCATCTCTCAGCAGGTAACACCCTCCTCTGCTCTGGCACCCTTCTATTGGTGGGGATTGGGACTCAACCCACGCTCTCAGGAGGGACACCTCCTTCTAACGCTGTTCATCCATCATCAGAGTAGCAAACACAGGAATTCCAGCCAGAACTTCCTGTCCCAACCACGGGACTGGCAGTTCTTGTAATCTTCTGAAAACTTCCATTTAGGAAGAAAAATATCTGTCAAAACAATGCAAACTATGTTGAGTGCTATCCACAGTTTGGCCAAATTTGAACATTCCATATATTGAGATAGAGAAGATAGAGGTTGTCAGCAAAATGAATGTCTTAGAGCTTGGTGTGGGGCCCTGTTACCAAGACCTCACAAGAGACCAACAGGTGGTGAAGCAATTAACAAAACCCCAGCTCTTCTCAGAACAGCACTCCCTTAGTGCTTGGAGAATGTTAATGCCTTACTTTCCACATCAAACAAATGTCTCTGACATAAATACTTATCCTCACAGACCACCTTTGTGCTCTCTGCATCCCATTCTACATTGCTATTGGCTGTCAAGGTCAACCCTGTCTGACCTGGCCTCAGTGCAGAAAGACAAGGATCTGCTCCCAGAAGGAATGTGTGCTGGTATGCTGGCCACCACTGTACCTGAAAGGTTTGGGTCTGTGTTTCAGTCCCCACTCCACTTTTGGTAATGAGGTATAATCAGCCATGTTGGATGCTGGGCAAGTAAGTTGAACTGGACAGATCTACAGAATGGAGAATTTGGCTGCTGAGAAGGTGATTATCCAGAAGGTCTTGCAAGGACTCAAGGAGCCTCCCTCCTTCAGAGGCTTCCCCTTCCTCAGCCTTCCTCGGCTCCTGCTATATGGACCATTTATGCTCTGAGCGAGAGGTACCTCTTGGAGGTTCTGGTCTTAGAATGACACCCAAGGCAGCTGCCTACCACCTCTCTTTGAAGAGTGATAACCCTAGGCACCATCCTGCACAAATTCAGAAAGAATAGGAATTGAACGGTAGCTCTTTCCCTCAGCAGGTCTTCCTTGCACAGCTAAGGTGTCCTGGATGTTCTATTAAGCAATTCTTACTTAGATTAGGGTTACCTCTCCAGGGGCTTCAGTGTGGTAGGTGAGAGAGATACTTCTGAAGGTGAGGAGCAACTGGAAGGCTAGACTACCAATCACTTTCTTCCTCACATTATTCTGGGCAATTATCATTATTGCATCCTCTACTGTCTAGCTCTAGTCATTAGATGTCAGCACAAAACCCAATAATTTCCTTCAGTTTCCAAAGGAGAAATGACCGAAGTCCACAGCTCATGAGGTAACTCAACAAGATGATTTAGTGGTCAAGGAGGTTCCCTGGGGCCCAAATAAGGCTTCTAACAAGGACCCTCTGCCTCATTGCTCTAGACTAGGAATTTTGAGTTCCTTTATTCATGGCAGCATTGCCTGTTCTTTATCATAAGAAGTAAAATATCAAAAGATAGAAAGTAAGTTTAAATAGTGAAGTAAACTAGAACATCTTAAAAAGGAAAGTAGATGGCTGGCAAAAGGTAAACAGCACAAAAATAAAGATATAAGACAAAAAGCAACACTCCCACAAGAGGTCCTAAGAAGTGAGTGATCACACTTAAGGGCAGAAGGTCCTGGTAGTCACCTGGGGCCAGATTTCCTGGTCCTTAGATGTATTTCACATGATCCGAGTAATATTAATCCCACTTTAGGACAAAGTTCTGGAGACCCTAACCCGATGTAGTCCACTCAGGTATCCTTTCTGCCCATAATAACAATATCTACAAAACTATGAGCTTGTCCCTTCTCCTCTCATGGCAGTCAATCTCCAAGCCCTCTAAAACTTTCAACAGAACCACTTGTTTCTCAGCAGACACTCTCTGGTGTCTGTTCTGGTTCAACACAGAAATGTCTGGAAGTAGACTGTAATCATGGCAATTTCAAAAGTAGCCTACTACTCCTTGCCTGAAATAGTGTGGCAATTACATCTCACTGAGGGCTTTGGCCACCCGATTCCATGGTGTCTTATCCTAGAACAACAAATTCTTCTACACACCACGACTGCACTCTCTGCCTATCATGCTGTTTAAGAAGTCTCCTGGGGAAAAAATGGGTGGTCCACAGAGGGGCCAGGATAGGCTATGGCCATGGCCTGAAGCCATGGTTTCCCTTTCCTGAATGATACAGTGGTGGAATGACACTACCAGCATACATGTAAACTTCTCTAAGGCCAATCCATTTCACAACCCTAGGGGGCAGCACCCACATTGTATTTCTGCAGTAATAGGCACTGTTGTGGATGATGCAGTTCTGCAGTGAGCCAGCGCCAAGCAAGATTCTCATCAAGGTCTCCAAAGGTACTATCCGAGGCTATGGGGCAAGGGGCCTCCCCTGCATTGGGGTTAGACAAGTCAATGGTTTTGGAAGTAGCACTCCTGGTTTTCCATATTAAGTCCCACTGTCAGTCGGCATGGCAGACCACATGACCTATCTGCTTCACTCACTTTCCAGATGCTTCCTGAGCCAGGCCTTCTACTACATCAACCCAACCTCCCCCAGTGTGTATTCAGAGAGGGGCCCATGCTAGAGACTGAAGTGCCACTCAGGGGCTGGGAATTTAGCTCAAATGGTGCTATGCCTGCACTGGAAGCTTAATGGCCTGAGTTCAAGCCCTAATACTGCAAGAAAAATGAAAAGAATTTAGGTGGAGTGCACTCAGTCCCACTGCTTGGAAAACTCTCAGTAACATGGATATACTTTAAGCTGTTCAAAAATGACTTCTAAGGAGCATGCACATAAAAATGTTTGAGTAAACAATTTTATTATTAAATATAGTACACAATGAAAGTGCTCAAGGCACAGAGGTACAGCTTAACAAACTGTTGTTAATACTTGTGTAACCATCACTAGATCCAGAAGCACCATATGTCCTTCCACTGACACTTATGTCCCCTCTGTCACCTCTGACTTCTCTTAGAGCCATGTCTTCTCTATTCTTCGTACTTTACCAATAAAAAGTGCATCATGGAATACCAAGGATTGCTTTTACCTGCTTTGAAGTTTATAGAAATGGAATAATACCATCCATATTCTTTTTAATTCATGTTTTTGAAGATTCTATTGTGAAATAACTAGATTCAGAGCAAGTTGCAAATAGTAGTACAGGGAGGCTAACGTCTGCTAGTGGTTCTATCTTGTATAAGTAAAACATAATATCAAAACCAGGAATTTTCAAGATTACAGTCTTGACCTTATTCAGATATCACCACTCAATCATGTATACTTATGTGACACACACTTTTGTGTGGCATCTTTGAAGTAATTTCGTGCTGTACAGATTCATATCGATTCATTTTCATTGCCAAATAATGTACTTCTCATATGCACGCACCACGGTGTTTGCCCCTTCTACTGTGATGGAAAGTTAGGTGCCTCCTGGGTTTGGATGCTACGTGAGTCATTGTCCTGCCTCTTAATACATACTTGTACTCATTTCTTTAGTGTACACGTATAGGGGGAGAATGCTGTGTCACTAGCTATGACTGCCTTCAACCCAGCTAGAGACACAAAACAGAGACCCTGTTTCTGTTGCACTGTACTCACGCACCACCAAGTTATGTGAGAGAGTTCCAGGAGCTTCACATCTTCACTAACCCTTGCTGTCATCCTTCTGGTCAACTTTAGCCATGATGGTGGGTGAGTAGTGGGTCTCATGGTGGTTTTCCCTTACAGCTTCCTGATTACTAGGAAATCTAGCACCATTTCACTCAGTTATTCGACATTCCTGGCTTATAAATTACCTGTTCATCTTTTTATTTATTTTTCTATTGAGTTCTCTACCCTTTTTTTTTTGATTATTTATAAAATTTTTCATTAAAATATACTCTGCATAGAAGCCGTTTGTCAGTCTTATGTGTTGCAAATACCTTTTCCCAATCTACAGCTTGCCTTTCACTACCTTTTGAAAACAAGAAAGTCCCCATTTTGATACAGTCCAGCTAGTCTATCTTTTCCTTGTGCTTAGAGTTTTTCATGTCACGTTTAAGAGTTTTTTCCCTACCCTTAATTGTGACAATATTCTCCTGTATGATCTTCTGAAAGCTTTATAATTTTACCTTCAACATCTAAGTCCTTAATTCACCTGGACTTGATTTTTGTGTAGGATGTGAAACAAGAATCCTGTTTCAGCTTTTATCCTGGTGGATGCCTGGTCATCCCTGTACAATTGATTAAGACTATTCGTTCTCCACTCCTGTGCAATATCTCCTCTACCATAAATCAGACTTTGTCTATGTATGGTCCTGTCTGTAGGCTCACTCTTTTATTCCATTAGTCTATTTGTCTAGCCTTATTCCAAACTGCAACAAGCAGATGTCTCTCAATAGCTATTGACTCGTGCTGTGCTCATTGGGGATTAGAAGGTTAAAAGTTAGGGATAACTAGATTAGCAAGGATCTTGAAAATCAATTGGAAAGGCCTGGACTTGACCTGAGGAGCAAAGGAGTGTGCTGGCAATCAGGCAGTGAAAGAGAAAGATTATGAATGAGCATTTTAGGAAGATACATCTGAGAGGCCAGGCAAGTCTGGGCGTGGGCCTGAGAACAGATAGCTATGGCGGTGGTCCAAGACTGACATCCCAGGGGCCCGGAGAAAGGAGGTGGCAGTGGAAACAGAAAGGAAGAGATGTATCCAAAAGACAGAAGAGAAAGTTGAGATGACAGCTTGTTATGAGTCAGCATAAGAGGGAGGGAGTTGGAGACTGAGAAACCGAGCCAAGCTTTCCAGCTTGGAAACTGGGGATGATTGTGGTTTGATGAAAGAGGCCTGTAAAGTAGTGAGGGGGTGTGTTTTTTGCAAAATCCTGGAAGTTCAGTCTGTATCGTGGGGAATCAAGCAGATTAGCTTGAATCCTGTAGAGATTACTGTGGCCTGGCTGTTGAGCTGTGACCCACAGCCCAAGGCTGTGATGAGTTGAGAGTTGAAGTGGGACTTTGGGCTGAATTCCGACCCCCTCAGGCACTGCTGGCTGGATCTACTTTACAGTCTGAGCAGTTTGGGCATCGGGACATCCTGAAGCATGTGATTCTTTCACCAAGCGACTGGCTTTGTAATGGCAAAGGTCACCCAGATTAAAGCAATATCAGTAGCAAAAAATAGCAACCAAGACTAGCAGAGAAACTAGTTTAAAAAATCAACTAGCCCTGGGCTAATTTGTGAACCCCACAAACTTAAACATATCCAAAATGTACTTTGAATACTTACAAATACATGAAAATGCTCTTTATTTCTGTTGGCCTACTACATCTGAATGCACATAGCAACCTTCCTCTCCATGGCCTATCCCTGCTGACACACACAAAGTGGGAAGGACTTAGATTATTACTGAAAAGCCAAAAGCATATTTACAGAGGCTGAATGTGTGTAAAGAGCAGATTAAGCAAGGCCCTTGAGAAAGTAAGTCCCATAGCAGATTATGTTGTGAAAAGACTACGCTAGTGTTCGGAACTCAATTACACCACCAATTGGATTGTTAAAAAGAAGCTATTCACATTTTAGGTCATAAAATCATTTCCTTCATTCTTTAAATATTGAATAAAATTAAAATTTAAGATAAGATTCACTTGATAAAATGTGATATGAAGAGCTTCGGCAAGTAATTAAAAGGAATTTGATAGCATCATAACTAGATAATTCTAGAACAGCATATTTAATGAATAATAGGTTATGGGAGAAACTGGTATTTGATTTTTCTTTCTTCCTTTCTTCCTTTCATAGATAAAAGGTGTCTGTATCTGAGCATTGAAACCGAGACCTTTGCATCACCACAACTTCACATTTTTTTAAAGATGTATTTTGAGGCAGGGTCTCACTCAGTCACTAAGTTGTCCAGGCTGGACTTGCAGTCCTCCTGCCTAGGCCTTCTGGAGTGCTAGGAGTACAGGTATACATCACCAAGCCCCGCTGTGCCTGTCAAATCTTAGTACTACTAATGTTTGCAGAAGCAGTCAAAGGTGCCATGAGAGCGGGGGAGCACATCCCAGGCCAGAGAGTCTGAGCCAGCAAAAGTAGGCCCCTAGAGACGTCAACCCCTGAAACACAGCTAGAATCCACAGTCAAATGTGGCTGAACTGTGGCACAGGCCATGAAGCTGATGGCTTAGATTTCGAGCCCAGGTGGTCATCCCCTTGTTCACACACTCATTCGTTTTTGCCATAGTTGTGCGCATGTTTACAGCTAGACCAAAGGCCTGGCGATGGGATTCAGAGAAGGGAGTGGTTCAGCAGACGGGACGTAGGGCACCAGGTGAGAAAGGTACTAAGGTTGGGTGCTGTACTATTTTCATGCAAGTGTTGGGACTGCAAAGGTAAGGAATTTGATATCCACTTACTATGAAGCTGACTGCCTGCTGGATCAGAGTTTCACCCACTGAGAGACTGCAGAAGAGCTCCGATTCCATTTACCGGGTACCTATGGAGCACCCACTGGGGCAGGGAGGAAAAACTAACAGAAAGAAGTAGTTGCAGAAAGTGCAGCAAGAAGAGCGCAGACAGTGAGGAAGGCAAGGACCGGCCTCAAGCTGGGCCTCCTAGCCTGGCTGTCAGCCTCATGATGGAGGCAGGCCAGCTGATCCAAGGGCCCCTGCAGGCCTGACATTCTGTGTCTCTAATTATAGAAGTGAAAGCTTCGTTCCAGATAGCTGGGGAAATCCTTGGGTTCAATTTCACCTCCTGAGGCTTGTAGTTTAGCTGGCACTGAGGCAGTTAAAAAGGAATGGAATGGAAATCCAGAGCGCCTGCATCAGCCTAATTGTCTCTCCACAGACTTTTTGCTTCTTTCTAGATGGCAGTAGCTCTTGGAGAACTAGAGAACAGCAGTCTTTTCATAGGCAGGACTGGGACTGGATCCCGATCTTTGCTCTTTGCGTTGGGAAGAGGGTGGGTTATATAGACTAAGAAGGAAACACAGGGGAGATTTTTTTCAGACTTTCTATCCAAATATACTAAAAGGAAAGGTAGAGCTATAGTCCACTGGACAGGGCTACTCTTCCAGTACAGTTTTTATGGAAGTAAACCTAACAGGTAATTGAGAGGGAAGCCCCCATTCTGAAAGGCTCAAGTAACCTACCTTTTTGTGTTCACTCAAGTACGGCCTATGACAGGCCATCAGCAGTGGGGGTCATTGTGGCCTACAAGGTATGCCCACACAAAGAAACCAGATTAGGGAAAAAAGTTATAAACAGTCAAACTGGTTGCTACAAAATCACCAGGACTAGTGACACAAAAAAAAGAAACAAAACAAAACAAAACAAATTCATACTCCAAACAAGCTAGTTAACAATTCTGCCTATGGTTTAACTAAATTCCGTTTGCTTAAAAAGTGTAAGTGTAGTAGGACCCAACCAGTGGGAGACCTAGGAAAGCCATGAAGTAGGTTTGCAGTTGATAGAGTCTAGGATTTGGGAGGAGATGGCCAAAGACTAAAATCCAGGAGGGGTTGAGCCTTGCCACATGATTCTAGGGGTGTGGTGGCTGACATGGAGGATGTTATGAGTTAGCTCTGGGGTATTCTCGTAAATGTTCATGTGTTTGGATGGGAGGAGCGCTATATCCATCAGTGGATGAGTTCCTTGAAGAGTCCATAGCTGAATGTGCTGTTAGGAAGTGGGCATGGTTAGAGGCGGTTCACTGGGAACATGACCTGGAAAGGTGGACAGTATCTTCCTCCCTGGCTCTTCCTTTCTCTCTCTGCTTCCTGGACACCATGAGGTGAACAGCTGCCATCCACCCAGGCCTTTCCACCATGCTGGTTCTGCTTTGGAGCCAATCAACCGTGGACTGACACACCTTCCAAACCAAACTTCTCCTCCTTCACTATTGAATATTTTGTCCCAGTGATGAGAAAATCACTAAGACAGGGAACATAGGTGAGGTCCAAGGTGAAAGCTTGGAGATCCAGCTAAGGAGGCAGTTGTACAGATGAAACTGGGACATCCTGAGAGGCCAAGGAATGAGTTTGGACACAGACACACGCGCCCAAGCAATATTGGAGAACACACTTCTGGCATTTCTTCAGTGGTCTCCCTGTGGGCCAGGAAGGTGGTGGATAAAGAAATTCAGCCTGGCCACACCTTAAGGAGAGTGCAGACACACTGCACAGCAGGCTACTGAGTGTTCAACTCAGGCTGAAGAGGAGGGTGCTGGGAGCCCAAGGGTTGACACCACTCCCCAGCCCTGCCCCACCCTTCCTACATCCCTGTGGCCACCTGGAACACACAGGGGCTTGTGGTTCAGCGAGAATCACAGCCGCCCTGGCTGGGGGCACCCGGGCCTCCCTGCTGCCCTGGGGAGCTTCTCTAGGGCCCCAGCTGCCCAGCCCTTGGAGGACCCAGCCCGGCCTCTGTCAGGCCGGCCTCGCTCCTCCAGCAGCTCTGTGCTGATCACATGGAGGTTCCCCGGCCAGGTCCTGCCCCTGGCCCCCACCCGAGCCCCACCTCCCTGGGTCCCCCTGTGTCCCCCTGGGTCTCCCTGGGTCCCCCTCAGCACCCAGACACCCGATGGCAAACTCCTAGGTGGGAAGGATGGGCTCGGACCTCATGCTGTGTCTGCAACAGGTCCCCACCAAGTCAGGTGGAGACAAGGGTCTCCTCTGTGCCACATCGGGGACAGGGCCTACCCACCAGAGCCCTGTGTGCCACCAGGGTCCTGCGTGTGGGCCAGCAGACCAGCTCGAGCCTGCTTTCTTCTGCCGTGGCCCAGCCCTGGGAGCAGCTGACAAATCCCCAGGATGCACGCGGCAGTGGCCCCTGCTTCCCAGGGTAGGAGCCTGCTCTTGTCCTCCACAGGCCTTGGACAAGGAGTGGGTAGAGCTAGGCAGGAGGGGCAGCCATAGGCCCCAGTGCCCAGGATCTGTCCCAGAACTCCCGCTGGCCTGGGAAGGGGGAGACCTGCTGCCTGGTTCCCCGGGGACCTAGTGCAAAAGCCTCCCAGCTGCCACCCAGGCCAACTCAGCGCCAGGGAAGCTGCGCAGAGGTGTGTCCTGTGCCCTCGGGAACCGTGTGCTAGTGGGCACCACCCTCAGTGGTGACCGTCAGAGAGCAACTCTGAGTCACCCAGGCTAGGCCACCGGAGTCCCTGAGGGAGAAACCTGCCTCTTGGCCTCAGCATGGCATGAGTGACTTCTGAGGACCTGGGAGAGGCTTTCAGGTCTTATGAGGCATCTAGAAAGGTCATGCCAAGAACTAGATGTGGTGGCACCCAGCAACAGTCCCCGTACCTGGGATGCTGAGGCAGGAGAGTCACCATGAGGCAAGGCCAGCCTGACCTACATAGTGAGGCCCTGACTCTCATGTGACCGGGGTGTAGCCCTGTTCCCTGTGTCGTGTTTCTCTACCTATCAGTCTGATGTACCAAGAGCCACCCCTCTCAAGGCCCCAGGGACACTCTGGGCCAGCTCTACCTTCTTCTGCCTTTGGACAGGAGGCCATACCCGAGGAGGAGGTGACAGGGGCAGGCCCAGCCTTGGGATCACCAGCCCGTCCTCTGGCGCCCACTCCAAAGACAATGTCTCCACCACCACCACCGAGGCAACAGGGGTGACAAGAGCAGCACCCTGCTCATCCCTCACCCCACAAAGCAATAACATTTGGGTGCACTTTAGACCACCAGAAGAGACGGAAGCCCCTCACAGACAGCCCTGTGTGCGGCTCGTCTCTGGGCAGACAGTGTCCTTTGCTTGGGTGGTGGCAGCTTGTTCTCAGCCTCTTGTTCATTTTATTTTTAGACCCACTTGGCCAGCCCGTCTTCCAGCCTTTGCAGAGTGAGAGCGTGCCCAGGGAAAGTTGTGGGCACATTAGACAGGCAGGCAGGCAGGCACGCTGAGAGGCTGTGAGGACAGCTGATAAATTGTTTGCTTAGCTTCATCTATTTATTAGCATGGTTAGAAACTGCTATTTATATTTTAACCCTCCAGGGAGAGTCGTGAATCTTTGAATAAAAAGAGTTGGTGTATTTCCAGGCTGGAAAGTAAGAAATAATCAGTAGTCCCAGATCTCACCAGGACTGTCACAGGCAGGGGTACCTCCTGCACCCCCTCAGCCCAGGATGCCCTGAGAGGAGCTGCCAGGGGAGGTGGGCACCCATGCCCATGGCCTTTCAGCCTGCAAGGTCCCAGCAGTGTGCTCAGGTGGCAGTTGAACCCTGGACAGGAGAGGTCATGAAATGAGGCTGGCACATCACAGAGGAACATGCCGGGAAAGTGGTGACTCTTCCCCTGTCCATGACACCTATGGGCTATCCCAAGATGGGGTCCCAGGAGTGACCCCAAAGAGGACATGGGGAGCCCACCCTTTCGGTTCACTCACTTAGTCACATAAAAGAACTGTGGGGCTCCATTATATTAGAGAAATTTTTTTTTCTTTTTTTTTTTTTTTTTTTTTTAGGTTTTCTGAGACAGGGTCTCGCTTTGTAGTTCAGATTGGCCCTGAGATCAGCCTCAAACTCACATCACAACAATCCTCCTGCCTCTGCCTCCCGAGTGCTGGGATGACAGGCGTGAGCCACCACGCCTGGCACTGTGATATGTGGTACTGGTTGCTACTGGGGTGAGTCTCCACACCCAGTATTGTATGTGGTTACCGGGGATCGAACCTGGACCCTTGCGCTTGCAAGACAGGCGCCGGAACCACTGAGCTAAATCCCCGGCCCCAAGAGAAAATGTTTTAAAGTGCACAGGCAGAGAAGATAGAGTGAGGCCGTCAAGAGAGAGAGAGTGATACACATCATGGTGGGGTGGGGGTTTAAGAGGCTTTGGGGTGTCCTCATGATGAGTGATGTAGCATGTATGTTTTTCAAATGTGTGCGCCATCCTTGCGCAAGGGCCATGCTGACCTTCTCTGGGTTGTCCGGGGTTTCCTATGTGGGCGCTGAAGTGAACACTAGGACATGTCTGTCTCTATGTGCCTCTCTCAGGCTCTCCTTCAGTGAGCTTCCCTTCGGTGGGCTCTGTTAGAATGCCATCCATTTGCACATGTTTGGACTTTAGAGATACCTGCCCCTGTCCACTTCATAGCTCTGCTTCTTTGAGGAATGAGGTCTGTGGGAGGAAGAGGGTGGCCTCATTTTACAGGTGAAAGCACAGAGCCTCCAATGTATGGGCTTACGGCATCTTTAAGACCCTTAGCAATCTCCTCTGCTTGCACCCCATCCCACAAAGTGGTTCCTAGACCAGAAGGGAAGGAAACTTTGTTTCCTGAAGCTGTAGTTTTTCTTAAAAGCACATTTCACCATTATAATTTTTCCTTGTTTCCTTTTGGATCTATCTTTATTTCTTCTGTTCTGCCTCTGGTTTCAGACCTGGCAGGCAGGGACTCCTCTCCTGTTCACAGCAGCTGTCGGCCACTCTACTTCCGAGGGCCAGGTTTCCTTCTGCTGCCCAGGAGGATAAGGCTTTGGGAGTGAAGGGGCTGGAAAGCTTCTCCCCTTGCCCCAAATCCCACAGTTGTCAGTGGGGAGTGCTGCGGGGATTGGGGTTCTGGGTGTCATGCTCAGGCCCATGTAGGGAATGGGGATGTCCTGTGTTTGAACCTAGTTTTTAAAAACCAACAGGCCAAGACACTGGCTAGTATTAAGACGTTCTGACTTCAAGCTCTTCGCATGTCAGATGCCTTTATATTTAGTCTACTGAGATGGTTTGGAAATGCTTATCAGTAAGTGCCTTTACAATCTGCCAGGGCCTGCTTGTGGTTTCGGCGCACTGGCTCCTGTCTCTGCAGCTCAATAGTAGGAAACTAAAGTTTAAGGACACGTGTAGACATAACTGAGCTCTAGAGCACGCTTGGCTCCCCGGCATCTCAGAACGTAACAGGAGAGAAGCAACTCGGAGCTCGTGCTTCCCCTGCAAGATGGCCTTGCAATATGAGTGCGACCTAATAATGTGCATTTCAGTTCCTGCGAGGTTTCTCTGGAGGGTCTGAAGACTAAAGGCCTCTTCGAGTGCATTTGTGACCGCAAGCCCTCCATCTGCCTCCTCAAATTAGCTGAGATGGGAAGGAAGCCGGCTGGCCATGACCGTGACCAGGGCTGAGGCTGGACACCCAGGATGGGTCTGGCCTGCTCTGGCTGGCGCCTGATTAGAGCTCAGGTTTAGCTCAATGCAAAGCCTGAGCCCATAGTTTTGGCTAAATTTATGTGCAAGCTAATCTAAAAACAAACAAGCGCCTTTGATAGCTCTGATTTATGCAAAGAATCAGTTTGCTGCGCATGTCTTAATTATTTTTTTAATAGCTTCATGGCAGAAAATCAAAGCCTGCTGAGTTTTATATTATGCTAACTTATTTTCTTATTTTTTGTTTTTGGGATTTTTTCCTTAATTTAAAACATCTAATTAATCCATGCAACATGGATGCTTTCTGTTTAAACCTTTCATGCTCAGAAAGTAAACTGAATGCAAGTGTAGCTAATGCACATAGAAATTTTTTTCCCTTTGGTCTTGCCAGATGCATCCGCAAACATATGCTGAGGACAAGACAGCTGTGAAACAAGAAAATGAATGAAATTCCAGCAACCAGGGCGATGGTAAGGGAAGATGGTAACATATTCCCAGAAAGAAGCTCAGTTAGCACATTGCCGCAGAGGGCCCTTCTTCCTGAAGGCTTCACTTCCCGAAGTCTGTCACGTGGCCCCCATCACACTCAGGGAAGGCCCACTGGCCAGGCGGCACCCACCATAGTACTTATCTATTTTGCTTTCACACTGGCAATGCTCTCTGCAGCCTTAATCCCATTACGTCTTGTGTGGTTAAGTCTATGACCCTCCCGCCCTGGCACTGTGGACCCATGTCAAGCACACCAGTGCAGGCAGCTCAGCCACCTCCAGGGCCGGGTGCATCTCTCAGGCTTGGTGACACGTCTCAATTGGGTGACCTCAGCTACCATGGCTTCCCTCCTGTGCCCTCAGCCCCTATGCCCCTCCCTCCTGCCCACCTTGGCTCGTGATGAAATCCCCAAAGACAAAGAGGTTATTCAGGTGCGTGTATCCCTGATAAATAAAGGAAGGAGACCTGCTTGCTAGATTATTAAGGCAAGTTGTCCAAGCTAGGTCTCTTCAACCAGTGTATTGGTCCAGACACCCTAAAGGGCACTAGCAGCTCTCCAAAGCCTCTCTTTAGATTCCCTCCTGGACCTGGCACCTGCAAACAGAAATGAGAGAGCCCTTTTTAAAATATGACCAAAGGCAAAGTGCAGAGATGCCTCCAAAAAGATTGTGAGGGAAGCTCCCAACACAGGTTTAGCTCACTAAACTTCCCTGTAGATCACAGGAAATGAGGGTGAGGAAAGGGTCAGGCTGGGTCGGAGCCTCCTTGCTGTTCCCTGCTAGGATAGACTCCTAGGCCTTGCTGCTGAGTGTCCACAGGAGGAGTGCTTGTGACTCACCACGACCACCACTGCCACCTGCTGCTCAGGCCCAGTGGGTCTGCCTTGAGAAGACACTGCACTGGACCTTGTCTTGCTACCTCCGCAGTCTGACTTAGGAACAGGTGGAGAAGGAAAGCAAGAATCACAGGACTGGGCCTCACTTCCTCTTCAGTCCTTCTTGCCTCCTCCAATGTGGGCTGCTCTGCGGGCCCCACAAAGAACTATAGCCTAGCAATACTTCTATTTCTTGACTAAGGCATACAAAAGAAAAAAGTGCCTAGATAAGTTCAGTACCATTCTCAAATACAAGCATGAATCCATGGAGCTCCCAACAATTCCCCATTCATTTACTCAGCCAATGTTGATTGAGTCCCTGAGGGCAGCTAGGACTTGTATTCAAAGCCCGAGGTACAGTGACTGGTAAAATAATCATGGTCCTCGCCTTCAAGGAGTGCACAGCCTGCTGGGGGAGGCAGGTAGGGAAACGTGTGGCCTTTGATAAAACCGTTATCACAGTCTGCCACCAACGTGTGGGCCAGGCCGTGCTTCCTCTTCAGGTCCAAGGGGAATGTGTTTCTTCATCTCCTACTGCTTTCTGGCAGCTCCAGGCCTTGCTTGGCTTCTGTCTACACCACACCAGTCCCTGCCTCTAGCGGCACATGGCCTCCTCCTCTGTGTTTCTCTTCGTTCAGTGCCTTATCTTCTTATAAGAACACTTATCATTGGATTTAGGGCCACTCAAATAATCCAGGATGATCTCGTCTTAAAATCCTTACCTTAATTACATCTACAAAGACATTTTCTCCAAATAAGGTCACAGGCCTCTGCTCACCAGCCCTTGATAGCTCCCTGGGGCCCTGAGCTGCTGTCTGAGCTGCTCATTTGACACGGAACACTCCCCAGACTAATTGTGCAGCCAACGCTCCACAAGCCTCCGTACTCCTCATGCACACACGCTAGCTTAGCCTGGCTGTTCCTCACCACCAGAATCCCTGTCCCCTTCTGCACCCGGGTCTCTGATTGCTTGTCCTTTGCCTGGAATTCTCTAGCCACCTGCATGCCCTCTATTGATCTGTCTAGACTCAGCCTACAAAAGCCTTCCAAGCCCCATGGTGGTTCTTCCCTGTGATCTTGGCCTTTCCTGAGGGTCTACCTTAAGATCGTAGTCAGCCTTGGGGCCAACTCACCACACTAGAAGTCTCTGTCTCCCTGTAGAACATAGGGCTTTTCCTGCTGTGGGAGGCTAAACACCTCCCACTGGTAAATAGTGCAGTAGATATTTCGGAATGAAACTGAAGGACATTTGTGTATCTTATTGCCATCTCCACTGCTTAGTGGGGAAGAAAATTAACCATGACAAGAAGGGAAAGAAGGTAGGAAGACCAGCTGGAAAAGGAGTCCAGAGACACCCCACTCACAGAGTCTATCCTGGGGCCACTACAGTGTAAAGAGGGAGAGAGCATGAACTCAGCATCAGTCCTAAGTTCACATCCCAGCTCCGCTTTTTACTAGCTTGAAAACTGCTCTGAGCCTGAGTTCCTATCAGCTCATCCAGCCACTTATTCAGCACAAAAGAGGGAAGAAATCTCTAGGGAATGCCTGTTAGATGGCAAAAATACTGTTTCAAGGACACAACAGTGAGAAGAACATCCTTTCCCTGAAGGAGTTCACAGTCTTGTGAGGTTGTCCTAGTCTGTTTCCTTCTGCTGTAACAAAACATCTGAAAGCAGGAAATTTATAAAAACATAAATGTTTATTTGTCCCTAGGGTCTGGAGGCTGGGAAGCATGGGAGCATGGGACTGACTTCTGCTTGGCACCTGCTGGGGACCTACTTCACACATCAATAACGTGGTGAGACGGGGCAAGTGCACTAGCTAGGCTTTGCTTACAAACCCACTAATGCCTCGTGTAGGCCTGACCCACACAACCCCAGTTAGTCCTAATTATTTCCAGGGACCCTAATTATAAATACCATCAATATGTAAAACTGAAAATTTAGTGTCCAAATGTAAGCTTTTACAGACCCAGAGCAGACCTACTAGCCATGTGGCTAAGTACAGGAAGATGACACAGAATGTGTAGGTCAGTGCAGTGTCTTGCACCCCAGTGGCACTGCCAAGATGCATAAGTACACATCAAAGGACTAGGGACTATGGGAAAAGAATTCTTGACTTATTATACAAAGTAATTTTTCTTGTAAGAATTTCAATAAGAAAGAGTTCTGATAAAATGAAGCTGTGGGTGTTTTTGGCTATTACAAGCTAAAATAATCAGCTGTTCCAAGAGAACAGAACAGACGTGAATCCCAGAGTCCATCCTGAATAGCACACAGAGCCAAAGTCCGGTTTCCATATAGCTCGGTTACTGTGTGCTCGAGTTTAATGTTCTGCTAGTGATCAGATGCATGTGACTTAACAGTTGTTTTTTTTCAGAAAGGAAGGAAAGAAAGCATGGAAGGTGCCCGCTGACGGTGACATGCATCACAGTCACAGCATTAACAGGTGAGAACACTGTGTGGCCCTGAAAAATCCTTTTTGCAGCTCACAGCCAACAAAGACCTGCAGAGCCACCAGACACTGTGCCAGCACGGCTGAATTTATCCATCAGTCACAAGCGATCTCCCCTCCTGTCCTTCCCTACCCTGGGTGTCTGATTCCCAAGTCTGATTCAGTCATCACCAAGAGCAAGCTGCATAAGGCGACTGGAGCGTCTGGGGCCACCTCCGCCTTCTACCTGGCAAGAGAAAAGCTTGTGTATATGCGCACGTGGGAGCCTGGGGAAGGAGCGAGCACCACCATTCTGCCCTCCTGGACAGGGCTCCGAGGCCTAGGGGGTGCCAAGTCAGGAGAGTGCACGGTGAGTGAGCGCACTGACAAGACTGGCTGTGGGGATAAAGAGAAGGAACAGGGAGTTAGGGGTCTGCCCAGGTTCCTGGCTGGATGCAGAGACAGAAGAGAATCCAGGTGTCCTATGGGCAGGAGAACATCATGGCTGAACTCACCTGGGCAGCGCACTGGGTGTACCCAAGGCTCCTTTGTCCCATGGCACTAGCTCTGTGGATTTGGGGAAGGGCCCTAAAGGCCCAGCAGAGCTGGGTTAGGCTGATCACATCTCCCTGGGTGACCACCTGCCAGGCTGCCTTCTTCGGGCCAGACATGTTCTCCCTCAGTCTCTCCCTCTCCCCAGACACCAAGTGCTGTCTGTGCCTCCTGTTCACCCCTTACTACACCATTCTCAGGCCACAGTATGTATTCACGCTGCTGCTGGGACCACCTGTTAATAGCCCCAACAAGGTCCCCCCACCAGGGGTGATAGGGGTGCGGTGGGATGGGGGGGTGGAGTTCCGCCCCGGTCTTGGTCCCAGTTGACACCACCTCCCCCAGCTGAGTTGCTTCCTAAGTTGTGCTTTCTGCCCTGTACCACAAGGATGCAGGGTATGCTTCAGAAGTGCGAAGCAGCCATCAAATGGGAGCAGGCTCGGAAGGCAGCCCAGTCTGCCTGCCTTGCCCTTGGTAAGGCTCTGTAGGACCTTCTCCCTCTTCTTTCCTCATCTTCCCTTCTATTTCTTCTCTGCTTGTCGTTACAGTGTGGATAGTGGTTTCTGGGGCCTCCGTAACAAGTTGCCTCAAATTTGCATCTTGAAACAACAGGATCCTACAGCAGCTCTGAGGGCCACAAGTTTGAAATGGAGCTGTCAGGACAGCTACTCTCCCTCGCAGGCCTCTAGGGCATGGACCATCCTCGGCTCTTCAGCTTCTGGTGCCAGCTGTTCCTTGGCATGTGGCCACATCACTCCCATCTATTTCTGTCTTCACCTCACCTTCATCATGTTTGCCTTCTGCCTCTTTCTTCCAAGGATGCATCCTTGGGTTAACAGCCCACCAGTGTAACTCAGGACTTAACTACCCTATGAAGACTTTTTTTTTTTTTGAAAAAAGTCATATTCACAGGTTGTGGGTAGACAGCCTTTGGGGAAGGGGCCATCATTCAGTGTGCTATGTGTAAATGTCAGCATTTCTCTAAGACTCCCAGCTGGGATACCAAGCTACCCTTATCTTCCCTGAACTGAGCCCCTTTTAGACATGCCCAGAGCTAAGATGCCATAGCCACAACAAGAGACAAGACCACAGTTTATGTCAGCTCTGCAGAACTCATGGGGAACAGGGTCTGGGAGATCAGGTGAGTCCATGCCAAGTGGCTCCTACTGTCCAACAGACCTGGAGACACACACTGACCAGCAGCCTGTACACCCATAGAACAGAAGGCAGGGAGACTTAGCCTAGCCTTGGAGCTAAAGTCCTAACTACTGTGTCTATCATCTTGGAGACTGTTCTGCAGATAAAATAGCCGTGCGTGCTCCAGTCAGGTTTCTAAGCAAGGGAGTGGAAATTATTAAGAGATACCAGCCCAGGACAAACTGATGCCTCTTGTGCTGGAAAAAGCGAGGAATCTAGCAGAACGCCAGGCCTCGAGGGAGGGGTTTGGGGTTCCCATGTGAAGCTCAGCCTCCCTGGAACATCTCTAAGAATGCAGTGATGGAACAGAACAAGAGAAAGATCATATTTTTCTCCAAAACGGGAGGGGATAATCCTATGACCAATTTCAGTCATTCCAAGAAGAGGGCTCTTTATTCCAGGCGTGTGTATGCTTTTTAATTTCCTCTTGCGGGCTCCTGAGGGGGCCCAATAACGGTGCAATTGGTATTCTTCTCCAGCTGCTGAAGACACGGGCTGCCCTGGAGACGGCTCCAGGTGGGACCCAGAACCAATTGTACTCCCAGCCTCCAAAACCTCCTGGCAAGGGGGAGGAGAGGCGGAGCCTTTCTGGGGCCCAGGTGGGTTAGCCCTCAAGGGGAAGAGGCGACAGGTGACTTCTAGCCATCCAGCTTTGTGAGAAACAAGATAAAAATGCTTTACTGGGGAGGAAAAGGCTTGGCCAACTTTAAGCTATTAATGTAGATGTTACAAACCAGGCTAGATAGGGGGCGGTGATTTGCATTACAAGATCTTTTGATTCATAAAAGGAGTTGTGGAGGCTGCAAAAGATGGCACCCCACGAGGGTTAAAGATTCAATTTATAAAACAGTGATTCAGCCCAACAGTATAGCTCTGTTGTAAAAAACCAGAGCATCTACTGATATCCACCAACCCCTCTGCCCAGTTGCTTTGTATCCTGAAAGATGTGAGTCACCCCTAAAGCATCTTATACACACCGCTGCACTTTGGTGCCCTGGGCAATTTCTCAAACTATTTGAGTCTTTAGGTCCATATTTATAGAACAAGTGAAGGTTGACAACAGTGTCCAAAAGTGCTTTCCAGTTTTCCTCTACTGAAGCTCATTCTGGGGCATAGCTAGGGATACAACCCATGGGATGCCCCAGACCTAGCAAGTGGGGTAGGAACATGGTCAGAAATGATACCAGAAAGAGTAGTAGTAAGGGGGAAATGATATATGCTTCTGAAGTCCTGCAGCAGTGGTAACATGTTCAGATGCTGGAGAAGCAGGGGTGGAACACTGCAAGATCAGTGGTCCCTGGATAAAGAGCTTCTCGAAAGTCACATGGTCTTCAGATCCTGTGACAGGAGCTCTGTGGGAGCAGGTGGCCCTCTGTGGAGAAGGCAGCGATCAGCCTGGCAAATTCAAAGACGTGTCCATCCCACCCAGGGATCAACAGAAGACTCTTGTGCTTCAAGTGTGAGATTCAGAAAAAAGTACATTCCCAGAATGCAATGTTTGAGTTTTATAAAACTTAACTGGACCAAAATTGGAATATAGCTAGAGCTTAAGAAAATGGCTTCAAATTGCTTACTAAGAATCAAGTTTCCAGGCTAGAACTAATTTTTCATACATGCCCTAGTTCAGAGGTTCTTCAGGGAGCAATTATTTCCATAATTTCCATATAAGTCTGTGTTCCCAAGTGTGGTGGCACATGCTTGTAATTCTGGCACTTGGGAGGCTGAGGCAGGAGTATCACCAGGAGTTCAAGGCCAGCCTGGGCTGCATAGTGAGTTCCAGGCCAGTCTGAACTACATAAGAGCTTGTCTCAGAAAAATCAAAAACCAATGTCTGTGAACCTTTGGTTGGAAAGCCTGCACACATTCTTTCCTCCAGCCATTGCTCAAGGCCACACACCATTTGTAGGCACCTTAAGGATTCAAAGTGGACCATAGAAGTTTTGAAATCCAGGCTTCAACCACAGTTGTTCTCAGAGGTAGGACTTAGAAATATCCAAGGCAAAAAGGCCATGAAGCAAAAGTGAGACCAAGAAGAGTTTTAGAAAGGCTCTGAGGAAGAGACAGAGGAGAGGAGAAAGGAGAGAGAATGATTGTGAACATTTCCTGGTGGTTTTAATTTTCACATCACAAAATGACGCATGTCTGTCAACTGTTCTGTTTCCGGAGCTGCCTGCTGTGCCTATGTTCAGGTTCCTCAAGGAAGAAAGAAAACAGAATTCATTCCTTTCCATCCCCATCTGATTTGTCCACAGCTATCTGGGCATAAAGGAAGACCAGCAGAGTCCTGGAGAATTATCCAGGGACTCTCCTCTCTCCAAGAGGAATAGCCACTTTTCATTGCTACTGGAGGAGAAGAAAGCTTATGCCAAAAGGCCCTCCTGGATTATATCGACTCTGAATCAGCAAGGACATGTGTGGATACAGGTTGCCTCAGCTCCAAGCAGGAGGTGAAGGAGGAACAGAAGGAACCGCAGAGCTGGGAAGCACTTCAAAAAGTTAAGGGTTCAGCCTTGCCTCTGATGACCTTATTCAGTCAGCGATGAACTGACCAACCCAGCCTCTTGAGCTGAAGACAGGCCATGGCTTCCACGCTTCTAGTCCTTTCCTTGTAGCAGTTGAATAAATCATATGACTTGCTTCAGGAAAGGGACTGTAAGCTGGTGGCTTCCAGCAACTTCCTCTTCTGGGCTCATCATGGCTTCCTCGTGGATCCCTCCCATCCTCCATTCCCATATCCATTTATGCCTTGAGGAAGTTTTTTCCAAGACCCCAAGGAAGCTGTGCCTTGAAGAAGCAGAGGATGGTTTCTGGCTGTGCCTGGGTGTTGAAATGAATGCTCTCTGTCCCAGCTGCACTGCTATCAGCTGTATCGGTTTCTAGCTGCTGCTCTAACAAGTTACCCACAAGTAGCTCAAAACAATTTAAATGTGTCCTCATTCTTCTGGAGCTTAGAAGTCCAAACTTGCTTAAAGTTTGGGGCTAAAATGAAACCATCAACGGGACTCATTCCTTTTGCAGGCTTTCAAGAAGAGATTCCATCTCCTTTCCTCTCACAGCTCCTAGCAGCCACCTGTACTTCCTGACTTGTGGCACTTTCCTCCATCTTCCAGTCACATCACTGTAGTCCCTTCTTGTTACCACGTCTTCTTTTCTGTCTCTGCCGACTCTCCTCCTGCCTCCCTCTCATAAGGACACTTGTAAATGCTGGTGGTGCCTTCCCAGATATTCCAGGACAATTCTTCCTCCTAAGATCTAATTTAATCACATCTTCAAGGGCCCCTTTGCCATGAGAGGCCACATACACAGTTTTCAGAGGTGAAGACATGGACGTCTTTGAGAGCTGCTAGGCAGTCCCCCCCGTACCAGTTAAGGGTTTTGCAGCATTTAAGTCACCTTACTTCTCTGAATCTTAGTTTCCTCGCTGGTACAAAAGGGCCAGGGCTCCATCCCTACTGACTTCTAGGGCTTCATTGGAAGTCCCAGTATGATGGTAAGTGTTAGAGCATCTTATACGCTATTGAGTGAAGACCAGCACAGACATGGGGACTAGTTCTTCTTGATCTTCTTGTTTGGCTGAGGTTCCCTCAGGTCAGTCATCCAGTGCCATCTTCTTCATGCAAGATGGCCTTCTCCAGGCATATCTTGATAAATATACTCTGTATTAAACTTGTCCCTAAGCCAGCTGGCTCCTGCCACCCTGCCCCAGTAAGTGAGTATGTAAGGTGGAAGGTTCTTGAGAGAGTGGTGGTTGTGGTGGCTTGTGGTCCCAGACACTATTAAGGGAACACTTCAGTTGGCCACAATTTCCTTTCCTACTCTTGCTACTGGGTTATAGTGACACCCATGTGCATATAAATGAGACTGTAAGAAGTTCTCAACACTGTACTCGGCATAGACTCTCTGCATCTTGGCAGCCCTTGGCCTCTCTGGAACTATCCCTTACTCACTTTTCTGGGAGCTAAAACCAGGCCCAGCAGCCATAACAGCAATGTGCAAGTGCTCCTGCGTGCAGGTACCACCTGCAGCGACTGTGTGTGATCACTTTGGTGTATGAGCTGCTTCATTAGCCTCAGGTGGCCAGTTTTCCTGGACATAGGTCATTTTGTCCAGCAGCTGGCAAGAGGTGGACAAAGGGCATCAAGGCTCTGAACAAAGAAGCTGCCAAAAATTCTATATTGGCTCATGGGGATTGGTGAAGACAAGAGATGACCAAGAAGCATTAGCTTTTAAAGTGAAATTGTTGTCTCTCTCTCTCTCGCACACACACACACACACACACACACACACACACACACACACAATGTGTGTAGGAAAACTTTTTACGTTACTATAGTGAAAAATACATTGCCATTAGCCTCCTCAAAATCCTTGCCTCTACTTCAAACACCCTTATCCCATCCTTGCCCCTTAGTGAAGCAATTCGGGAAGTCTTTCCAGTATCTTTATTTGCACTGTTGCATCTGCCTTGATGTCCTGAATCAATTCAAGATATTGAAATTCAATAGTTATTTTAGCTTTGTGAAAGAGGCAGAAATTACATATTTCCAGACCTGATGAATAAGATGGATGAAGACACAGCGTTATATTTTTACAAACTTGCCTTTCTGTTAGATGTCACTCAACAACAGCATTTACCATATTTTTGACCACTCCTTGTAAAGACACTCACAAGAGGTTTCCAGAACTGCTTCAGAAAATGGCGAGAACAATAGAACAATTGTATTTAAAATGAGGGGGAGGATTCTGAGGGAGGATTCACGACAATATGTCTCTGACTATAATGAATTATGTCTAATGCAAACATTTACCACAATTTTCAACCAGCCCTTGTGCATACATTGCAAATATCTTCTCTAAGCACAGTCATTTTCTGTGCAAAGTTTTGCCACAAAAGAAATTCATGAATTTCAATGTGATCTAATTTGTGATTTTTTTATACACAGCACATTTTGTGTCCTATTTAAGCTCCCATTGCCCTCTCTAAGTTTATGAAGATATTCTCTTATTCTTGCTATAAAATATTTATTTTTACCACTTACACATCACCTAGAATTTGTTTGGGAGTATGACATAGAAAGGAGTCATAATCTGCTTTTTCTATGCTATCCAATGGACTGATAATACATTAGAAAGATGAATTTTTTCATGAATCAGGTGACCATGTCTGTGTGTGGATCCATCTCTGAATTCTTCTGTTACATTTCCAAGTTGACATTTGACTGTCCCTTTGCACCATTATCATACTCTTTTACTTATTGTAGCATTCTCAATATCTGGTACTATAAAAATTTTTAAACCCCTTTTATTTATTTATTTATTTTAGGTTTTTTTGAGACAGGGTCTCACTTTGTGGTTCAGGCTAGCCCTGAGCTCAGCCTCCAACTCACATCACAGCGATCCTCCTGCCTCTGCCTCCCGAGTGCTGGGCTTACAGGCGTGAGCCACCACGCCCAGCACTGTGGTATGTGGTACTGATTGCTGCTGGGGTGAGTCTCCACGCCCAGTATTGTTTTGTGGTTACCTGGGATCGAACCCCAGCCTGGACAGGCACCAGACCCACTGAGCTAAATCCCTGGCCCATTCATTTAAATTTTTAAAATTCTCTGTTAATGATTTTTTGTTTTTAGGGTAGAGGTTTTGTGCATCTTTTGTTGAATTTGTTTCTAGATTTTTAGTCTTCTTGATGTTACTATAAATGACATATTTTATAAGTTTGTTTTGTGTTTATTGCCATGAAAATGCAACCATTTCTAAAAATGCAGATTTAATACTCTATTACCTTTTTAAATTCACTTATTCAAACAGTAGTGACAGTTGGGCAAATTTTCTTCTCACTCCATGGAGAAAGATTTTTATTAACGATAATGATGGCTGCTGTGGTTTTGTTTTTTTTCAATCTTCCCTTTATTAGATGTGAAAATCCCCTTCTATTCTCAGATTGCTTACAGATTTTTGTTTGGTTTTTGTTCCATTATGATTGGCTGTTGAAAATTGTTAAAATGTTTTTTGTGTGTCTGTTTAAATGATTGTATGATTTTCCCTTTGTTCTCTGTTAATATGATTAATCATATTGATTTTCTTATATTAATTCAACCTCACACACCTAGAATACACCTTAATTAATTGTTGAATTAGATTGCATTTACACAGAAGCTGACACTGTCAGAAAGTGGAGTACAAATATATGTTTATTAGATGCACATATTCTCATTCTGACTCCACTCATATACATTCATGTATATTTATAGGCCCACCCATTTGTACATCTACAGAGAGAAAACATTCCATCCTCATATTTTTTCTGCTATTTTCAGGAATCATCCCTAAAGAAACTATCTGTGTGTAGAAGGGGTGAGAAAAATATAGTTGGAATTTAAATTTTGTAATAATAGTATTATAGTAAAAGGCATACTGTCACGCATTCTCCTCAAAATCCCCCTTCTCATTGCTTCACACATATTTATCCCATCATCTTACCATTTCCTGTACCAGTTCTGGAAGCCTCTTTCCTTGGTGTCTTTAATGACATGATCAAAAAGATATGGTGACTGCTGCTGCTGAGTGCCATCCCATGGAAAGGGAGATGCATAAAAATACCATGGCCTGTCATCATCCACCTTATTCATTGGAGCTGACACTATGGAACTTGTGGCTCTTCCTCAACGTCAAAATGACCCTGAAAGGCAAAGATTTTGAATCAATTCAGGACATCGGGGTGGCCACAATAGCACATCTAAAGACGCTCATGCAGCAGGACTTCCTGATCTGCTTCAGAAAGTGTTCCAAATGATAGGATAAATATATGTAAGGTGAGGGGGAGTGTTTCGAGGGACTTTAGGGCGATATGTCTTCTGAATAATTTTTAAAAACTTCAGTACACACCATATACTTTCAGTCACACCCTGCATATTCTAATTCTCTGTCAAATTTTCTATTAGGTTATTTGTTTTTTCTTACAGACTCACAGGAATTCTTTGTGTATATAATATATATTATATATTCTGGATAGTTCTGTGGGATATATATCCGTGAATATGTAAAGATATATATTCCAAAGAACTAGTCAGAGTATGTAAATGACTCTTGCGTGTTCTCCAAAAACTCCAAGGAGCTGAAACTGGAAAGGAGGCATCACAACAGCTTTCTGCCATCCCGGCCCCTCCCTGGCATCCATGGCTGCCCTCACCCCATGCCTATGGGCTGCACTGTGCGTGGTGACAGCTGCTGCCTCCTCTTGTCTGCCCGCTTGCTCAGGCTGACAAAGGAACTCAAAGCTTGGAATGGGGTACCCTATTCTGCCTGAATGCCTGGCCTGCTGGCCAAGGTGTCCATGCACGGAACTAGAGCTCTGTAAGCCCTTCACAGACAAAGACAGAGCACTCACACTCTGCAGCTGTGTGCGGGAGCAATGCTGACATAAGGGCCAGGATCCTGTGTGGCCTAACTTAGTTAGGGAAGGGTGCTCCATCTACAGCTGCTCAGAGTCTGTTCTGGCTGAACCTCCCACCTCAGGGAGGAACTGACGACAATCACAGCAGAGAGCCTTGAACCAGTTGCCTGCACTGGGGACTCTGGGCTAGTGCCAAGTGTGCAGGTGGTGTGGCCTTCTTCATTGTGTCCTTCATCAAGGCCAAGGAAAGCACTTATCAGACGCAGAAAAATATATACGTAGAACAATGTTTCGGTCAATGACAGACCACAAATTCAGTGATGATCCCATGAGATTGTACCAAAGCTGAAGAATTCCTGCTGTCTAGTAAAACTGTAGTCATCACATCTGACTCCCTTGGACCTGGACTGCACTCTGTGAAGAAGGAAAATGCAGAAGGCGCTTTCTTGATCCCCTGTGCAGACTGTGAATGGGTAAAACTTGAGTCACCAATTTCTTGCTCCTGCAGGAAAGTAGACTTAGCGGCCAATGCCTGACATCATCTTCTTTCCTGGGCCTGATGTCTGTGGCTGAGTGTCTTTCCACCACCTTAGGTCTCAGCTGTTGCCCTTACTGTACCCTCAGACAGGCATCTGGGTTACATTCCTGCCTCTTCCCTGATCACTGCTACCAAAAAAGGAACTCCTTTGGACAAAATAAAAGAATTTCTATAAATCATTAGGAAAAAGACTAGTATTTCAATAGATTAAAAAAAAAAAACCCACCTGAATAAACATTTCAAGAAAAATGTTACCCAAATGTCCAAAAGATATTCAACTCCAAGAGTCATCGATGGAAATGCAAAATTCACAAAGCAATGGCAATGCCACGGCAGCCTCTGTAGTGTCCCCCTTCCACCTTTGGGACCCAATCTCTCCACAGCAGCTGGGAGTGTTGACTACTGAGCAGTCACAGCACAGTTCCTCTTCCTAGTGACTGGTCTCCACTGAAAAGATGGGCCTTTCCTGAAGTTCCTTCTCCCTCAGGGAAGCCTGTGCCCAGTGACTGCTTGATAGGGGTATACAGGCTCAATCTCTAGCCTCCATTTTTGACAATTCTAAGGGATCATGCCCGTTTGGGAGTTCTCCATGGGTCCGACTGAGGTCTTCGGTTGACTACATTACAGTCCAACCTTTCCTTTCTACTAGGATATTGGCCTTTTCTTAGCGATGGTAGGAATTCTTCATGTATATATTACATATGCTGGATAGTCATTTGAGATACAGATTCAGAAATATCCCAAAGGACTAGTAGAGTATGTAAATGACTTCTGCCTTCTCCCCACAAACTTCAAGTAGCTGAAACGGGAAAGGATGCATCACAGCAGCTTTCTGCCACCCCGGCCCCTGCTTCTTTCACTGCAGCAAACTTCCTGCACACTGTCCTTTATCATAGAAGATGTTACCCCAGAAATGCAGCCTGGGAGAACTGTATACCACTGGAATGGCTGAGATGAAAAGTGCAGACGACACCACATGCTGATGAGGATGTGGACCCATCAGAATTTCCACAGACAGGGGTGAGTATAAATCATACAACCACTTTGGAAATCAGTATGGCAGTATCTTCAATAGCTGAGTGTACATATATGACCCAACAATTCCACTACTGCATATTGTAAGAATAGATAAAGCATATATAGTCATGTGTCATATAACCATGTTTTGGGTAACCGTGGAGAGCATTTTAAGAGTGGGCCCATAGGATGATGATGAAGGTGAAAAACTCCTATCACCTAATGACATAGTAATTATTGTAATGACCTACTGTGAGACACTAATGACATATTTGTGGTGACATTGGTGTAAACACGTCCACTGAGCTTCCAGTTGTCTAAAATTATAGCATACATTATGTATAATATGTAATACTTGATCGTGATAATAAACAGCAGTGCTATGTATTTACTATAGTATGCCTTTATGGATATTTCTGTATGCTGGATCAAGAGATGGAGAGAAAGGGTAAGGGAGGGAGGAGAAGGATGTGAAAAAAGCATTAAGATGTGTTATGTACTTGTACCAACTCCCCATGTTGAAAGTATTCATTATGTACTGCAAACATGAATGGTTAAAAAATAAAAACTTTTTTTTAAAAACCCTCTCATCTATTCTCTAAAAATAAATGGACTATAAAACAGTGTGCCATATTCACATACAAATCTCACAAGCACAAAGTAGAAAAAATAAACCAGGTATGGAAAAAGTAGGTTAGGTATGATTCCATCTATGTCAAACATTAAGCAAACCCTGGTGGGACGCAGTGGTCGCCAGAGGGGCCAAGAGCCCATCAGGGGCAATGTGTGAGTTTCTGGGAAGTTCCACGTTCTGGTTTCTTTAAATCTGGGTTTCAATTACACAAGTGTGCTCACTTTGTAAAATGCACTGAGTTGTATGTGCGTGATTTGGTGCTTTTCTGTATATAATACTTCAAAAAATGTTTCGAGGGCACCTATATGCACACACTCAAAGCAGGTGCAGAACCTCTGGGGCAGCTTTGCTGCTGACATCCGGGTGGCAGCCCTCTTCCCTACCCTCCAGCCCTCACTCCTTCCCATAGCCACATGAGCTGTGGTCAGGCTCTGTCAGCTTTCAAGGTGCTGTTCACTGCTCAGGGCAGAGCAACTCCAACACTTGTGAATGCCCAGGCTCCCAAAACTATGCATCTGGACTCCTGGGTTTGGACTGTGAGGAGAACTTGAACCAAATTAGAAGTTTTATGCTTGCCTGCCTTAGCCTTTGGATGAGCAGTTTTAGAGCCAGCTCCGTTTGGTCACTGCTGATTGGGCTGCAGTGGGAGGGGAGACAGTCTGCAGTGAGTCACGTGAGACATGAGCAAGGCTCTTGGTGTTGATGAAAATCCAAAACCTTCTCCCTTGCCTACTGGAAAGGCTCAGTGGGTATGCTGTTTGATAAATGGTCACAGTAACGAAATTCACACTCTTTAATCACAAGGGCTATGGCTTAATTAAAAACACATTGAGGATTGATTTGGGTTAGAGAGCTCTCCAGTTTCTGGGCATCATTAAATTTGGCATTTCTTTGCCCAGCCTTGTTTAACCTGTTGAAGTATGGAAGTCAGTGGCTGAGGAACTATCACTGTCCTGATGGGAGGAACCTAGATTGGGGGCTCTGGGAAGACCAAGCTAAGAAAACTGGGGTCCAAGGTACAGAGAAAAGAACCCCCGACTCCACAGCCTCCCCCTGTGAGGACAACTTGAACCAAGTTTTCAGCCAGTCACAGACCAGCTGCAAGCACCAGGCCAGCTGCAAAAAGGAGTATTCTCTGTCCGAGCCTGCACTGTGGCGCTGCTGAGGCCAAAAGAGTTGGTCCCTTGGGAGAGATCTGATGTGGGGAAGACTGCCCAGGAGACAAGCTCCAGTGAGGTGCTCAGAGCCCAGCACAGGCCCAGGAAGTACTGGCTCAGGGGAAGCAATAACAGTGCATCCCACTGGCCTCATTCAGAGTCACAACCAACTTGTGAGGTAGACAGAGTTACTGTCTTGATTTTATACATGTACAGACTAAGAAAAAGGAAGTCAGGGTTTAATAACTGGTCTGGGGGCTCTCAGCTACAAAGACCTGAACAGACACCGTGCACTAGTCCTCAGACATCCCCCTACACAAACACACACACACACACACACACACACACACACACACATACACACACACACACACACACACACGTGCATTCAGTAGCAGCAGAAGCACTTTTGAGATGCATGCTGATATGCCTCTGTGGGCCCTTTTGGCAGACAGGGCACTTGTGCTAGGAATAGCATTCATTGGCCAGTAGGCTAAGAGCCCCACCAGGTGAATGCCAAGCTGTAAGAGGGCAGAGAGAAGGGGCCCAGTACAGCTGGTGTATGTGTGGGGGGGGTATGCACGTGTGTAAGCATGTATCTGTGTGTGGGTCTGTGTGGTCAGTATCTGTGTGGGTGTGGGAACATTTGAGTGACATGTGTGTGAATCTACATCCCTGTGTAGAAGACATATACCCTGCACGTGTATGTAGGCAGTTGGAGGGATCAAGATAGTCTGGCAGGCTCTACTAAGGAGGCTGCCACATGAGCTGTACTAAACTTGAGTTTAAACAAAAGCACCGTATTGTGTAATCTAATGTATTCCCTCCTGGCTACCTTAATTTCTCTCTACATGATCATGGGCCTTTACAGAGTTCATATGTGTACTTGTGTCTCCTCTGCAGGCTTTCGTGGCTGGCAGGAGGCCGACTAGGACCCCCAACTGCTCATACATGTGATTATTAAGGCTTTATGAACTGTATTTCAGGCAAGCACATGTTAGAAGCTTATGTTTTCTCACTCATAATCCAGAAGAAGTCTAGCTACTAGGTAACATGGGCTGTTTGGTAACAGAAGGTTACCTGGGACCAACTGAGGCTTGGGGCGAAGGCTGGAAACTGCCAGGAATGTGGGGAACTGCTCCAGCAGTGTGGGACTTGCTTTCCCAATGTGTGAATGGTTGCCAGTCCAGGCATGAAGAGAGATACAAAGAAACAGTGGCAGGGGCAGTGGGAGAGAGAGGGAGGGCAAGGGGAGAGCTGGCATCAGCATCTTTCACATTTGAAGGGTGGGTTTCCCTTGAGCATAAAAGTACCTTAGATTAGTGGCGGGGGGGTGGGGGGACAAGTCAGACGGGTTAAGAAGTCCAGACAGCCAGGTGCGCTACCCTTCTCAGGTGCTCATCGGCCTCTGTCCAGTTGTGGGACCTGGCAGCATCTATGCCCCATGTATAAACGGAACTGCAAAGGCTGGGCTTTCCAACTCCCATGGTTACAGTGGGGCTGGATGCCATGGGGGACTGGAGAGGTGCTGTGTGGACCCCTGAGCTCTATGAAGATGCAAGAGCTTCTTATCATTTGTAAAGGAAGTTGTGGTGTTGGCAAAGTAAGCATGAAGCCCAAAGAAGCAAATATTCGCAGCAGTGGCGATCAGCACCTGTCCCTCTTTGCAGCCCATAGCAGGGCTCACCTTATGTCACTTCCAGCTTCCCAGGAAATGAATACCCAGGTGCCATCTGCTTCAATCTGACTGTGTAACCTGAAACCCCCTGAAGAGAACTGGAGCTTTGTAAATGACTTTCCCCAAAGTCTTGAAACCTCAGAAGCATTTCTGTTCTTCCAGTAACACCATAGAAGCCCCTTCACTGTCTGGAGGGACGCTGCTGTTTTGAACGCTTGTGGTTCTGCCTTCCTTTGCCATACCCTAGCTTGCTGACAGACGTGTGGCCTGGCTGCATCATTGCAAGTGGTCACTCTGCTATCTCCATGTGCAAACACTCTATCAGTCTTCCAACTGGTTGTACTTGATTGAAGTGCTCCACGTGGTTCTGCCTCTGTGTGCAAGTATATGTACTTATTTCTGTGTGCTTTTCACACACAGAAACAGGCTAGCTCGCTAGGCAGATAGTGGGGTAGTGGGGGAAGGGAGAGAGATGTGGAGGTGGATGTTTTGGTGGAAAGGATAAAAAAACACCATTCAGTAGACCTCTCTCAGGCTAAAGTGCTTTGGAAGAGTCTTTGAAGAATTCACTCTCCATTCTTCCCCTTATCCTTATTTTGGAAGTGGTGTAGATGAAGCCTTATGAGAATGACACTGGCCTTTGGAGGAGAGATTGGTGAAGAAGCCAAAGGATCAAGTGAAGGAGACATCTTCCCCACTCCCAAACTGGCACTTTCTGCCTTTACTCCGACTGTGCTGAGCAGAAGACCAAGAGTCAGGCCTGTCCTTGTGCTGTAGACAGCCCAGCTAGGATGCCAAGAAGGTCATCAAGGCTGAATTGTGGGCTGCGACACTGTAGTTGGACCATTAAAAAGATGAGGAGCCAGAGGAAGCCCAACTAGCTAACAAGAGTGGTGGGGGGGTGGCCCTGGGGCTCTGAAAGGCAATAAATAGGGTACAGATAGGTACATATCGCATCTTTTCTCTGGTATGAGAAAATAAAGATGTAAATGAGTCCTAGAATTGTATGTTATATATTGTGAAATAGAAAATGCTCAAAGTAAAATAGGGTGAAGGGGGAAAAATAATGAGATTATAACAAAAAAGAAAGGAAACAAATTTTATGTATATAGGGGGGCAGTAGGGTGGTAGGGCTATGGGAGAAAATGAGAATTAAGTTGTGTCTTATACTGGTACAAATTCCCATTATGGAGTGCAATCATGATGCATATATGTAATGTACCAATAAAGATTTAAAAAAAAAGAATATGTTATTCTAAAATTGTGTTTCTCAGAGAGTGGTCACTGCACCAGCATTGTCATCCCCATCTTGGGACTTGTAAGGAATGAAAATCCTCAGGCCCCACCCACAGTTACTGAATCAGAAACTCTCAGAATAGGTTTCTGCAATGTGTGCTGCACAGGTCTTCAGGAGTGTCTGATGTACGCTCATGTCTGATGATGCTCATGCAAGAGAGCCCAGCTGTGGTCCAAATGTGTGCTAAGGTGAGAAACATGGGTGTCTTTGACCTCTCCTGTGAGCATGCTGTCCAAAGCATAGGAAACAGTGGTCTCATAAAGTTCTGTAAAGGAAAATGAGCAGTATGTAATAGTTCTTCATGCCTGGATTTGAGGACCTCCTTAACTAGGTGACATCGAAGCCACCAGGCCTCTGAGGACATAAATGTTACCTCCACAAAGCACACACTATTGTGCAGTCTCTAGGGCACCCATGATCCTTTGTTTTTACCCTGTCCCTATTCTCCCCTGGAAGATAGACTATGCAGGCACAATTTTCCCCCTTTGGGGAAGAGACTCTGTCTTACACGTGTATGAGACAAAAACTTGAGAGATTCTGCCGACGAAGATGTAAGAGAAGCCAGCTAGCATAACCTGCTGCCAAACTTGAGCTTTCTTTAACATTACCATGGCTGCAAGCATATGTATCCATTGTCCCCTGCAACTGTGGGACAAGTCCTTGGCTTACGGACATATAAGTACTGCCACTCTCATCCCCTGCCTATGTCAAACATCACTAATCAATCACACTTTCTCCCTGATCTCTGCCATGACCTCAAACTCTTACAAGATCAGGGTCCCAGAAGTGGCCCTAGTAGTAAATAAGGAAGTATGAGCTCATCAATCTTCTCTTCCATCTGCCCCTAAATTTCCCATCTGGTTGGCAGTTGTGGTTTGTGCTCTTGTGATAGGAGATTGTAAGGGTTCATTGTGTTGTTCTCTGCAGCAGGTAAGTGGTGGAGTTCCCTGGAGTCTCTGTGGCCCATCCTTACCATGCTCCCAACCCCTTAGCATCCTAAGGTTCAGCTTGGTAGAAACACTTGATAATCCTTGCCAAAGGATTACCAGCCTTTATTAATGCTTCTCTTTCTTCCCAGACATACAGGATTATTGACTTTGATGGCCTTAGGATCTAGTCAAAGCCTTGGCCCATAGTAAATACTTAGTGACTCTTATGGAATTACTCAGTGAATGAATGGCTTCAGAAACTATCTCTAAAGTTCTCCATCCCATTTTTCAGAAGAAATGACCATTGTCAGAATGTCCCTGAGGTGAATTCTCCAGGTCTAAGTATCTTGAATTGTGATTGGCACATATCCCCCAGTTAAGTAGATAGCTACAAGGCAATGCCACAGAGACATCATACAGGCATCTCAGTGTCAGTTCCTATAGGAGATGACTTGCTCAACATATGCATATTTTTATGCATTCAAATAGAAGACTCATTTATCACTGCTGTAATGAACTCCCATTACCACTGGTTTGCAGAAACCCTACACAAAGGCAGAATTATAGACCATGGAAAATCAGCTCTAGACATTTCCATATTTGGCATACACTGTGTAAAAATGTACATTGGAATGTGACTATGGCAGGAGGGCCACTTATGTGAGTTAAAAGGAAAGTTAACAAATGGGAGCCAGTGGAAATGTGTTTTACCCTAGAATTTCATTCAGATTTTCATATAAATTATTTTCATTTTTAGCTACTGGTTGAAGAAGGGGTCATACATGATTGTGAGTATGAGGGAGAAGTGAAGCTTCAGGGAATATTTGCCTGAATAAGATAGGGTTGACTTTAAAGGAACAGGAAAGTGTGATCTACACACAGGGAAAGGCTAAGCAACAAATACTGCTTTTAAAGAGACCCAGATGTTGGACTTCAAAACAGATACTATAAATACATGCAAATAACTAAAGGAAAACATATTTCAAAAATTAAAGTAGAGTGAAAATGATTCAATGAATAAAGAATCTCAATATAGAAAAAAATTAACAAGAACTAAATGAAAATTCTTTCTTTGAAAAGTATATTAGCAAATGAAAAATTTCTTAAAGGATCTCAAGAGCAGCTTTGAAATGATAAAAGAAAGAAGTTGATGTGGATGAATAGAAATTATATAATCTTTTGTCATACTAGAGATTGAACATTGACTTTGCTAGCCAAGCACTGAGCTACATCTCCGGCCCTTTTTATTTTATTTTATTGTGATACAGACTGGCCTCAAATTTGCAACCCCCCTGCCTTAGTTTCCTGAGTAGCTGAGATTAGAGGCATGTACCATCATATATGGCTGAAATCATCTCATTTTGAAAATAGAAAAATAGAGCCCAGGGATGTAGTCCAATGGTGGAGCTCTTGCCTCACATGTGTGATGTACTGCAGAAAGGGCGAAAATACAGGAAAGACAAAAACTGAAGAAGCATAGCAAAGTCTCAGAAACCTCTGTGACATCATTCGTACTCATGAATGAAGCCCAAGAAATACAAAAGAGTAAATAAAATAGTCCCCAAAAGACCACAAACTATTTAAATTGGCTCTAGCATCAAAAAGAGTAAAATACTTAGAAATAAACTTAACCAAGGAGATAAAAGACTTCTTGATTAAAAACTATAAAATTCTGATGAAAGAAATTTAGACTTAAATACATAAAAATATGTCTCATGTTCATAGATTGGAAAAATTAAAATTGTTAAAATTGTTCATGCTACCCAGAACAGTCTACAAACTTAATGCCATCCCTGTCAAAATCCCAGTGGTATTTTCTATACAGAAATAGAAAGAAATGTATACAATTCATATGGAACTGGTGCCCTGCTCAGAGGAACCTGGTTGGTGTTGGGGATGCATGACAGCGTGCACTGAAAAAGTCTCAAGAAACCTTCAGGAAAATTCTTTTGGTAGAAGCTCCATTTCCAGGCCTTCTATACTGGTTATGGACTATTTTCTTCTGACCTCCTGGTTTTCCTTGCTAACCTGTTTTGGAATCAGCTGACTGTCAGCTGAGTGGATCTTATAATCATCCTAGACTTCCAGGAAGATGGCAGAATGGTGAACAACGAAAAAAGAAACTCTCTGTAATTTACCATTTCCAAACTAGAATATAGCAACTTCAGAAGAAAAATAAGGAGGGAAGTGGGTCTCCAAGATGAAGGAAGGATCTGAGACAAGAATTGAAGTCTAAGAGAGGGTGAAGAGAAAAAGTTTAATGAAAAGGATGGAGCTCTCTCCCCAAGCTGGGGCTCTCTGCAGGGAAGGGGCTGCCAAACTGCAGATGACTGATGAGTTCTGATGGCCCACATGTCTCCACAGAGAAAAAGGCTAGTGGAGAGGAGCAGTGGTCACACTGGACTGCAGCAGCTGCTATTTTAAAATCTATACATTGGCTCCAGACAGAAGACAGAAGATTGGCACCAGTTGTGTAAGGAAGCTTCACTCACCACCCCAAGGAAATGAGGATTTGCTCACCAGTGGCAAGGGGACTTCATTAGAAAGGGATTGAGTTCCAAGACTGCCCTGACAAAAGCGCCTGCCGCAGGATCACCACACTGCATCCCTGGGATCCAGCTCCCTGCCCACCATACTGAAAGAATACCCACTGGGAGAGTGAAGAAAACCTGGGGACCATCAACGACTTTGAGGGGCCAGCGCCACCTACAGGACCCTTTAGGGGGGAAGGGTGGCCATACTTTCAACCCTGGAGGAATTCCTTGAGCTGAATCCAGGCATTTAGCCAAAAGCCAGGCTGATCCTCGTGGACTATGGCTATTTCCCTGTGACAAGTTAAGCCTGATCTACATGCTGCTGCCCATATTCTCTACTGAAGACAGCAGGAACATGTCTGGAAGGGCCTTTGGGCATTGTTTTTGGATTTTTGCTGTTGGTGTTGTTTTTTTTTTTTTCTTTTTTACACTTTTTATTTCTCTTTTCTCTTTTTTCATTTTTCTTTCCCTTCCTGTTTTCTGTCCTCTCTCTTACTTTTGATTTCTCTACATTCTTTTTTTTTTTTTTTAAGGTTTTTTGAAACAGGGTCTCGCCTTGTGGTTCAGGCTGGCCCTCAGCTCAGCCTCAAACTCACATCACAATCCTCCTGCCTCTGCCTCCCGAGTGCTGGGATTACAGGCGTGAGCCACCACGCCCGGCACTGTGGTATGTGGTACTGGTTGCTGCTGGGTGTCCACACCCAGTATTGTTATGTGGTTACCGGGGAATCGAACCCGGGTCCTTGCGCTTGCAAGACAGGTGCCGAAACCACTGAGCTAACTCCCCGGCCCCTCTCTACATTCTTGTTGTTGAGTCTGTCCAATTTTTTTTTCTCTCAACTGCTCTTATTTTTACACAAGAAGGATAATAGAGTCCTGATGGCTTGATCCTACTGGGTATCCCTATTCTTCTTTTGTTACTTCATCTGCTTTTTTCTTCCACTCAGTATCAGCTCCTTGAAGTCTCTGTGTTTTGGTCCTCCCTACTCTCTTTTTCTTCTGCACTATTGTAGGAGCGTAAATACAGTTTCTAGTAGTCCTGCTGCATTTAGTCTGTTCTGTTTTGAATTTGTCCCTTCTGTCTCTATTGTTCTCCAGCTTCTGTCAGCCTGCCTGGGTGTGTGTGATTTTTATATGCCTTCTAACCCTATTTCTAATCTCTCCCTCTCCTTCTATCTCTCTATTCCACCCCCAACTCCTTGGTGACCCTTTATTCCCAAAAGATGACTCTGCTATATTGAAAAGGCTGCATATTGTAAACATATTTGTAGTTACATTTAAATTTTGGCATATGGTCACGGATCTAACTGAAGAGGTTAAAGGTATCAGAATAGTGATTGTCATAGTTTATCATTTCCTGTGTTGTGTTTGATATTGTTGATGATACTGATTGTATTATGTCAACAGAGGTGATGTGATTGTTCTGTTTAAGTACCTTTTATGTTGCGTCACAACTGAGACCACTTAAGGGTCATTACAGATCCAAAGAGGACAACCCAGGAAGCAGCCATCTCCTAAAGGTCCTATATATTAAGAAAAAAGAGACTTATGTTAAACATTGCAGGGACAGCAGGCCAGTAATTTAGGAAAAGAAAACATCAGCAGCAACACAATAAAATAGAAATGAGAAAAACTTTTAAAACCCAGACACAATGATCATCACCACAGGGGAAACCAGGGAAAATGGAAATAGAGAGAACTGAAGTTCAAACGCCAGAATGCTCTGAGCCAGTATCAAAAGAGGATCTGGTAAAATGGAAATCAGAAATAATTTCTCAGATAAAAACAGAGATAGTGTCCCAAGTGGAAGATGTGATTAAAAACACTGAAGAAGAGAACAGGAACATGACAGAATCTCAGATTATAAAAGTAATGGAATCTGTGAAACAGCTTCATAGAGATTTCCAAGAGGTGAAATACTCCAATGTTGAAAGTTTGAAAAATAGGATGAATAAATGTGAAAACAAAGTATCAAGCATAGAAGTTAAGATTATATCCAGTCAACAGGAAAGGGATAATTTATGGAAAATGGCAAGGGACCATGAGAAATCAATTCAGCACCTACTAGATGATGCAAAGAAGAATAATATAAGACTGATTAGAGTCAGTGAAAAAACAAGAGACAGTGCAAAAGATATATATTAAAAAAACTGTTCACAGATGTAATGGCAGAAAACTTCACAGGAAAAGGAAAAGAATTTAATATACAGATCAATGAGGTATACAGGACTACAAGTGGACATGCTCTTGTATATACAAAAATATACATGTAGACATATCATAAACAAGATTCCAGAAACCCAACAGAAAAACAAAGTGTTGAAAGCAGTCAGAGAAAAGAAACAAGTCTCATACAAAGGAAAACCAGTCAGAATTACAGCAGACTTCTCAATGCAAACACTCAAGTCAAGGAGCACCTGGAGTGAGGTATTTAAAGTTCTAAACAAACAAACAAAAACAGCTTCCAAACTAGATCAATGTATCATGAAAAACTATCAAAACAACAAAACAAGGAAATAAGATACTTTCACGACAAAAAACAACTAGAAATTTCACAAATTCTAACCCTGTGCCCCCAAATTCTAAAAAATATCTTAGAAAAAGACAAAATATGTTACAATATCATGAGATCCAGAAGAATAAACTCATTGGGCAAGGCAAAAACCAAGTGGAAAGGGGGAAAATCGAAGAACAAAAGAGCCAAGAAGACAAAATCATCATGACAGGGCAAAATCAATACATATCAGCTATAATTATTAATGTCTCCCATCCAAATACTAAACAGGCTGGATCCTGCTTAGCTTCCGAGATCAGATGAGATCGGGCGCGTTCAGGGTGGTATGGTCATAGACTATAACTATTAATGTCAATGGCCTCAGTGCACCAGTTAAAAGACACAGACTGGCAGAATGGATTAAGAAGCAAGACCCAACAATATGTTGCATATAAGAAACACACCTAATCCAGAAAGGAATCTATAGGCTGAAAGTAAAAAGGATGGAAAATAATTCTCCATGTGATGGGAAACTGCAAAAAAGCAGGAGTGGCTGTCTTATTTGCAGACAAAGTAGACTTTAAACCAAAACTAATTAAGAGAGACAAAGGACACTACATCCTCATACAGGGAACAATCCAAGAAGAAGAGATGACATTCACAAATATTTATGAACCAAATTCTAGTGCACCCAACTATATAAAACAAATAATAATGGACATGAAAAGCTACATAAGCACTAATACAATAGTAGTGGGAGACCTCAATATCCACCTGTCACAAACAGATCTACTGGACAAAAAAAAATTAATAATGAAATACTTGACCTGAACCAAACTTTTGAACAAATAGACTTAATAGATGTCTACAGAGTATTTCACCCCACAAAGTCAAAATATACCTTCTCCTCAGCTGTTCATGAGTCATCCTTCAAAGCAGACCACATGCTAGCTCATAAAGCACATTTAAGTAAATGCAAAAGAGATGAAGTTATTCCCTGTACACTGTCAGATCATAGAGGGTTGAAATTGGAGATCACTAGCAAAAGAAACTCCAAGAACCTCACCAACGTATAGAAATTGAATAACACTCTCCTGAGCAACTAATGGGTCACAGAAGAAATTAAACAGTTTCTATAATTAAATGATAATACCAATACAACATACAGGAATTTATGGGACACAATGAAAGCAGTTTTACAAGTGAAATTCATAGCAGTGAGCGCTCATAGCAGGAAAACCGAGCAAGCTCAAATAAATAACCTAATGCTGAACTTCAGATTACTGGAAAAAGAGGAGCAAGATAAACTTGAAGATCATACAAGGGAGGAAATTATGAGGACTACAGCAGAAATTAATATAATGGAAACTAAGAAATGATAACAAAAAAATCAACAAATTGAAGAGTTAATTCTTCAAAAGGAATTGGCAAAACCTTAGCCAACCTTATCAAACAAAGAAAGGAAAAGGCTCAAAGCCATTCAATCAAGAATTAAAACAGGGGGCCAGGGATTTAGCTCAGTGGTTCCAGTGTTGACGCACAAGGGTCTGGGTTTGATCCTCGGTAACCACATACCATATGGGTGTGGAGACTCACGCCCAGCAGCAATCAGTACCACATACCACAGTACCAGGTGTGGTGGCTCACGCATGTCATCCCAGCACTCGGGAGGCAGAGGCAGGAGGATTGTGGTGATGTGAGTTTGAGGCTGAGCTCAGGGCCAGCCTGAACTACAAAGCAAGACCCTGTCTGAAAAAAAAAAAAAGAAATTAAAAGAGAGAAGTCACCATAGATCCAGCAGAAGCTCAGAGAATAATAAACACTGACTTTGAGAACCTGTACTCTAATAAGATGAAATGATAAATTCCTAGACACATACAAACTACCAAAGTTAGAAGATGTAAAAAAGTCAACCACCCCAATATCAATCTGTGAAATTGAAAGTGTAATTAAAAACCTACATTAAAAAGAGTCCATGTCCTGATGCCTTATTGTAGAATTCTACAAAACCCTTAGAGAAGAACTAATGCCACTACTTCTCAAACTCTTAACTGAAATTGAAAGGGATGTAATACTTCTAAATTAATTCCTAGAAGTAACTATTACATTGATTCCAAAAGCCAAGAAAGAGCAGACCAAAAAAGAGAACCATTGACCAATCTCCCTAATGGACATAGTTGCAAGAATCCTCAATAAGATACTGGAAAACAGAATACAGAGGATTAAGAAGATCATACACACTGACCAAGTTGGATTCATCTTGGGGGGAAAAGATGGTTCAACATACATAAATCAATACATGTAACACACCGTATTAACAGACTCAAGGACTAAAACCAAATGGTCACCTCAATAGATGCTGAAAAAATATTCAATAATTCCAAAACCCATTCACTCATGATTAAAATTCTATAGAAAATTGGAATAGATGGCCCTTATCTCAACTTGAAGAAGGCTATTTATGAGAAATCAACAGCCAGAATCATACTAAATGGTCAAAAACTCAAACCTTTCACATTAAGATCATGAACAAGACAAGGATGCCCACTATTGTCACTCCTCTTCAATATAGTTCTGGAAACGTTAGCCACAGCAATCAAACAAGAAATAGAAATAAAAGGAATAAAGACAAGTAAGGAAGAAGTTAAACAGTCATCATTTGCTATTGATATGATACTCTATATAGAAGATCCTAAAAACTCAACCAAAATACTGCTAGATTTAATTGCCTGATTTAGTAGTATAGCTGGATCCCAGGTCTATACTCAGAAATCAATAGCCTTTGTATACACAGACAACAGACTCACTGAGAGAGAAAATGGGGAATCAATTCCTTTAATACTAGCATCCAAAAAATGATACATTTAGGAATCGATCCACCAAAGAGATGAAATACCACTACCCTGAAAACCATAGCACTCTGAAAATGGAGATTGATGAGAATATCAGAAAATGGAAAAACATCCCTTGTTCCTGGGTAGAAAGAACCAATACCGTCAAAATGGCCATACTCCCAAGATTAATATATAGATTCAGTATAATCCTGATTAAATGACAAAATTGTATTTCAAAGAGCTAGAGAATATAACCCCAAAGTTCATCTGGAACCAGAAGAAATTTAGAATAGCAAAAAGAATCCTAGGCAACAAGATCATGGCAGTGGGCGTCACAATCCCCAGATTGAAACTATACTATAAAGCCACTGTGATATAAACAGCATGGTACTGGCAAAGTAACAGACCTGAGGATCAGTGGAGTAGATTAGAAGATCCAGAAATAAATCCAGATACACTAAGTCCCCTCATCTTTTTTTTTTTTTTTTAAGGTTTTTTGAGACAGGGTCTCACTTTTGTGGTTCAGGCTGGCCCTGAGCTCAGCCTCAAACTCACATCACAATCCTCCTGCCTCTGCCTCCCGAGTGCTGGGATTACAGGCATGAGCCACCACGCCCGGCACTGTGTTATGTGGTACTGGTTGCTGCTGGGCATGAGTCTCCACACCCAGTATAGGTATGTGGTTACTGGGGAATCGAACCCGGGTCCTTGCGCTTGCAAGACAGACGCCAGAACCACTGAGCTAACTCCCCGGCCCCAAAGTCACCTCATCTTTGACAAAGGATCCAAACACCCTCAATGAAGGAGAGATAGCCTTTTTAACAAGTAGTGCTGGAAATACTGGGCTTCAACCTGCCAAAAACTAAAGCTAGATCTCTTTCACCATCATGCACTAAACTAAAATCAAAAGTATATTAGAGATTTAAATATTAAAACAGAAAACACTAAACCTGCTATAAAATAGGTTACAGAGAATTCTTGGAGACAATGGCTTAGGGAAAAACTTTATGAACAAAACCTCAACAGCATGGAAACTAGAAGAAGGAATCAACAACCAGGATGTCATCTGGTTAAAAAGTTTCTGCACAGCAAGAGAAACCATCAAAAGAGCAAAAAGGCAGCCTACAACATGAGAAAGAATTTTTACCAGCTGTTTCTCAGACTGAAGGCTACTATCTAGAGTACTATAAAGAACTATAAAAAAAAGCCTCCCCAAATTTATAGACTGAATTAAAAAATGGGCATCTGAAATGAACAGACAGTTTTCAAATGAAGAAGTAAAAGTGGCAAAGAAACATTTGAAGAAATATTTAACATCACCGGTCATTCAAGAGATGCAGATGAAAACAACAATGAGATTCCTCAAAAATCAAAGGTTGCTCTCATGAAATCAACCAACAACAAATACTGGTAGGGCAGAGGGAAGAAAGGAACCCTTCTCCACTATGGGTGGGAATGTAGACTGATGTTACTTCTATGGAGATCAATGTGGAGATTCCTTAAAACCTAAGAGGCGAGGTTCCATTTGACCCTGCTATTCTCCTGATAGGTACATACATGAAAGAATTAAAAGATTCATACCACAGCGACATATGTGTACCCATATTTATAACAGTTCCATTTGTAATAGGTAAATCTTGGGAAAAGTCCAAATGCCCATCAACAGGAGACGATGAAGAAGATGTAGTTTTTAAAAAATAAAACGATGTATTACTCAGCCATAAAGAATGATAAATTTGAGTCATTTATACCCAAATGTATGTATCTGGAGGCAATACTCATAAGTGAAATAAATAGGACATAGATGTGTAAATATCATATTATTTCTCTGGTATAAGAAACTAAAGGTATAAATAAATTCCAAAATATATGATAGGTACTGTCAAATAGCAATAAAATGTTCAGAAGGAAAAAGGAAAATGGGAGGTGGGGAAAAGTAAAGAAAGAAAAGGAAAAAAATTAATGAGAAAAAGAAACAATGCTTATGTCTACATGAATGGGAGTGGTAGGAACAGCAGGGGAATGAGAAAAAATGAGAATCAAGATGTGTTATATGCTGGTAAAAACTCTCTTTGTTGAATGTTTTCATAAAGTATGTATGAAATGTACCAATAGTCAATTTAAAAATTAGTACGGAAGCAATAAGAATCCCAAATAAAGCAATTTTAAACAAAGAATATAAAACCAGAAGCATCATAATCATTGACTTCAAAATATACCTCAAAAAGACAATAATTAAAACACTCGTATAAACACAGAGTTCATGGAACACAATAGAGAGTTCAGAAAGAAGCTCACATATATGCACCAACTGATCTTTGGCCAGGGGGCAAAGAGTCCATGATAGGGAAAGATTTGTTTTTTCAGCAAATGGTGTTAGAAAAACTGATTATCCACATGGAGAAGAATAAAATTAGATCTTAAACTTCACGATAAACAAAAATCAATTCAAAATGAATTAAGAACTCAGGGTACAAAACAGAAAAAATCCTAGAAGAAAACAGGGAAAAGCTTCATTTCATCAGTCCTCATAATGATTTCATGGATACGACACCAAAACACAGAGAAAAAAAGCAAAAGATATGTGGAACTAATTCAAACAGAAAAACTTCTGCACAACAAAAGAAAAATAGAAAGATAACCCACAGAGCAGGAAAAAGATTTGCAAACCATTTATTTGACAATGGGTTAATGTCCAAGGTGTACAACAGCAATAATATTAACAATCTGATTTAAAAGTAGACAATGGTAAGTTGCCAGTGTCTTTACAGTAAGCTCCTTACTGCCATGGACCCCTTGAGAAAGTCCCAAGTGACACAGAAGATAGTGTGTCTTGGGACACAGTGATGAGAATTCTGTTGCATAAGATGAACTCATAAGTAAACATCACCAGACTTGAAAGAGATGACTACACTGCCACAGGTAGCCACAGTCTCAACAAAGAGAGGGGTTTTCATTTTAGGAAACAAAGCACAAAAGAACATTAAATAAAAATTAAAAGTAAAGATCTTGAAATAAGGACAAAAATTTATAAAAATAGAAACATATGGATTTAAGCAAATAACAACTTACTAGAAGCTTAAGGGGGAACATATGTTGTTCAGTCTTAAAAAGAAGGAAATCCCACAATATACAGTGTTGAGCATGAGATGATGTTTAGTGAAATAAGCCAGTCATAGAAGGAATGAATCTACTTATACAAAGTGTCCAAAACAGTCAAGCTCATAGTTAAGCAAAGAATGGAATGGGGAATGCCAGGAGCTAGAAGAAGTAAATAAAAGATTGCTGAATTGTATATATCTGTATATAATTTTAAATACTTAAGATGAATAATTTCACATTATTCAGAAGATCTGGTGTGTGTGCAACACTGTACCCATAGAAAGTAATACTAGGGCTAGGGATTTAGCTCAGTGGTTCCGGCGCCTGTCTTGCAAGCATAAGGGCCCCGGGTTCGATCCCAGGAAACCACATACAATACTGGGTGTGGAGACTCACCTCAGCAGCAACCAGTACCACATACCACAGGGCCAGGTGTGGTGGCTCACGCCTGTCATCCCAGCACTCGGGAGGCAGAGGCAAGAGGATTGCTGTGATGTGAGTTTGAGGCTGAGTTCAGGGCCAGCCTGAACCACAAGAAAAGTGAGACCCTGTCTCAAAAAAAAAAAAAAAAAAAAAAAAAAAAAAAAAAAAAAAAAAAAAAAAAAAAAAAAAAAAAAAAAAAAAAAAAAAAAAAAAAAAAAAAAAGAAAGTAATACTGTATTATACATAAATCAAAGACCAAAAATCAAAAGACAGATAATAAGAATCAGGGAGATGGATCTTTTGCAAATGAGAAGGGAACACAGAGATGGAGTGAAAAAGCCAGCTGAGTGGAAAGGGACAGAAAAAGAACTGACTCTTCATGGACATGTGACATCTCCTTTTGATGAATATAACCATTGTGCCCTGCACACATGTTCTGATAAATATGAACACTATTTAAAGCTCTGTAGTGATCATGAATAAAATTTCTTACCAAAATAAAAAAGAAATGCTCAAACACATGCACACACATTATAAAACTATATTAATATTAGACAAAACAGACTTTAAAGCAGGAAATGTTGCCAGACAAAGTGAGATATTTCATAGTGATAAATATTCGGTACAGCAGGCAGACACATTTATAGTCATACACGCATCTAACAAGAGTAGAAAAATACGTAATACAAAATCTGAAGGACTGAAGGAGAAAGACACAATTTAACAATTAGAGATTTAATATCCCACCCTCAATAACTGATGAATAGCTAGACTGAAAATCTAACAAGGATATAGAACACATAAAGAATGCTGCCGACCAACTTGACCTGACTAGTATTTGTATAGACGGACACTTCACTCAAAGACTGTGGATTGCATATTCCCTTCAAGCCCATGTAGAATTTCCTCCACACCATACCATATGTTGTACCACAAAAGAAGACTGGTTACATTAAATATATTGAAATTATATAAAGTGTATTTTCCGACCAAAGTAGAAGGAAATTTTGAGAGCTACTACAGAAATAAACCTGGAAAACCCTCAAATATCTAAACACTAAACAGCAAACTCCTAGATAATTCATTATTCAAAGAAAAAAATCACAAAGGACATTTTCAAAGGAATGTTTTGTATCGCATGAAAATGCAACCTATCAGCATTGATGGAAGGCCTCAACAGTGGTGCTTAGAGGGAATTAATAGCTGTAGGTGCCTATGGCGGAAAAGCATGAGTCTTTTAAATCAACAACCTAAGCTTCCATTTCAAGAAAGGAGAGTAAACTAAACTCAAGGCAAATACAAAGAAATGAAGATTAGAGCAGAAACTGATGAAATAGAAACAGGAGGGAAACAAAGATCAACAGAACTGACAAAACTTTGGTGGCTGGATAGGAGAGAATTAACACAATCTGTACGGAAATGCAAAAACCCAAAATAGTCAAAACAATTTGTGAAAAAGAAAAGTTGGAGGCTTTACATTATCTGATTTCAAAACTTAAATTTTTAGGAATCCAGCTAGAATGGTATTATTATAGAGATAGGAGTACATATCAATGAAACAAAACTGTGTGTCCAGAAATAAACATAATTTTGCATAAAGAAGCTGGGTGTGGTGACGAAGCTGTAATTCCAGCTACTTAGGAGGCTGAGGGGGGAGAATCGCTTGAATCCAGGAGTTCTAGTCCAAAGTGGACAACATGGAGAGAGCCTGTCTTGAAACCAGAAATAAAAATGTTGGATAGAGAAAAGGCAATCTTTTCAACAAATGGCACTGGAATCCTGAATATTCATATTCATATCTCACACCAGCACAATGATTAACCCAAAGTGGGTCATAGATTTCAACCTAGTAATTACAACCATAAGTTTTACAGGACAACAGGAGAAAAACTATGTGACCTTGGGTTAGACCAATAGTTTTTGCATGCAGCGGAAAATATAAAAGCCTTAAAAGAAATAAATAAATTGAATTCCATCAACAGTAAAAGTTCTGCTCTTCAGAAAACAATGTTAAGAGGGGCAAAGATAATTCTTGAGTTTGGAAAAACATACTTACCAATTGTTTGTTTAATAAGGCATTTGTATCAAAAATATAGAAATAGCTCTATTTTTTTTTTTTTTTTTTACACAGGATCTTGCTTTGTAGTTCCAGACACTGGCTTTGAATTCACTGTGTAGCTCAGGCTGGCCTGGACTTGTGGCAATCCTCCTGCCTCAGCTTCCCAATTGTTACCATGCCCAGAATAGAAATAACTCTTGCAAATCTTTTTTTTCCTTCTTGCCTTCTTTGTCGATTGATTATATTTTATTACTTCATTCTCTCTTCCTCCCTGACCCTAGTAAATTGGTAATTTTATCCTTATTTTTCATAGTGATTACTTCAGATCATTCTCAAATACTTTGGTCTCTGGATCTCTTTCATATTCCTATTATATTTATTGATGTGCAGAATTTAAAAGATTATATTATATTATTGATGTGCAGAAATTCAAAGAGATCATTTAAAGTATATGTCAAATCATTTAAAAATACTAAAAATAGTAACTCAATCAGTGATGGTGAATTCATATGTCAACTTGATCGAACCGTGGGTTTCCCAGAAAAATGATCCAACATTCTGAGTATTTCCAAGAAGATATTTCTAGATGGAAACAACCTTTAGCCCTATAGACCAAGTAAAGCCAATTTGCCTTCTTCAGTGCAATGGGCCCCATCCGTTCAGTAGAAGAGGTGAACAGACCAGAAAGGCTAAGTATCAAGATGTCATCTTTGGACTTGCCTGGTTGTGTCAGCTTTTCCTAGATCTTGAGTTTGCCTGACTCCAGACTAGAACCATTCCATTGGTTGTCCTAGTTCTCATTTCTTTGGACTCTGACCCAAACTGTGCCAAGAGAAGTAGAAAAACATGGGAGACAATAAGTGAGACCAAAAGTTGATTTTGTTCTATGCTGACTGATTGGTATCTTATGTCAACACAATGCAAATTTCATTTGTTTTTATGAAAAATAATTACAGTATGTTCTTCTAAATAAAAATTGCACAAAAACTGGTGTTCTTTTACTTATATTTTGTCATTGGTGGGATTGAACTCAGGGCCAGATACTGAGCTATATTCCCTGCCCTTTTAAAATTTTGGTTATTTTACTTTGAGGCAGGGTTGTTCCAAGTCACTAAATTGTCTGAGCTGGGTTCAAACTCATTATCCTCCTGTCTCAGCCTCCCAGACTGCTAAGATTAAATGCAAGTGCCACTATAGTTTATTTTACATTTTTCCAAAACTCTGTAGTATCTGGCTTCGTAGAAGACAGACCTGAATACAGGAGAAGATCCTCTCCTGTATTTGATCTGCTGTCCCTCACATCGCATAGCCTCTGCAAACTCTACTGCACACTTGTGAGAGGAGCATGCAAAAGGCAACTCCCTGCTCAAGTTATTCGGACAGTGCTGCAGGTTTTGGTCTTTCGGAGCCAGTGCAAGGTTCTCAGGGGTCCCAGGGCTCCTCAGACCACACTTGAGAAACTCTCCTGTAGGGATCATAGCGTTCACCCTTGTTTCACACAAGTGTGATATTAATTTGTTCTTTTATGCTTTTCCCAGGCAAGGAAAAGACCTCAGGTGCTCCATTATCCTCTCCTTCTTCCAACTTCCATGCTATCATCCTGGTATGTATTCACTTTTATCTGTACTACAAAGCCTGTCTTGCTGTCTTATGCAATCTATGTTCATATTGACTTGCTCATAGATTTACTCTTTTATCATGCTTTTCTAGTTGTGCCCATTGAGAAGATAATCCCAATTATATAGACTATACTATGAGAAGTAGAAATCAACAAATCTTTTGGTATACTGTTCCGTCTACCTGCCATGTTATTTCCTCCACTGACAATTGATCAGAGCCATATCCCTCTTTTTATTTGTTTCATATTCAAGGAAGGTCTTGTGAGTGTGTATTGTGTTTAAAGGTATTACTGTCCAACAGAACTTTCTTCCATTGTGGACATGTCTGCTGTTTGCACTGTCTGATATACACCAACCACTGTGTGACTCTTTCAGCCCTTGAAATGTGCCTACGTCAACCAAGGATATACATTTTTAACTTGAGTTAATTCTAATTACTTTAGCTTAATTAGCTACATGCCATTAATAGCTACTATACTGGGCAACAGTTTTAGTCACTAGAATGGGAGAATGAATGTCTTTGGCAAAAGAATCCTTATTCCTATGGGTAAGGGGAAAGATGACAGTAAATGTTGTTCGTCTCTATTGCTCTCCAGACTGTGGTTCACACAATTTTGGCTCAGGGTGAACTGATGTACTAAGTGGGTACAGACTCCCAGAGGAGGTTTATGCTAAGGGTCCAAGCTATCCACCAAGGATACTGAGCAGAGCAGAGAGAGAGGGTGTGGGATTTGGGGTTAGTGTGGATTAGAATCCAGCTCTGGCCACTTACTAGCTCTGTGACTGTGAACTGTTAACCTCAGATATCCCACTGAGGAGTGGAGTTAAGGCTAAGCGCCCGGCAAAGTGAGGCTGAGTGTTTAAAATTTAACAGAATTATTCCAGTGAAAGGCATATTGCTATTAATTCCCTTCCAAATCTTCCCCTCACTTCATACCTATCCCATCCTTCTTGCTATTTCCGAAGCAGTTCTGGAATCCTCTTTCCTGAGTGTCTTCACATGGTGTAATCAAAATTGCAGTGAATGTTGCTGCCCAGTGCCACCCACCAGAAGAGCAGATATGTACCCACCTGCTTCATTCACCAGAACTGGCTCTTCCCCAAATCAAAATGACCACAAAAGGTCCACAGTTGAATTAAGGACATCAAGGCAGCCATGGAAAGTGTAAGTAGAGACAATGAGGAAAGAGAATTCTCAGAATTGCTTGCAAAAGCCGTAAAAATGATGGGATAAGCATATTTAAAGCAAACAGGTGGATTTTGAAAGGGATTCACAGCAATGTGTTTCTTACCATGGTAATTTTTAAACTTTAAAACTCTCTATGTTTCTCAGTCAGACCTTGTAGCTCTGGGCTCACGAAATTGCCTTTGTGATCTGTGCCAGCTTCAGACTGGGCACCCAGGACTGCAGAGGTGCTCACAAAGCTCCTGGCAGAGGCTGCCCTGCTGCAGGGATGCTGTTCTAAGGCCTTCGCAGGAGCAACATTGCATGCCCAGAGGAAAGGTACTGTACTGGATAGAGGGTTCCACTAGGATTCCTGACTTTTAAACTTTCCCAAACTGCTGATGGAGTGGAGAGCAGCCTCTGCCAGGGGAATTCTATTAAGTGGGAATAAGTCAAACTGTGGAATTATTCACAAGAATTATGGAGGTTGGCTTCAAAATCTGTAGGTCTAGGTCTGAGGATTTACCTCAGTGGTTCTGGCACCTGCTTTCTAAGGACAAGGTCCTGAGTTTGATCCCTAGTAACAATGTCAGGTTTGGTGACCCAAGCCCACCAGCAATCAGTACCACATACCACAGTGCCAGGTGTGGTGGTTCATGCCTGTAAGCCCAGCACTCAAGAGGCAGAGGCAGGAGGATTGCTGTGAGTTCGAGGCTTTCCTGGGCTACATAGTGAGCTCAGGGCCAGCCTGAACTACAAAGCAAGACCCTGTCTCAAAAAAAAAAAAAAAAAATCTGCCAGTCTATTGAAAATGAACTTCTTGTTTACAGCAGGGATATGACAATGACCTCCTTTTGTCTGTATGTCTTTCTCCCACCTTGTGTAGCTCAGGACCTACTCCCCAGCCCCACCTCTCTACTCCCTCCCTTGTCAATGCTTCACTGGTGCCGCATGGCACTATGACTGGTAGGCCCTCTACTGTACTTAACTTCCTCCTGCTGTCCTACTTTCCCTACTGGCTTGCCAGCAGAGTGTGGACAAGGCTCAAGTGCTTTGCCTCTAAGAGCAGACATGCTGGACCAAAGGCAGGTGCTCGGTGCCTAAACAGAAACTTCCATGCCGTCCACTTCGTACAAAAAAGAGCTGAGTGGTTTTCCTCTTGTAAACACTTGTGTACATACTTGTGGTTGGGTATGAGGTGTGATACATCTACAGAAGAGAGGGAAGAGGGCTGAATGAAGAGGTCTCAGGCTAATAAAGAGACTCTCAATTCACAGCCAGGAATCTCTTATGTACAAGGTTCTGAGGAAGAGTCTGTGTGGCTTGACCTCCTGCTGGATGCCCAGTGCCAACGAAGAACCCAGTGACCTCAGTAGACAGGCTTCCACGTCAGGCAGATGCTATTCTGGCCAACCTGACTGTCACATGGGAGTGTACCTTAAGATCAAAAAGCAAGGTCAAAGGTGCAAGTGCTCAGGTGGAGCCTTGTTCCTGTTCTTCAGCCCATTCCCTGACCAGTGTTCCTTAGATCTTACCTCCAATGTATCCTGCGTCCACACTCAATTGAAAGGGAGCCAGGCAGATGTTCCCAGCTATGGACTCAAGGATCTTGAAACCATGTACGTTCCTTTATCTTTCCTGCTGGGCATGGGGTATTGATTCCACATATGAGGAAGGTAGGCTGAGTCGCTCACCTATTTGAGCCAGTGTTTATTTGACTGAGTCCTGAGCAGATCCTGAGTCATAAGCTCCCAGGGGACTGCTTTACTTTAATTCTCTGGGTCAGCCAGAGCACCCACCTCCCAAGAAATCTGGAAATGACACTCAGAAAGGCAAAGGACTCAGCAAAGCCTTTATGAGGTAAGGTACAGTGCTTTGGGGGCCATCTGAGAGAGCATAGTTATCATCCCCACCTTAGGTTGCCATTGCTCACCAGGATTATGTTTAAGGCTTCCTCATATAAAACCCAAACGGCCCTGTGCTTCTCCCAGATAGCTGAAGAATGAAGCACATGGCCCTTGGGCAAAGGTCCAGCCACACTGTCCTGCTGCCTTGTCCAAGACTTCAGGGTCTTCTTCCTTCCAAAGGTACCCTCCAGGACAGCAGAATTTCTTATGGGAGACATGTTCTGCCCCAAAGCCTTTGAATACACAAGAAGCTTTGGGGGGTAAGACCTTCTTGGGAAGTCCCCTCCTCCCACACCCCACTTGTCTCCTCCCAGAGTCCTCTGGGCCTTTCCATGCTCAGTGCAATTAACGTTTTTCTGAAATTAAGTCACTTCCTTTTCTCTGGCTCCAAGTTCTGTGACACTCACATTGTGGATATTTGTTTTAATGGAACCTGATGTGGAACTGGAATTGATGAGGATACAAGCTGGTGTTGGATTTACAGGCAAGGAGCAGCACACATTGGAAAAATAACTAATTGAAGCTTCTGGGGGCTGCTGGCTTGGGGTCAGAGTAGCTCACCTGTGGTCCAACGTCCTTGGATGAGGAACTGCTTCTTGACAAGTATCTGACACTTTGCACTTCCACGAGGCTTCTTCCTTCCAACTGTGGAATGAAGAATCTATTTGCTTGGGAACTCAGCAAGCCTTGGGGCACCTCCACTGCCTCAGGTCTCATCACAGAAGGCTCATGACATGGACAAATGGGGGTTTCTGCAAGCGAAACAAAACACTTCTTTACCACCTTTGACTGTAATCAATCAAGGGAGAATGAGAAACTATTCTAAAGTAATGAACGTCAATTTGGAGTTTGGTATTGATTTTAGCAATCAGAATCCCCCACTTCCTCATTTGAAGTTGCTCTGCTTCTTCAAGGTGGGTTGATTCACAAATCAGCAGGACCTGTTGACAATTCAAAGCATGCCTTGCAAATCTCAGATTTCCACACGTCACTTGTGACATCCTCATAGCTTGGATATTGAACTGACCAGGTACAAAGACTTGAGGCAAAAGGCATAAGCTCCATGAAATACCAAGACACCGAATTAGTCAGCTTTCTCTTCACTCAGACACAATAATGAACCCCATAATGTAAAGCAAGATCAATTTGGCCCACAGTTTCAGGGGGGTCATTCCATGGTCAGCTGGCTCCAAGTTGGGAACATCGTAGAGGAAGAGCCTAGCACATAAAGGCTACCTAGTTTATGGGTTGTGAAACAACAAGGGAACTACGCCTAACAGGAAGGGACCGGATCTCATGTGTGTAACACCCTAGGTCATGCCTCCACGACCCACCCCGACACACTCAGGAACGTGCTTTATTACCCTTGGCACTTCATTTTTTTCTTTTTTTTTTTTTTTTTTTTTTTTTTTTTTTTTTTTTTTTTTTTTTTGAGACAGAGCCTTGCTTTGTAGTTCAGGCTGGCCCTGAGCTCAGCCTCACATTCACATCACAGCAATCCTCCTGCCTCTGCCTCTCGAGTGCTGGGATGACAGGCGTGAGCCACCACGCCCGGCACTGTGGTATGTTGTGCTAACTGCTGCTGGGCGTGAGTCCCCACAGCTAGTATGGTATGTGGTTACCGGGGGATCGAACCTGGACCCTTGCGCTTGCAAGACAGGAGCTGGAACCACTGAGCTAAATCCCTGGCCCACTCCTGGCACTTCTTAATCCAGTCAAGTTGGCATGTCTTGACTAACAGTCACAGATATCAAATGCTTTTTACTTTTTGAGATAGAGAAACACTTGTACAAAAAGCAATGGTTGCCTTTTTTGCGTGTCCCCAAGTTGCTTCACATCATGGTCTTTATTTCTCTTAGATAAGTAGTGGTCCTGAATATCTTGAGGATTTCCTCTCCACTTGGGAGGAGAGGTAAAATAGGGTTGTAGTTTTTGGACTTTCCTAAACTCTTAACCTCAAGTTGGATTTAAGTCTTCTTTTAGGGTCTCCATGTGTAGACAAGTAAAATATCAAGAATCAGAAGTACTTTGCTGTGAGATTCCTGAAACAGAAGGATAGAAATGCGAAGGAGGAACTTAAGCCAGCCCCAAGTAGAGCAGACAGCTGGGACCCACCATACGTACCTGGACACCTGAGCTAACCAGGAGCACCAAAGATGAGTCTTCAGTGTGATAGAAAACCTGAGGGCAGCCCAGAGTCCTTTCCATACCAAGGGACGTTGGAAGGCAGAGAAAGAGGCCATGGCAGAAGTAGCTGCCTGGCTGATTTAGGTTTTAACTGTGTTGAAAAGAGACATGGAGATTTTCTTACACTTTTTCCTCCTCTCAAAATGTGTCAGTGGGATTATGAAAATGTGAATAACCATGAACATTCTGAAGAACTACAGCACATTATTTGATCTGAGAAATCTATGTTCTTCTTTGGATATCATCCCCAAGTTCCCCTAGGATTTCTTGGGTTATGTTGGTGAAGACGTGGAAATAATTTACATGGGAACTTCTTGGATGGGAACCACAATGCTGCCACTTCTGGAACCACATGTACTTCTAGGCATCTAAATGGTATGTTCTGCTGGGACACAGGTTTATAGAATGCAGAGGTCACCTGTGCATGAGTGGTGTTAAGAATTTTCCAAAGGAAATAAAAAGATCTCTCAAATTATTAGTGTGCTTGACTCTACAATCCGTTTCTCCATTTTCAATATTGATTTTGACAGGTAAGATTTATTTGTGCTCTCACATGACTCAGCCTTAGTAAATTAAATCTGTCAAAGTGACTTTTAAAAACACTATAGAGTTTACTGTATTTTTGATACCTGTTCGGTGAACGAGAGAAGACTATTGTATGTAAATAGCTTTAAAAGACAGTTATAAAGGAATATGATCGGTGTTGGTTCCTAGGTAGTGTTGGCCTTTGTGGATGGTGGGCTTTGGTGGAGGATGGAGCTTGAATTCTCCTTACTACTCCAGCAATCAACCCCAGCACCATTGCCCCTGGCCACACCTCATTGTCTCCTGTCTCTTCCACTGCTCCAGCCATCAAGCAGGGCCTCAATGAGCAGACTCAGGACTGCTTGGCTGATCTGATATCTTACTGCCTTACTGACTACGTGGCCTTCTTGTGTCATCACTTGGTGTCACATTTGAGTACTCTAGGGCTGCTACAATTCCCAGAGCAACTGAGAAGCCTCGGGACTCTGTCTGGTTGCCTGTTTACCCAGGAAATGGGCTGGAAATGGCAGATTGCTTCTATCCTCACTGTTGCCTGCCCAAGGGGGAGCCAAGGACAAATAGTCCAGCAATTCCTAAGCCATTGTGTCACCCTTAGAAATGTAGTCAACATGCCCATTGGAACCCCCAGTTCTTGGTCTATTCCTTTTTGTAGCTGGGAAAAACATTTCCGTTTCCAAATCAAACATTTCTCTTACAGCTGTCTTTGTACAGCATATACAAGAGTTGGACTTTCGGGGGATGAGATCTTCTGATTAGATTGTTCTAGCTTTTTTTCTCCTAAACTCATAGCAACATCCTCCTTCCTGTGGCTTTAAGAAAAATGTCATTGTTGGCCCAGGAATCATGAAATGGACTAAATCTGACCTCTTATTCTGCCACATACCACGTAATCACAGGCAAGCCAGTAAAATGAATGATAACCACCCTCACGGCTCCTGGAGGACTGTTTTAGTCACCTTCCTGTCACTGAGACACAATACCCAACACCCACAACTTAAAGGAGGAAATGTTTGTTTTGTCTCCCATTTCAGTAGCCTCAGTCCCTGTATGGTCAGCTGGTTCTACAGACAAAAGCAGTATGGTGGAAGGAACTGGCAGAGAAGAGCTGCCCATCTCAGGGTAACCCGGAAGCAGAGAGCAGAAGGAGGAACTGGGGAAAGGTAAACTCTCCCAGGCCACACCTATAGTGACCAGCCTCTTCTGGTCTGGCCCCACCTCCTAACAGCCCCTATAATCTAATTACTCCCCCAAAGCCCCACCTATGAGCACTTGAGGCTCTTGGGAGACAGAGATCTAAACTATTACAAGGAGTACGTGACAGAATTTGGGTACACTTGTGTTGTAAACCAAAAATCACTGCCCAGTTTCTTGCGGTCCTTCTCTCTAATAGTGCTCATTTGAATAGTCACCGTGCATGAGCTGTGGCTCTCTGGAAACAAGCCTTCTGCAACCCTTGCACAGAGGAGCTTGTTTCTGATAAAGGAAGAAACTTGTCCTGGGCTATTATTGTGTCAAGTGAATGGGCCAAGCCCTGCACTTCTTGAAATTTCTAGGAGATACAAGAGGTACACAAAGATCACAAAGCTCAAGTAGTTAGCTGTCAGAGAAACGTAGCTTCTCCCAGTCTATCTGTAGCTCTAAGAGTCAAACCCCACTGTAAGCCTTCATCCTCTTGATTCTTGTGTTAGATGCCCCTAAACTTCAGCCCCATTCCATCAGAGCCAGTGGAACTTCACCAGGGGCACTGGTGACAGGCCCAGCATCTACAGACAGGCCAAATTCCTGTTCACACTGCCTTGGCCATCAAGCCAGCTTGCCACAAGCATTAAAGGATATACATTTCTTGTTTCTGCTTATTTTCTTCTTTAAAAAAGCAATAGATGGTTTCAGATGTCTTTTTAAAGAGAATGTAGGAGGATAATTAGACTATATTATATTTGAGAGGCATTTTGACATTTATTCCAGAAAATTCCCTTGGCTATTTAATACTCATTATATAACTGTCATAGAAAAGCATATTAATTTGCTAAGATCACTGTTGTGGCATAGATCTTAAATGTCCCCCAAAAGCACATATGTTGAAGAAGTAGTTCCCAGTGTGGTAGTGTCCAGAGATGGGACCCTCCAAAGGTGATTAGGTCATGAGGGCCTTGACCTCAATGGTGGATTAATCCATGTATGGGCTTGATGGGCTTGGGGGAAGGGGCTTTGCTATACAAGTGAGCCCTCTCTACTTCCAGCCACTGTGAAGTGAGCAGGTCTGCTCCCAACCATGATGTACCCTCTTACCACAGGCCACAGCCATAGGACCAAGGAACTGAAGCCTCTGAAACCACCAGGCAAAATTACCTTTCCTTCCTTTTAGATTGGTGATCTCAGGTATTTCTGACACAGCAATGGATAACAAATGAAGTGGCCGTAGCAAAGTATCACAGATTGAGTATTTTCTCATGGCTCCAAAGGCTAGAAGTCTAAGATTAGGTTTTGCAGAGATGGTTCTAAGACCTTCTCTGCTTGGCTTGTAGGCGATCACTTTTTTCCTGTGTCTTGTCACACCGTCTTCTCTGCATGTATGTCTCTGTGTTAAAATGTCCACTTTTTATAGACACCAGTCATCTTGGGTCAGGGTCCACCCTAATGGTTTCAATTTGACTTTTTTATCTTTACAAACCATGTCTTCTTGGCAGGATAGCACAGTGGCTCTCTGAGCCTGGGCATCCTTAGCCTAGATGGGATTGTCCCTATCTCGGGTACAGCAGTCTCACCCTCTCCTTGCTGAAAATGAGTGTCAGTCTGAGTGTCTCTTAGGGAAAATAACAGTGTTACCACCCCAGATATCCAACAGGAGCTGTGAGAGGTGGCTCTGAGGAAAGTACAGAAGTTCAGCAACCTTCAACACTAAGTGCCCTGTCTCTTCTCAGAAGCCAGGGTTGGTTCTGAGCAGACTCAGCCTGAAGGCTGTGTAGGAAAGTGTCTGGCACCATGGGAATGATGGGTGACACTGGATTAAACATGGAAATTCTAGAAAATCGAAAGCTCCACTGGTTTTGCTCACACTGGGTTTCTTGAGGCAAGAATACAAAACGTCTTGAAACCTAATACCTTCAGATTTGAAAACACTTTGCACACATTAAAAGGAAAGCTCAGAAGAGCTTGCTGGCATTCCTGTGCTCTTTGGCCAGGATGAAGGTGGCTGTCTGAGTGAGGAACAGTCACGATGAGATGTTCAGTGCCGTGTAACCCACTGGGAGGGAAACAGCCAAGGCAGGTTCTCAGCAGAACCTGGGGCTCCCTTTCTGGGACATATCCAAGGTCAGGCCCATGCTCCCACAGAGGAGAAGTCACTGTTCATCTCCTCCTAATTATCCAAGAAGCCAGGAAACAACCTCTCCCAGGCGGCTAAGCTGCTTCCTTAGAGAAAATTGCTTCTCTGTGACTTAAGTTTATATATCATTATACCCATATAATAGGATCCAAATCACAGAAGTAGCAATGTTGAAATGCAAACAAATTTGAAAATAAAATGAAAATATTTTGCTCAAACCTATTCCCCAGTACTTGAGGTAGTGGATTTTCTCCCCTTTACCAATAACAGTACTGAGATCTTTTGCTTGGCAAGAGTTTGGTCTTAACTCAGGAGATGGGCAGTTTCAGTCAGAACTGAGCTCCGAGCTCACAATAATGCAGGCATCTGCAAGATTTACCATAACCTGGGCTATAATAAAGACATTTTTAAAAGTAAGTTTTGTTGCTTACATGCATATAATACAGTTATATTGTTGTTTTATAAGCAGCCCAAGACAATTTCTCTTTGTCCAGGCCCAGGAAAGCTTGGAAATCCTCTTCATTTGGAAGTTCTAGTTTTCACAAGAATAGGGCTAAATTTTCTCTGTCCCCTTCATCTCTGAGCCATTGTGGCCCTTTATTGAAGCATATAATAAGCAGGCCCTTACATGGTGCTACAAAATGAAACCCGCCAATAGTGTTTGCTTGGCAAAAGAACATCTTAGCAGGGAGGAGCTGTGGGACACCTTTGGCAAAACACCGGCTGTAGCATGCCTTGGCCTCTGTCAAACTTGTGCAGAGGTGAGAAGCAGACTCAGGCCACACCCGGTGTGTAGTGGCCATGGACCCAGCCCTCTGGCTGAGGGGACTCTGGCTTCCCCATCTTGGTAGAGAGGGAGACGCGGCTACAGGCAAATATAGGCAGAGAAGCAGCGGTGACCAAGGTGAAGGTATCCTGGGGACCCCCAAGCTCTTGACACTGCACAGCATGAGACTGAAAGAAGTGTGCTTATTCTCTGGTGCACAGCCCCGTTTGCTAGTTCTCCTTACCATTGTCCAGAAGCTGAGTTTAGGCCCAGCCTGTCAGCATCTCCTTGTTATCATCAGCACATGGTAATGGTTTCTCAGCTCAGGGTCTTGTCTGGCAATTCATATTCAATATAGCTGCTTTTTGTTTTATTTTCAAGCAAGCTCTACTGCGCCTGATCATTCTCATAACGGGGAACAAGCTGCCTAACTACGAGGCACCTGTGCTTGTGAGTCAGTTAACTCACCCTGGCCCACGGGAACTGAACTCTGGGTAGACACGCCCAGCTGGAGGCAGCACTCTGTTTAAGTGAACTAGGTTAATTTGTTGGGCTTGGCTATGATTGAATGCATGTGTTTTCAATGAGGCTTAATTTAAGCTGAAATCTAATTTGGAAGGTCTCAGGGGGTAAGACTTCAAAACTAAAGAGATAAACGAGGTGTTCAGACTCCGTAAAGAATGGAACTGCTACTCTCTTTTGGGCTTGGGTGGGTTGTTTATTTGTTGAAAGTGGCTGCTTCTGGATGCTTGCTTTGTTTTGTTTTTATGTATTTTTCACAGAAGATTGAGGAGAATCTGCTTTTGACTAAAAATGTTTTATAGAAGTAAGTTTTTGTGCCGTCAGTTTTTGTCCTGCTTCTACCTGGTGGCTGTGCAGCAGCTGGTATTATTGAATGGACAATCAGACAGCGGAGGCCAGGAGATGGAGGGAGCACTAGTGAAAAGAAACTCACAAGGCCTTTGCCTCTAGGATCACATGATTTTATTTCAGAAAACAATGATGAGTTAGTCTAACGGGCTATTGAGTTTCTGGCAAAGAAGCAAGGGCTCCCTGGGCGAGCGGCTCCCTGACAGTGAATCCTCAAGAGAAAGGTTTGAGGCCACTGGCTTCTGTTGGGGGAGCCCAGCCTTCTGCAGCCCCTGGCTTTCCTCCATGCCCCAGAAATAGCAAAGGCCAAACCCCTCAGGTTCTGAATGATAGCCTCTCTCACAAGACCTACCCATGCAAAGAAGCCATTGCGGGCAAATACACCAGGCATCAGGGAGCCGCAGACTGGGCTTTGGAACTGTCGGGAGCACCCCAAAGGATCAGAATCCGATGCCAGTCCCCTCCCTGGTCCTGAGAGTTAAGCTCCAGGATCTGTGTGTCTGGCACATGACTTCCGGCAGGAGGGATTGTCTCCAAGGCCCATCTCTGTTTGCTTAGAGACGCAGCAATTTGCTTGCCCCTCAGGTCTATGAACTACACTGCCCAGTTCCACCAGCCTCCTACAACTAGCAGCTGGAAAATAAAATAACTTCCATAAACCCTACAAAAACCATTTCAATAAGAGCCCTGAATACTTGCACTTAACACAGCACCTCTAGCAATCTGTATGCTTTTTGGTGGAGTCTTGTATAGACTCCTAGGATGCAGATATTGCTTGAAAGCACTCTAGTGATGGCTCATCTTTAGAATGTTTGCTGTGCTATTATGGAAAAGGCCCAGTTTGTGGCGCACAGACCCTTCCAGTGATGTTTGGCTCACACTGGGGCTTAGCATAAGTCATGACTCACCTTAGTTGTTTCCCTGAAAGTCCGATGAGGTCAGGGGAGGGGGGGAATCCCCTAAATCGGCTACAAATGGCATGGCGGGTATGGCACACATAGCCAGACTCGACAAGGCTGTCAGTCTCATATCAACTGCTTTGCAGTCCTCTGACAGCAAGGACTCCGCCTCGGCCCAGGGCTCCTTTTCTGGAACAGACTTCTGAACTCTCTTCTATATTTTATCAAAAACAAAGACCTTGGGCCCTGACTGGCCAGATAACAGGTTCTCACTTGGTGAGTTGTCATCCACTTCACTTTCATGGTGAAGGATGTCGATATTCCGTTTACACAATGAGAGAAAGTTCCCTTTTAAAGATCAGTCTTAAATATAAGTACTTAAATTTTAACATAGATATAAACACACAATGCCTGAAATGTGAGAAGCTCTGGGGCTGGGGAGATTCTCTGAAGATACTCCCAGCTCTGTGTTCTGGAACCAAAGGTCAGCTAATGGGAGAAAATATCTGCAAGTCAGATATCTGATAGGAGCTATACATCTCTTACAACTCAGTAATAAGAAGAAATATAACTCAATTATCAATGAGCAAAAGATCAACATAAACATTTCTTCAAAGAAGATACGCACATGACTGGTGAACACATGATATTTAACATCACTACTTATTAGAGGAACATAAATGCCATTGGAACTACGATGAGATAGTATGTCCACTCACTAAGATGGCTATAATTTTAAAAAAGGAAAGTAACACATTGCGCAGATCTGAATTCGCTGGAGCCTCACACATTTCCAGTGGGGACATCAAAGGGTGCAGGCACACTGGAAAAGTCTCATCACTCCTCAAAAATCAAACATGGACTCAATCACGTGACTCAGATATTCCATTCCTAGGGATGTATCTAAGAGGTTTTTCTTAAATCCACACAAAAACTTATATATAAATGTTCAGAGCACCATTATTCATAACAGTAAAAGTGGAAGCAATCAAAATTTCAATCAGCAGATGAATAAACAAAATATAGCCTATCCTCAGAATATTATTCAGCCATAAAAAGAATGAAATACTAATGCATGCTGCAACACAGATGAAACTTGAAATCATTATGCTAAGTAAAAGAAGCCAGACTAAAATATCACAGGCTATTTGATTCTGTTTATGTCCTCAATAAGCAAATCCATAGAGACAGAAAGCTGAGTAGTTACTGGGGAAGGGGAATAGGAGTGTCTGCTAATGGGTATATGCTTTGTTTGGGGAGAGATGGAAATACTCTAGAATATAACGGTTATGCAACTGTGTGAATGATACTAATGTTTCTATATTTTTAAGGGATAAATTTTATGGTATATGAATTATATCTCCAATTTTAAAAATGGAACAAACAAGAAAACCATTAGGCTCCCTGGTGCCTGTGAAAGAAATGCTCGTATTAACCTTCGTGAGATTCAGGGATCTGTGCTGTTTGGTATTTGCTTTTTTCCAGCTTCTAAACCTTCCTTCATTAGCACTCTTTAACCTTAATCCTTATGGTAACTGGGATTGGGACAGCAATAACATAGAGTGGTCCTTAGTTCTTCCTTGTCATAGAGACATGCTACCGAAGGGAACACGTCCAAAAAACCCTGGCAGGGCCACCTCACTTCACCATCAAGCAGTCTGGGGTTGGAATTTTAACTTCTTTCTTCATGGCCGTGTGATGTGGGACAGTCATTTCTTGACTCTGATTATATCCTTTTATGTCAAGTCAGGGTGATCTTACCACTTACCTCCCCACTATTGTAAGATCAAATGCATAGGAAGTTCTTCTTATTGGGCCTGGCACGTGAGTAGTGCTTGATAATGACTGCCTCAGATGACTGGGTTAGAAAGAGAATTTCACATGGGTGGTCACCTGGGATGCTAGATTTTGGCATTCAATCCATTCTCTGTCATTCACTAGCCTTTACCTTGGACAATCACCTCTCCCCACTGACCCTCAGTTTCTTAATCTATAAAATGGAATTCTTATCCTGCTTTATCATCTATCTTGGTGTTATGGTTTATATCTAGATGTCTCTCCAAGGTTTCATGTGCTCATAGGTGGGACTTTTGGGAGTGACTCGATTTTGGATGTGTGATTCTCATCACTGATGGGTTATAGGTGAGTGTGATGTTGAGAGGGGAAGCCTGGTGGGAAGAGGCAGTTCCCTGTGGGTGTGGTCTAAGAGCATTTGTCTCCCTTCCTTCCTTGATCTCTCTGCCCCTCTCTGCTACCTGCCCACAACCCCATGGATAGTTTCTTCTGTGCAAGGCCCCTCTGCCATATCACTCTGCCTTGGTGCCAGCTGACTATGGACTGAAACCTCTACAAACTGTGAGCCAAAATGAGTATACCCACCTTGTGCATATTGGGTATTTTGTAATGAGAAAATAACTAAGACACCAGTCTGCCTTTAGAACTTTATTAATGAGGAAAAGGGACCTACTACCTAGCTTTGGTAGAGGAAGTTTCTGTTTCTCAGAACTCACCTCCACACGCCTAGAAATAGTTCCTCTGATTCAGAATCTGATCTCTTTTCAAGCTCTCCTCTGTCCAGGGAGCTTGATCTGAACCAAGCAACATTATAGCCTCATGGTGAAAACAAGGGCTGTGCTCCTGGATACGGACTTGGTCATGGTCTCAGCTTTCTTATCTGTTTGGAGAGGAGCTCAGGCCAGATGGTATTCGGAGCCCTCCCACCTCAAACTTCTGGAACTCCTCTCCAGGAAGCTTCCATTTATTTTGCCTCTGCCTCTTGGTTGGGGCAGGGGGGGTCAAGGGCAGAATGAAGACACCACTGCACCTCACTGTGGGCCGGCCTTGTTGCCTGTTCTGGTTTCTAACCTGAGATGTGGAGCTCACTTGAGCAGCTCTCATCTGCACATTGCCCACTTTGCTCAGCCCCTAACACTGCAACATCCACACTAACATAGCAGAGTGTTTTGGGGCCCTCTTCAAAAGGCTTTAAGCAAAAAGTGGTCCCTAGCAGAAGTTAGTGTTCTTGCGAATTGGCCTGTATAAATATGTCCCTCCCTCTTGTCTGCAAACATGTGTAAAGGGGACTCTTGTTTTTAAAAAAAATTGTCTATTGTGGTTAAATGTACATAGCATTTATCACTTTAACCATTTGTACTAGACAGCTCAGTAACATCAAGTACATGGACACACACTGTTGTGTAATCATCACCATCATCCATCCACAGAAATTCCAGATGGAAATTGTTTCCTTAAACACTAACTCACTTCCCCTCCCCCAGCCCCGACAGCCACCATTGTACTTCCAGACTATGGTTGGACTATTCCATAAACCTCATGCATACAGTATCTGTCTTTCTCTGGATGGTTCGCTTCATTGAGCATGTCTTCCAGTGTCATCCATGTTTTAGCATGTGTTACAGTTTCCTTCCTTTTTCAGACTAAACAATATTCCATTGTATGGCTGAGCCCTATTTGTATATCCATTATTCAAGGATGGACACGTGGCTTTTTGTTTGTCTGTTTTTTGACTACTTAGTTTCAGTTCTGTGGTATATAAACTTAAGAGTGGAAGTGCCCTGTCATATAGTGATTTTATTTTTAACTTTTTGAGGAGCTGCTATACTGTTTTCTATCAGATGATCCAAACATCTATTTTTGTTCAACCAGTCATCTTTCAGTGATCCAATCATCTATCAATGAGGTTTGAGCTTCAAGGATCTCTCTTGAATGAGACTCTTTTGTGTAAAAAGCCCAGTGGTATGAAGAGAGAAGGGCAGGTTTGGTAAAAGAGAGGTGGGCAGCCTGCCCCAGCAATCCATCCCTAGTGACCTGTCTCTCAGTCCTCTTCTGCAGCTTGGAGAAAGGTAAGCAGAGAGGCCCTTGGACAAGAAGGGTGCTGAGCTAAGAGGTGCCCTCCATGTACTTTTCCCCAGACAGGCACTGGTAATTCTGTCACTGAGACTTCCTGGAAGATGGCCACTGTGATTCTCCCCATTTCAGAAGAAACTCTGCCGAAGAGCACCCTTCAAGCCTGGAGGAGAATTGCCTGCTGGCTCATCAGAGAGTAACTTGATGAGGACAGGAAGACTTCAACAGGCATCTGCTTTTGCAAAGGTCCTCAGTGCTTTGAGCAATGGCTTCCTGGTGTTCATTTACACTGAATATAATTGCAGTCATTACAAAATATGAAGCAGACTTTGAATGTGATTGTTCACCAAACCTAAAATGGCTGATTATGTCTACTTTTGTTGAAGGACAACATTCTCTAAAACTATTTGTCCAGGATCCTGAATGTGTGTGTGCGTTGCAAACTTCCCATCCTTCCTTCCTTTCTGGTTCCTCTCCAGCATAGTGCTTTCCCTACCCCATAGCCACATGTGCAATTGTATCTTGGAAGCATTTATTGACAATCTCTGAAAGACATGGACACTCTCTTCTGAGGCTGGTATGTGTCCTAGGGCCTCTTTTCTTATGTTCAAGATAGATGGGCAAATGGAGGCTCAAAGGTCTCAAAATTACAGCACATGTTTTTATAAAGAAAAATTATTCCACTTCAGGATTTTTCTGCTCCTCACAAGACATTCTGTCATGGGCTGTGAGTGGCACGAGCATTCTGCCTGGTGGGCCTCAAGCTACTCATTTCTTGATAAAGTCATTAGTGTTGAGAGCTCTTTGGGCTCAGAGCCCCTATATAGAGGTCCTCACATTAATCATGCTAGCAAAAGAAGGTCCAAGACCAAGCTTGGCAAATCTAGATTGGGCTGTGCATATTTTTTAATGCTTTTTTCATTTTTTTAGCTTAATATAATTTTTAGTATATTTCCACATGTTTACAGTTTATATAGTTTATAGTAATCTTGAGGAGTGGTTACCTGTACATATTACAGAGTGTTTCTTTCTTTTTTTTTTTTTATCTCTTTCCTCATTTCTCTTCCTATTTCCCTACTACCATTTTGTATTCTTGATACTGTATTACTAATGTTAGTTCATGTTTTATCCTATAGTGTTTACCTTAATTGGGGTTATTAGATTGCTATTCATAGCACATCTTTCTTCTATTTATTTTCCCTACCTCTCCCCCTCCTTTCTTTCCCTCATTCGCTTGGACCACTTAATACAGGAGCTCAGTGCCCTTGCCTCCCTCCTTGGTCCATCATTTATTGTTCTCTTCCTTTACACTTTGCCTCACTCAAATGAGAGATACCATTCGGTACTTAAGTTTTTGTGTCTGGTTTATTTCACTCAATATTATATCTTCCAGGCACATCCATTTCTTTACAAATGTCTCGAGTCTGTCATTCTTTATAGCTGAGTAATATTCCACTATATATAGATATCATGTTTTCTTTATCCAGTCATCTGTTGATGGGTATACAGGCTGCTTCCAGGATTTAGCTATTACAAGTTATTCTTCCATAAACATTGGTACGTGTGTATTACTGTAGTATGATGACTTAAGCACTCTGGGGATGATACTTAGCAGCAGTGAAGCATGGTCATATGAATTTCTAATTTCAGTTCTTCGAGAAATCTCTGTACTGATGCCTGTAATAGTTGTGTAGTTTACATTCTCACCAAAAATGGAGGATTCTGTTTTCACCACAGCCACACAAGCATTCATTGTTTAATTTCATAGTGATTACTATTCTTTCTAGAGTAAGATAGAATCTTAACATTATTTTAATTTGCATTTCTCCAGTGGCTATAAATACTGAATCTTTTTTATATATTTGTTGGCCATTTGTATTTCTTCTTCTACAAAGTGTTTACTCATTCCTCTTGCTCATTTCTTGACTGTGTCTGTAATTGAGGTAATTTCATTTCCTTGAGCTTCTAGACAGTAGTCTTCTGTCTGAGGAGTAGCTGGTAACAACTTTGTCTCCATTCTGTAGGTTGTCTCTCCACTCTGCTGATTGATGCTTGTGTTGTACAGAAGCTTTTTACTCTGATTTAACAGCATTTGTGGATTCTTCCTGCTGTGTGATTGAGGTTCTATTTAGAAAATCCTTTCCTATGCCTATGTCTTCACATCTTTTACTTGTTTTATCTTCCAATAGGTCTAGTGTTTCTGGTTTACTTTTTAGGTCTTTGACCTATTTTTATTTTAGTTTAGTGCATGGTGGGAGATAAGGGTACAGTTTCAATCTTCTGCAAACAGATAATCAGTTTCTGGAAGTAAATGACAATGACCATATAGCTCAATGAAACCTCTGGGACACTATGAGAACAGTTCTAAGAGGAAATATATCAAAATCAATGCTCATATTAGGAAAAAAAAAGGAGCAACCCCAAATAAATAACCTTATGAAAAAATCTAAGATATATTTGAAAAGCAAAGTCAAAACAGCCTCAACCTGAAATTAAGGAGGGAAGATGAAGTGGAAATTAATGAAATTCAGACAAAAAGAACAGTAAAAAAAAGGAAATGAGTCAAAAAGCTGGTTCTTTGAAAGAATAAATAAAAGATAAGCACTTAGCCAGACTCACCAAGAGAAAACCAAAAAAGACTCACACCAAAACAATTATAAATGAAAAACATCAAATCACAACTGTGAAAAACCCACATGACAGTAATTACTATGAGAAACTATATACTAATAAGTTAGCAAATTTTGAAGAAATAGGCAGAGTCCTAGATACATACAAACTACCATACTAACCCAAGAAGATATAAATGTGCTTAACAACATAATAATAAGCAATGAAATCGACACAGCCATAAAGAAATCCAATAACAAGCAATGAAATTGATGATAATTAAGAATCTACCACCTAAGAAAAGCCCTGGACCTGATGGATTCACTGTTAAAATCCACAAAACCTTTACACATGTTATAGGCAACACTACTCAAGCTCTTCAAAGAAACTGAAAGTGCTAGAGTGCTCCTCAATTCATTTCTGCAAGCCAAATTGATCCCCAAACTGTATAAATACCCAGCTAAAAAAAGAAAACAGTAAAATAATCTTCTTAATGAACATAGATGCAAAAATACTCAACAAGATAGTAGCAAATGAGTGCAGCACATTGTCAAGAAGATTAGATATCATGGTCAAGTAGTTTTCACCCCAGAGATGCAAGTATGGTTCAACTTTACATAACTCAATAAACATCACATAAATAGGAACAAGGTCAAAACCCATATGATCATATTGATAGAGGCAGAAAAATCTTTTGACAAATTCTAAAACCCCTTCGTGATTAAAACTCTGAAGGGAAAAACTAGAGAAGGACCATATCTAAATATGATAAGGAGTATTTATGGCAAACTAATATCCAACATCATGCTAAGTGGGGAAAAACTAAAAACATTCCCCCTAAAATTAGGAGCAAGATAAGAGGGTTCACTATTACCTCTTCTAGTCATCACAGCACTTGAAACATTAACCAGAGCAGTTAGACAAGAGAAAGAAATAAAAGGGATACATAGAGGAAAGGAAAACACAAATTATCATTATTTGCAGATGACATGATCCTCTACACAGAAGACCCAAAGAACTCTACCAAAAACCTCTTAGAATTAATAACCAACTTCAGCTACAGAGCAGCATACAATATTGGCACACAAAAATCATTAGTATATGTATACATCAGTAATTAACTCAATGAGAAGGAAATCATGAAAACAATGTCATTCATAGTAGCTTCAAGAAAAATGAAATACTCTAGAATCAATCTAACCAAGGAAATGAAAGGCTTCTACAAAGAAAATCCCCATAAACTGAGGAAGGAGATTAAAGAGGACATCAGAAAATAGAAAAGTGTCCCTGGCTCCCAGAAAGGTAAAACCAATATTGTCAAGATGTGATACAAGATGTGATACTCTCAAAACTATTCATATCTAATGCTATCCAAATCAAAATACCAACAGTATACTTTATAGAATTAGAAAAAAAAACTATTTTAAAATTCTTACAGAACCAGAAGAAACCTAGAATAGCAAAAGCAATGTTGGGCAACAAGAGCTAAGCAGGAGGCACAGCAATACCTCACTTCAAGCTACACTGCAAAGTAATAGTGATAATAATGGCATGATACCGGAACAAGGACAGATGCGTGATCTATAAAAGAGAACTGATGATACAGAAACCTCTCCAGACACATTCAACTATTTGAACTTCAACAAACAGGCCAAAAGCATATGGAGCAAGAAAGATTGCCTATTCAACAAGCGATACCAGGGAAAAATGTTCTATGTTTTTCTTCAGAGAAAGGGCACTTGAGATGTCTCTCGCCTATACCTTCACAACTAATGGGTCAAATAGTTTGAGGTCTTACAGGGAAAAAAAATAGAAGCAGAGGGATGTGCTGTCTTAGTTACTTTTCTCATTGCTGAGACAAAACACTTGATGCCCCAAGTTAAGGGAGAAAAGGTTTATTCGGCTCACAATTTATAGAGATTTCAGTCCATAGCTGACTGGCTTCAAGGCAGGGTGGCACGGCAAACAGGTATTTCAGAGGAGAAGTAGTTCACAGCTGGTAGAAGATAGCAAAGCAAGCAAGAAACCTTAGCAGTTTATTCCTACCCCTTTTATAGTCTATCTAGGCTATGAGGATTAGGGTGGTGCCAAACCAACCAATGGACTAATTTAGTAATCACCCACACTTACTCTTAGTACCCTTAATCTTAGCAACCCACCGTGAATCAGTCAGTCACACACTAGATCAAGCTGCCTCTGAAAAAAGCCCCACCTCTGACCACATGATTGGGGGGACATATAGACACTTGGCCATAAAATGTACCAATAGGTGGAGAGCTGCCAGGTCTCAGTATGAACTCTGCAAGTAGGTAGACCATTTAATTCAGTACCATTTTCTGGGACCTTTCTGTGGGCCGAATACCCATGCTGGGAACTGTGGGAGATAAGACCACGATGATGGATTGGATGAAGTTTGAAAAATATACTGGAATACAAGTGAGTGAGGTAGGCCCTTCAATGCTGTCACAGACCTGGGCCCCTGGAGAGAGTCCCAGGCAGCCTGCAAGGAGACTGAAGACTGTGGAGATTGGACTCAGGTTTGCCCTATGAAGTAAACCTACTTTTATTCTTGCCAACCTAATGTTGGTCCAGGGTAGGAATGAGCAGCGTAATTGTGGCCCACGGTCAGGAATCTCTAGAGATGAGGAGCCCAGTCCCTGCCCTGTGCTTTACTTCTTGTCTCCTCACTTTTGCCCAAAATTTTTGCTATGAACACCTAAGGAGAGGAAATGACACAGCATGAGACAGCACTTCTGCAAAGCGGTCTCTTTCCCTTGGCAGCTCTCTGGTAGGGCTGGCAGGGTGAATGCAATTGCAGTTGCTCCTCAGTGTCTCTCAAGAAATTTAGAACTATTAGGAAATGCTAGGGAAAGGGTTCCTGGTTGAATGCTCAGCACAGGTAAGGAAGGGTTCCCTTAAAGCTAGGCAAATCCACTCTGTTAGGCTAAAATGTAAACACAAGCCTTTGCATTAATAAAAACCAATGAAATGAATAATTTAGCCCGGCACTGCCTTTTGTTTTGATCCTGAGTGGGAAGAGTGTGGCAGCTCTTAACAAATGGCCCCCAGTGACTTCCTGTGCGGCCAGGGCATGCCTCCAAGTGCTGAGCCCCACCCCCACCTCCCTAGCTACTGCATTCCCAATTAACACTTTTCAAAATGAAATTTAGGGTGCTTTTTATCCTTCTTTCTAATGAGGTTTCTTCCTTCCCTGCTGTCTTGCTACAAAGCTTGATGCCGTCTGAGTGTGTTCATATGGTGCTTGAGTGCGTTATCTGACCTTGATTGGTGTTTGGGGAGCCGGTTAAATAGATTACATGGGGGTTACCTTGGCAACTGTCTTCACTGATTTAGCAATGCGGTTCATTCTTGGACACAGGACTCTGGGCAACTCTGAGATCCCACCGCTGTGCGTTAATCATTAACACCGAGTTGGACATCGGCTCTGCCAAGCAGCAGCCAGAAGTGAGGCTGTTTAGCTGTAAGCAAAAAGGCAATGCAGAGCCCTAAATGTGAAGCCACAGAAGAAAGGGATGGCAAGGGGCCGTCCTGTGGTCTGTCTGTTCTTTGGCCCAGGTTCCACAAGGGTGTTGAAAGAAACCACACGGCTCGGAGAATTGGTTTACACATGGGCTTGTCACACCAGCAGAGTGACCGAGCAGGTTGGGACCCATGGGCAGCTTGCATGGCCCCTGGCCTCATGAGGCTTGCCAGGAGCAAAAATAGGCTCTGTGAATGGTGGCTCTGGTCCCTTTGTCCTTTGCTTATTGTCTGATTTGGGGAAGTCACCTCAACTCCTGAAGGCTTGGTTTCCTTTTCATTACATAACATGGGACACCGTGGAGCCTTGTTTCTCACACCAGTGAGGACACACAAAGTACCTGGGCCAGAAAACCCAGGAAATCTAGTGAGTATTTCCTGGCCCTGTGGCTTATAGAGTGGGTTCCAAATTGTTGTATGTTGAAATAATCAGAGTGATTTAATCTGTGCCAGAATCATTACTAGGGCTGTATATGGCTGAGGCTGAGATGCCGGGTGGCTTTGTGGTCCAGGCTGTACAGCTGGAGTGAAAGGAAGCCAGGATTAGAGTTCAAGTTCATCTGCTCCCTGTCTAGAGATCCAGAGCTTCATCCACTTCCTAGGGAGAAGTCAGGTCTCAGGACTAGAGATAAATATTGCTCCCCCAGGGTACACATCAGGGAAATGGCTGATGGTTTGAGGTCCTGGGTGAAAGCAAGTAGAAAACTGGGCCACCAGGCCCACAACCTGTCTAAGGTGACAAACATCACATAAATGGGGATTACTTCACCAGTGAAGCTGAATTCACACCCTGGCTTGCCTATTTCTTCCTTCCTTGGAGATAATAACTACTCCTATGGGTGGTTAAAAAGAGTAAAGAAATTATATACAAGTGGCTTTATCACATAGATGATAGAATCCCTTGAACTTTTGTTTCAAAAGCAAAAGTGGTAATGAGTGTGTGTTGAAGGGTACAGAAACTGCTACTAATAAGACAGGATGGAGGTGGGGAGATCTAGCAATAATCTAGGTAAAAAAGATGAGGGCTTGCTACAGGGTAGTAATAGTGAAGGTAGATAGAAGTGAGCAGATTCTAGACATGTGAAATATAGAATAGAAAAGGAAAGAGGACCTACTGATGTCTCTCAGCTTTCTAGCTTGACTTACTAAAGTGGCTGGTGGTGTGACAGTGCCTCGTGTTGAAGAGGGAGCATGACAAGGGGCAGGGAGCGAGGTGATGTGTTTGGTTTGGGACAAGTTGGGTGAGGGCTCTGTAGAGCATCCAGTGAAGATGCCTTTGAGACAGTCAGTTGTATGCACCCAAACGGAGAGCTGGGGATCAAGGTGAGGGCCCAGGGGACTGGTGGCAATTGCTCAGGGAGAAGGAAGGCAGCAGGAAGTGCAAGAAGGATCTAGGCTGGGGAGTAATGAGTTTAGAAAGGTCATGCATGAAATGTAGAGGATCGATGGCAGGGAGAGACACCAGGCATAGGCACCAGTGTGGAGCTGACTATAGGCTGGAGCTGGTGGCCTGAACTACTGCAGCGGGTCTGAAAAGCAAGGGACATGGGTGGGTGGGATAGGAAGGACATGCTGACCGCTTGGCTATGGCAAATGAGGGAGAAAGAAGTCAAGGATGACCCCCAGGTTTCTAAGTTGGGTCAGAGAACAGATGAGGGGCCATTTACTGAGATTAGAAGCACCTTAGAGGGAACGAGTTTCAGGGAAACTTGCTAACATGAGGTGAACACAGGATCTTCTGCAGTAGATGTCCTTGTTCAGTGTCCAGTGCCCAGGATGGAAGCAGATGGTGGAGATGGAGGTGTCTGCCAGCAGCACCATTCATTCTCATGTGGAGACCTTGCAGTGAGGTGTCACAGAGTGGCCTGCCTTTTGGCAGGTGTTGGTAGCATTCAGCCTTCAAGCTAGACAGCTTCTCCAAGGACCCCAAAACTTTTCCATATTGAGATCCATGTTCCCCTTATGAGAAGGTGGGCATTTGCTGGGATGCCCACATTTGTTTCTAGTCAAAGACGAAGTGAGTTGGTGGAACAGATGGCAAAATTGAGGTGACAGAGGAGAGGAAAGTGAGAGGAAGAAGAAACTAAACATTTGAGTTTGTCTCTTCCCAGAGACACTCCTGTGATAGAAACAAAGTCTTCAAACTTCTAATGAGTTCCAAGGCTCTGTGGATAGATAGATAATGATTACCTCCCAGAATAATAATGCTTTAAATATTGGGGACAGCCAGCAAGTTTCACAAAGGAATCTAGCTATCAAGAGAGTGGCAGTTTTCCACCTGCGGATATGGATAGGCTCAAGAAAGGACACAAGGAAGTGTTGGAGCACCCAAAAAAGAGTTGGGAAGAAGCTAATCTCACGTTTTCTACACACTTCCTTGGGCAGCTGCTCTTTTTTAATTTTTATTTTTCTTAGTCCACGTCATAGTACATAGTGATTACATCCCTCGTGGGCCATGGGTGCCTACACACCACAATCTCAATTTCTTTGCATCTCCCATCCTGCCCACTTCCTCTATCTCTTGGGCCCCTTTCCACTTGTAAAAGGTTTATTTCGCTGCTCCTGTCCCGGTGGCTCTTGACACCCTCATATCTTTGAGGCAGGCAGAAGAGAAACTGTTCTGATCACATGACAGCTGGAGAAACTAAGGTTGAAAGTAGGAAATGTGAAGGGTTACCCTGTGAATCTAGGTCCAATAGAACTGTTCCTGGACCCACAATTACTGCCTCCCCATCTGGTGCAGGTTCTGTGCCATCGTTTGACCCCAGACAGAGGTATGCCAGAGCAAGTCTTTACTGGTTCTCAAAGATGATTGTTAAATTTTCAGAAGTTTTGGAGTCAATGGACAATTAATAGCATGTTGATGGTTTAAAATTAGCTATACTGTAAGTACTTATACTAGAGATATCATAAATGGCATTAGTACACCACCGGCCTTAGATCACTTTTTATCCATCTTCTACACCAAGGGCTGTATCCACTCAGTCCTAAAACACGTTCCTAGCACGTGCCCGGATACACCCAACTGGCTGTATTGATTTACTGCTGAAATGAAGAAACCAAACCCCCAGGTGTGGTGGCCCACGTTTGTAATTTTAGCAGTTTGGGAGGCTGAAGCAGGAGGATTACAAGTTGAAGCTCAGCCTGGCCAAACTTAGATTTTGTCTCAAAATAAAACAAAAATTTAAAAAGCAACTGTAGATTTAGCTCAGTGAAAATGCCCCAAGTTGAAGCTCAAATGCTGGGAAAAAATCCTCTGGAGCAGATTTTCACTGTCTTCATTTGTTACTCCCAGTCTGAAGTTATCAGTTACAGTGAAGGGACCTCTTTGGCATGGGTTCTCGTTTTACTTCCTTTGAAAATTTAGTGTGTATGTCTTAGTCTTTCAGCTCGCCTTAAGTCATTATGAAAATAGGAAAAACATATCATACTAAATCCCAAAGAAGAAGAGTCAAGGATATAGAAATCCAAAGCAATGAAAGACAGTACTTAAGAGTGAAATTGCAACTCTACAAAAATAGGTGCTGTGTATTACCTGTTGTACACCATCTCATTTCTTCTGTAAGAGCAAAATGAATTAGGGGATTGCAGGCTCTTGTAGTGAGCAAAGATACAGAAAGGCAATTTTTGCTGTTCATCTTAAATAAATAGCTGCTATTCTTGCTTGTTACAATGTAAAATCTCCAGATCTAAATGTCAGAGAATTCTAGGAAAAATTGCAAAACCATTACTTCATAAACATGTAATTGTGCTATTACTGCTAAATGTGATGACATTCTATAAATATCACAGTTCAGGCCTCACAGTCTATAAATAGACCTTGTTAATCACCGGAAATATATTTTATTTCTTGAATTCTAATGGGGTACTTACAGAGTCTCCATTTTCCAATGGCAGAGTCCACTCCCAGTTTTATTGCTATCTTTTCCTCTACTTATGCCCCTCCATAGGACAAAAATACTCTTTGGCAAGTATTGGGACAAGGGCAATGGGGAGGACATTAGTCCCCTTGCCAGAGCCCAGCTTACAAGGCTAGGAAGTGTCTAGCTTTAGCCCTGAACCCTGTTGCCCAGTACTAGAATAGGCAGGTATTAGCACATTGCAAGCGTTGCTTGTGGTGCCATTGGTAAGGGTGCGTGGCCGTGGTTTAGATAGGCATAGGATGCTATGGCTTTTAGTGCAGATAGAAAGGCAAGCTAGAATGCCTTCTACTCAGCACGAAGACAGACTGGAGGGCTGACTCTGGTGGTAGCTCCCAAGGAATTTAAATTGAAGGGCTTAAACTATTCTTAGGCTTTTCCAGAAGCTCCTGGTTGTATCTGCCCACTGTAAACACTTCACTAAGCCACAATTCGAGTTGTTCTACAGCTTAACCTGTGTCTCATACTAAAAAGCAGTATGTGGCTTTCTATAGACTAGAATGCAAACTCTGCTTAACTACTTACAATGCTACATCAATGCTATGTGAGGTTAGATCAAGAAATTAAACTTCCTCCATAGCCTCAATAATTCTGTCACCAGAGAGAGTTATCCTCAGCTACTTGCATTGTCTAGGCCTCAGTTTACCCCTTTGTAGAACCAGAGAGATATTCATTTCAATTTTGACATCACCTTGAGCCATGGCCTTGGGCAAGCTTTCTTCTCAAGGTCTGTGTCAGGCAAAGAGAGGACCAGACATAAATGAAACCAGTTGCTGTGACCACACTTGAGAATGTGATGGGAAACACAGCTGTGGAAGCAGAGTCCCAAAAGTGTAGTGAAGAACACAAGAAGAATTCTAAAGAAGGAGTGAGAGCCAGATAACTAAGGAGGCATGGTGGGGAGGTAAAAGATTTCAAGTAGAAGTGAGGGCAGTTCATTCTCTCTGGATTGACTGGCTGTCTTGGTGTGGATAGAAACTTTGGCTTCTTCCGAGTCCCCTTGTTCCCGTGGAGTGACAATGTGTGATGCATGAGCCTGGTGCTGCTGCACCAGGCTCATTCTGGACAAGATTATGTTAGAGGAAATAATCCAACTATAGAAAGATAAACACCACATTTCTCATTCATTTATGGAAACAAAAACATTTTTCTATTTCTGGTCTATTACTGGTCCTACACTAACAAACAAGGAAGGGACCCTCTTCAGTCCCCGTGTCAGTGAGATCAAGTCAGAAGCAAGATTTTTGTTTTTATGGTACCGAGTATTGAACTAATGATCTTGCACTTGCTGGGCAGGAGCAGTGCCACTAAAGTAAATCTCTGGCTCCCAGAAGCATGATTTTTGAAAGGAAATACAGTGTTTTCAAATCATTTTACTTTGCTGTGGGTGCTGAAAGAAAAGAACTATCAACCTACCATTCCATTCTCAGAGAAAATAGACTTCGGGAAAAAGGTGAAATGAACAAACTCTTAGATGAAAGACAATCGACACAGTACGTCACAGATGAAAGAAAGCCAAGAGAATGTCATGAGCATACCAACCCCGCAGCTCACTAAAGGAACTCCTCTAACTAGGAAGTAAATCGGACATTCAGGAATAAAAAAACAGCAAGAGAGTACAGTGCATGTAAAAATGAAAGTCTAGGGGGGCCGGGGAGTTAGCTCAGTGGTTCCGGCACCTGTCTTGTAAGCACAAGGGCCCGGGTTCGATTCCCCGGTAACCACATAACAATACTGGGTGTGGAGACCCACACCCAGCAGCAACCAGTACCACATACCACAGTGCCGGGCGTGGTGGCTCACGCCTGTCATCCCAGCACTCCGGAGGCAGAGGCAGGAGGATTGTGATGTGAGTTTGAGGCTGAGCTCAGGGCCAGCCTAAACCACAAAAGCAAGACCCTGTCTCAAAAAACCTAAAACAAAAAAAAAAAAGAAAGTCTATTCTGTTAAGTTTTGTATACTATATTAGACCAAAGATAAAGTTAGGATAGTGAGGAAGTCTATCCATGCACAGAGATAATATTTAACACGGTTATGCTATTTATGAAATAAGAGAGGGAAAACACACCTAAGTAGAGGTAACATGTCTACACTTTACTCAAAATGGTAAACTGCTGTGACAGCAGCAGACTAGAATAAAATTGTGTGTATGAAACTGTAATCCCCAGAGAAATCACTAAAAATCACCCTGTACAAATAAATACTCCCAAACGGTTTCAAAATGGAATCCTAAGACAGATATTGGCAGAATTTTCTACAAGAAACTTACTTCAATATAACAATACAGGGAGACTGAAATTAAAGATATTCTAAAGCAATACCATGCAAACATTTATCAAGAGAAAGCAGGAGTGACTATATTAATATCGGATGAAGCAGACTTCGGAGCAAAGAAAATTACTAGAGATAGAGAGGAACATTATATAATAAAAAAAGGATCAATCTACCAAAAAGATATTCCACTCTTCAGTGTGTAAACAAAACAGTAGCACTGTTAAATATGTAAAGCAAATTGATGAAATTAAAAGGAGAAATAGACAAATCCACAATTATAGCCTCATATCTTTGGAGACTTCAACATCATTGTCTCAGTGTTATAAAAGCTACACAGAAAATCAGCAAGGATAGAGGAACTTGAAAATACTGTAATCAAATAAGGTCTACCTGACATCATACAGTACACTTCATTTAACAACAGCAGAATAGGTATTTTCCCCAAGTGCCCTCTGAGCAACCACCTTGGTGGGTGACATCCTGGACACTAAAAATATCCCCCCAAATGTAAAAGAATTGAAATCATACAGAGTGTATTCTGTGACCTCAGTGGAATAAAAGTAGAAATAAAAATACAATATACCAAAATTCCTCTCACACAGCTAAAGCAGCAATAAGTTAATTTATACTATTTTTATAATCATCAATCATCTAAATTCCTTCTTTAGAATCCTGAAGAACAAAAGGAAGCAGAACAAAATAATAAGTAATAAAGAATAAAAATAAATGAAATTGAAAGAAGCAAGACAAAATTAATAAAACAAAAAACTAGCTTTCTAAAGAGCTGACAAAAGTCTGGCAAGACGGACAGAAATAGAGAGAACATACAATTTAAGAATATTAACAAAGATGGGCCAGGGAGTTAGCTCAGTGGTTCCAGTGCCTGTCTTGCAAGCAAGGGCCCAAGTTCAATTCCCCAGTAACCACATACAATACTGGGCGTGGAGACTCACGCCCAGAAGCAATCAGCACCACACACCACAGTGCCGGGAGTGGTGGCTCACGCCTGTAATCCCAACACTCGGAGGCAGAGGCAGGAGGATTGCTGTGATGTGAGTTTGAGGCTGAGCTCAGGGGTAGCCTGTCTCAAAAAAAAAAAAAGAATATTAGCAGAGAAACAAGGGATATCACTACAGATCCCACAGTCATCAAAAGAATAATAAAAAGCTATGAATAACTCCACACACACAAATTTGACAACTTTGGTAAAACAGATCAAGTCCATGAAAATTACAAATTACCTAAACTTTCTCAATACGAAAATAATAATTTGAGTATTCGCACAACCTTTAACAATCAAATCCATAGTTCAAGAGCACTCTATGAAATAAATATCCAGGTCCGAATGACCTGAGAGATTCTATTAAAAATTTAAAAAAATAATTAAGGCCCATTTTATATAGTCTCTTTCAGAAAACAGATAAGGAGAAAATCCACCCAGACCCACTTAATGAGGCCAGTCTGAATACCAAGGCTGCAGCATGAAAAAAAAAGAAAGGAAGACTGCCCACCAATGTGCTTCTTTAATATAGAAACAATTTTTATGAATGCATTAGTAGTGGAATTCAGCAATATATGAAAAAATATATATACTGCATGACCAGGTGGGGTTCATTCCAGTTGTGCAAGTCAGGTTCAATATTTGCAATCAATGTAACTGATCATATCAACTGGCTAAGGGAGAAAATTTATATCAATTAAAGCAGAAAAGCACATGGCAAAATTCAACAGCCACCTATGATTTTTAAAAAATACTGTAAACAATGTAGGAACAGAGCTTGTTTCAGCCGGAATCACCACACACCCACTGTGGCTCTTTGACAGATCGGACCTTTAACTAGATAATTAACATGAGATAAAGTCATGAAGGGGTCCCTCCTTAATACAGTAGAATTGTCACAAGAAGACGACACACCAGATTTCCCTCCACCAGCCACTCTGTCAGGTACATTGTGTTATGGTTGGCTGAGAATATTTAAACAAAGGAAACGTTCTCGACTCCATAAGGAGCATCTACGTGAAATCTGTAGCCAGTGTCCTAGTTAATGTTGATAGAGTGAGTATATTCCCTCTAAAATCAGGATTAAGACAAGAATGGTCGGGCTGGGGAGTTAGTTCAGGGGTTCCGGTGCCTGTCTCGCAAGTGCAAGGACCCGGGTT